>JPFM01000079.1:0-125729 GCA_000733375.1 Paramecium sexaurelia | reverse complement strand
AAGCAGTTTGCACTGAAGCTGGTATGTTTGCATTAAGAGAAAGAAGAATTCATGTAACCTAAGAAGACTTTGAAATGTCTGTCGCTAAAGTCATGAAAAAAGACATAGAGAAAAACATGGCAATTAACAAAATGCTTAAATGAATGAATATTTATATATAATATAATCATTTAATGAACTTTATTTAAAGAAAAAACTGTGATTATTATTTTAAGTTTTTTATATTTAAAATGAACTCAAGTTTAGGATAGCAAGATATCTTTAAATTTAGATATTAATATTTTAAACTTCTAGATTTTTGATGCTGCTTCTAATAAAAAGATTTTCAACCTTTACTAATTTATATATGGAAGGTGCAATATTTACAAACATTAATAGTTTTCCTTTTATATTATACTAATTTATATTAATCCTCTTGACTTATCAAAAATTTAGTTCTTTCTTTACTAGAATAGATTTTCTCCTTTACAAATTCTTAAAAAAATAAAAAGATGAAAATTTGTGAAATTACGAATTTATGTAAATTTTTTCTTATCGAAATTCTATAACTATAAAAATCTATAAATTGTAAAAATAAAAACAAATATTTAAATAAATGAGCATATTAATTAGATTTCTACTTCCAAACTAACAATAAATTTGTGAGAAACAATATGATAAATCAATATAAGTAAGTAAAATTTTCGATGAAATACATTCTTCATTTGATTAGTAATATTATTTTAATAGTAGTTTTGATTAGTAAGAATTTCACTTAGATTGGCTTTTTCATTCATTGGCTTTAGAATGCTTGATAGGATATGATGAAAGGAGATTAGATTAATTGTATGAAAATTAAACAAATGATATATTGATATTTATAAATTGTAAATTTTAAATAACAAAATAAGATATGATAACAGGAGTCAGATTATATGATTGGTATGGAAAAGCAATAAACAAAAATTTTGATTAAGTTCAACAAAACGACGAAAAGAATCATAAATTAATTAATCATTTATTCGAAGGTATATGTAATTCAAAATTAGGTTGTCTGTTGTTTACATGTGAACAATTTTATTAATCCTTAGATGAATATTTGGACGCTTTAGAATTAAATATTTTTAAAGAAGATGCTATATTGGGAATAGGTTGATATATATTAAATTATATTAAAGTTAGCTGTTTAATTTCATTAAATTGTTGTGACAGTGCTATAAAACTTGTTGATATTGTTTTAAGAATCAATCCATAAAATTCATTAGCTTATTATTATAAAGGTTAAATTAATTATACTATTATAATAGGAAAATCTTTCAACAAATCTAAATAATTTAATTTAGCACTTAATTGTTTGAAACAAGCTTATTAAATAAACTCTTCAATGAAAAGTTCATATGAAGAGGAATTAAGTAATTATATACTAAAAAATTAGGGATTGCCAAATTAGGAATATAGAATAAAAAAAATTTAAATTTATAATTTTAACTAGAATGATTCAATGTTTACAAATATTCAATTTATTTTATTTTAATCAAAAATTGATCCCTAAATAAATTTGTATATAGATTTATGTTTTTAGATTTTCTTGATTCTTGTTTTCTTTCTTTAAGTTATTTATTATTTATTATTGAGTGCTTTCTGTTTTTATCATTTTTAAGTAAATTTAATCTTTTTGTTTAATTATTAATTAAAAATATTCTTCCTTGATTATTTAAACTTTTCCTATGTTTGTAATTAATTTAGAAGTAATATATTGTTAATACTTCTAATTTAAGGTCATTTTGAAAATTTTGAAATAAAAATATTAGAAAACATTGAATTAGCATGATTTTTTAAAATTCTGTTGGCATATTTTTCTATTTTTAATATTTTTTTAGTTTTTAGATGATGTTAAAACTAGTATAAGTAATTTTAATCATAATTGGATTTCTTCTTTATTTAGGATATAATTCATGAGCATCCCTAAAGTCTATCAGATAAATTTTGATAAAATATTTATTAATTTCTTTTTAAGAGTTTTGAATAATTATTTGATTATTAAAATTATATATATAATTATAAAAAAATATCTCTTTTTCTATTAACTTTAATTTTTATTAGAGGAATTTGTTTGCATCGTAATTACTTCCTAAAAGAGAAGAAGTAGCACTCTATCAAAAAAGACAAGCAATAATTTAAAGTTTTTGCAATTAAATTAAAACATTATGAAACATTTTATATTTGGGTTTACAATAGCAATAGTAACATAGTTAGTTCTCTTTGAAATAAATCAAAAGAATTAAGTAGAAAAATATATTGTTAATTATGTTTTATTCAGAAAGCTGGAATTTTTTTCATTCATTTAATTGTTTAGAATGCAAATGTTATCTATTATTGATTTTATGGAAAGTACTAATCATTTTTGAGTTTAATTAATATCTTTTTCTGAAAATTTATATTGAAAACTAGATAGTATTGAGGAAATATTCATTATTTATTTTATTTTCTATTAAATTAAAACATGAATCCTTGCAGAAGCATTTCATAAGAATTCAGTTTAAAGGAAGAAACACTCTCTATATTCAAATCATATCTAGCAATCACTTCAGGAGGAATGGATAAATAAGTGGCCCAATCATTAAATAATGTTTTTGCTACCAATATACATGCATAACAACATAATGCATAGAAATTAGTCTATAATGATTTTGACGTAGCTTTTGCAACAGGAATGACATTTTAACTTATTGTCAGATAAAAAATAGAAGTTCTAGAATATTTTTGTAAGATTTAAAGTTAATCTTGATTAGGTTCATTTTATAAGGATATGAACGATAAATAAAAATATGCCTTTGATTTGCTTAAATATACAATATACTAACTTGATAAAAGTGATCCTGAATTATATTTAAACACATTTCTATGTAGTAAAGGCATCCCTCACCAGCTGTTATAACCAGGAATTAATCTATCTAGATTATATTCATTTGTTCACTTATGCGAACTAGACAAATTTTTTAAACCTTTCTAAAAAAATCCATTATTACCATAAACTCAATTCAGCATAATCCCTTATGTGTTTTGGACAAATTTTGATAACATTAATTTGAAATAAGTATCCCATGAGATTGACCTTTATTTTTATTAGCCTTCTGCAACCTAGTATTTTATTATAATTATTATAGCCCAATTCTTGTATTATAATAATTTGATAGCACTTAACTTTCATATAAAATTTTTGAAGAGCATCAATTATACATGACACATATTTCAACATAACTAATTTTAGATGCTGTTTCTTAAAAACTGTCCTTAACTTCAGAAAATTTAAAAAATTAACCATTCAAATATTAATCAATCGAAGCTTTAGGCTTGATATTACTTGCTGGATAACCAAACATTGTAGATAAATTAGAGAAATTCAAGAAAATACCAAAAATGTAATTAAATAAATGTTATGATTTAGTGACAAAACACTTAATTTTTTGATTGATACTTAAATAACACAAGAAACTATTAAAAATTAAATTCTTCAAAATCTAGAAGTTGAAAAGGTTTAAGAATTAAAGGAATAAAATTAAACTCAAACTTAATCATTTGATATTTTTGCCACATAAATCCCAAGTAACTCCCAAGCCATAAATAATTTGAGAAAGACCATTTCATTTTGAAATATATGATATATTTTCATTATAAAACATAAAAAACAAAAATTATCAAATAATACCAAATTTATTCATGACCTTCTTTAAATCTTCCATATTTAAAGGTTTATCTAAATGATCGTTTGCTCCACATTTTTAAGATTTTAGCTTATCATCAGATCCTGTGAAAGCAGTAACAATAATTATTAAAGATTATGTTAATTTAGACATTTATTCAAATCTTCTTATTTCTTATGTACATTAATATCCATCCATTTCTGGCATATTAACATCCATAAAAATTACACTCATTTATTCTTTAGCATATAAATCAAAAGCTTATTTACCATTGAAAGCTTTATAAAGTTTACAATTACAGATCACTTAATTTAGCATCGCACTCAACGCTATTATATTAAATGGAGTATCGTCAACAATTAATACCTTTAAGGATTCATCAGAAATGCTTTCTAATTTATAGTAAGTTTAAGCTTTCTTTTATTGAGTTTTCCTTTTTTTATTATTTTAATTTAAATTTTTATAAGAAGGAAATCGAGGAACTATTTATTTAAGATTTAGATCCTATTCTTGTATTGAGTTTTCTAATGATTGCTACAATTTAGTAAATATCAAAAATTTAAATGTAGAACCTTTACCTACTTATGATTTTAATTCAATCTTATCAGTAGGTCCCAATAAAGATACAAGTTATTAACTAATAGTTAATCCTAAACCAACACCATGTCTATTATTATTTCCAATATCATAAGTACTGTATAATCTAAAGAGATTTTTTTATATTTCTTCAGGTATTCCATACCCAGTATCAGAGACTGAAATTTCAATTAAATCTTTTTGATTAGATTAGGATGCAGTTATTACAATCTCGCCTTACATAGTAAATTTGATTGCATTGGCAACTAGGTTAATTAAAACTTATTTTAGTCTATTTTCATCAGTAAATAAATCTGAATTCTTAATATCAATTTTATTATTCCATATTAATTAAACTCCTTTCTCATTAGATTATCTAATTAATAAAGAATTGATGAATTTAAAGGTGCTATTCAAATTAAAGTTTTTTGGAATCAATCTCAAATATCCTTTATTTATTTGACTATAATCAAGTAAATCATTAATCATAGATAATAACAATTAACCTGATTGATTAAATTCATCAAGATGACTACATAGTTGTTCAATATTATTATGGGTTATGCTTGACTTCTATTACAAAATATTTTGCATAATATTAATATCTATCATCATTCCATTTAATGGTGTTTTTAAATCGTGAGACACTGTAGCCAATAATCTATCTTTGTATTGATCCAATTCTTTTAAATGTTTTAGTCTAATCTTTTCAGATATATCATTCATGATGACTAAAATAGAGTGTTTATTTTCCCATATGCAATGTAAAACTCTGATTTCAAAATGAGATTTTATTTTTAATTATTATTTTGAAGATAATGCTACTTTACTTTAGGAGTCAAATCGAAAACATAGAAAGTAGTCACTAAATTCTGATATATCATATTCATTTTATATCACTGAAGTTCTATTTGTTTTCAATTATTATATAAATTATTCTTCAAACTATCCCATTTTTTAATATAAAACATCATAAATACTCACACATGAATTATAAGTGTCTTATTCAGATTCTTATTCTGTTTAAATGTAAATACTCTTTAATTTCTTAATTACTTCATTTTCATCTGATACTTATAAATATTTAATAGCAAAATCATTACTATAGATTAACTTCATTTCTTTACCCGAACTAGTAGAATCTTATAATTCTTCATTATTCTCAGTTAGAATTAATATTGAATTTGGCACTGTTTTGTCAAATATGTTTTTACATGCATGTAAATTTGAAGTCTGTTAACATATTGTATAAAAATCTATTCTTTTATAATATTCAAGAAATCGAAAGAATACAAGCATCATCAATAATAGAACATAGAATGTCCAATAAATTGATGCTAAATTCCCCATCAATCCTATAAATAGAATTGTTGCAGCTATTAATATCAATCCTTAAATAAACCATAATGGACAAACAAGTAAATAACTTATAATTATAATTCCAGTTTATATTCCACTACTGACAGCTTATGAAGTTGTTTATTTACCACATTACTTATTTATCAGTTAAGCCTATACATAAACATAAGCTATTAGAATTGTTATTACACAGCTTAAAAATTCTGAGATTGCTATGAATGATTTATAATGAATTCTTTTAATGTTTGCTTATGATATCATGCATATAATATGCCAAAAGCAAAATGCCACTCTAAAGTAGGCAACTAAATGATTTTTCAAAAAAAATTGATTGTTAACAAAATAGATAACATTTATGAGGAAATGTATTAAGTACTGCAATCGGAACAAAACAATTATTCTTTATTTTTCCTTATTTGAATACTTTTCTTCCAAATCTTGATTTTTAAAACTTAATGTCCATAAATTCATTATTTTTTTTGGTTCTACATCAGCTGTGTCTTCAGGATGAAAAAAGAACTTAATAAAAAATTGATATATTTTAAACATTTATTATTAGAGTTATTTGATTTAATATTTATTACCTTAATTTAAAACTAAAAACTTAGATTTTACATTCTTATATCTATCTAAAAACTCTAAAGAAAATTTCTAAAATTTATCTTTTGATCAAAATGAATTAAAAAATTTACTTCAATATTTTAAGCAAATTAAAGTACTTTTTTTTATTTAAGATAACAATGACTTTTAAAGCAGTAATCTCATCATATTTATTTCAAAAAATTAGATTATTCCAAGACAAAGTTATTGTATTAGCAAAATAATGTATAAAATATTATTAAAAATTCATTGAATACACCCAAATTTGCCGTTACCTGAATTTTCTCAACTTAAATAATAATAGTAAACTAATAATGAATTAAGATTTTAAGATAGAGTAAATTTCAATCAAAAAAATTTTAATGGATTGCATACAACTATGGTATCGAAAATTTACCACATATGACTTTCGATTATAGATTTTTTTAATAAGGAGAGCTTAAAGCAGCGTGATTATTATGAATTTTATAAAAGTGAATTTTTGATCTGTTGTTGAAAAAATCTTTGAAATATTGGAAAAATGTATGAATGTTTGTTTGTTGCCAATTATATTTATAAGTGATTAAATTTTAAGTCCATCGATTTTAGATTACAAACTTATTTTAATTGGTTTTGATATTTATATCCAAATTTCATATAATTGATGTTTTCCAAAAAGTATAATTATTAATATCTTCTTTTTGTAACAATAGAAAATATTTTAATAGTGCTTTTGAAATTATTATTAGTAAAATTAAAAATGTATAGAAAAATTATTAAGTGTAATTAAAGTTATAAAGAGTTGCTTTAAATTATTAAAATAAAAAATTGAACCTATATTAATTAAGAAATTAAAGAAAGATAGCTATTTTAATAAAAAATTTAGATTTTTTAAAAGAAATTTACACAAAAATCTAGGAAAAAATTTATTTATAAATTACCACATATATTAATATACTCAAGTTATAATAAATAAAGTATTATTTAAAATTAATACATTTAACATATTTTAGATAAAAGAACGGAAAATCTTAGAAGATTTGATGTATTTATAGTCTCTTTAAATTATTCATTTCTACATAATTTTATAAGTTCATTTTTGCTCTTTGACAAATTTTCTATTCAATCAAATATTTTAAAGTCCTGATTCTTATCATAAATGTTATCTATTTCACTTGTCCTATTAAATATTTGTTTATGAAACAAGAGTTTTATCTGAAATAATTGCCATTTTTTAATACTCCTTTCAATATGATTTCAATTTTTATATTTATCTCTTACTTGCAATATGAAATTAGGGGTTAATTTAATGAATTTATGAAGTATTAGTTGAAGAAGATAATAAAATATAAATGATATTAAAGTAATAAAGATCTTTATTTTAGATTTAAATTATATATTGGTACTTTAATAGATACAGATTCTAAGTAAGTCAAAACAATTATTTGTAGAAAAATGCAATATTTTTTTATTTATCTATAATATGTTTAAATTAGATGAAAATACTTAAATTTTCAACGTTAAAAATATTCTATTATGCTTTATTTAAAGACAAAATGCTTATTATTATATAGATTTTAAGTTTTTCAAAAGTTAATCAGATCAAGAATTATGAATATCCTATTTTATTAATTAAATTATTTTAAATGAATTAAATTTAGATAATGAAAGGAAGTATACATTAGAATTCGAAAATTGCTATGAGCGTAGGAGATTTCAATGTAAGCAATAATGACCTTGATAAGAATAGAAAAATTAACAAGTTATAGACTAACTTAAAAACTTTGTTCTAGATTACTCAAATATTGAACTGTTTAAAAGCCTAATACTAGAAGATTGCAATCCTGACACCACGTTTGTTCTTTATTCAATAATCTAAAAAAGTCTTATAAATGGAGATCAATTTACAAATTTACCTCATCATAAGATGAGCTCTGAGCATCTTTACAATGAATATGATCATCGATTAAATATAACAGAAGTTTGTACAAAACATATTGATATTGCTCTTATTTACTTACAATAAGCTCAGAATAATCCAAGTTATGTATACAACTAAGTAATTTTTACAATTGCACTTCTGGTGAGAAAAAATTGGGTTGATATTTTAAAAATTGAAGAAATCATAAGTTAAATCATAAATAGCACTATTTAAACAAATAAAATAGTTTTTTTCAAAATATTCGAAAACATTATTAGTTGTATAAGGTAATACTCATATGCTAGTGGATATATTGAATTTAGAAAAATTCTAAATAATTTTTAGACGTATTCTTATTATACTAATTTAGTTTATCTTTGTAGAAAATATTATAAGCAGTTCAAATATAAATATAATTTTTAAAAGGAACATCATTAATTAAATTATACTAATAAAATAAGATTATGGCAGAATCTTTTATAAATCTACTACATCAATTGATGAATCTGAATTTTAATTTAAGTTATTATGAAATAGATATAGATAATGATGGAAAGGATTCTTCCTAATTAACTAATGTATTTAAGGCAATTTAATTCTTAGTTTCCAGATTATTATCTAGAATTGATAGTAGACCCTATATTTTTGAAAGAGCTCTTTTAAGACACCATTTAATTCTTAAATATTGATTAAAACCTATCATTATAATGCATAAACATGCTTTAAAGGATTGCTTGTGTCAGATTATCTATATTTCACAACAAGAAATGTAAAGGAGGATTTAGAGGTTTAATGTGGGAAGGATTACTTTATTTATATTAAAACTAAGATTAATTTTTAAACTTAATAGAGTTTTCTTCTGAAATACATTCATTAGCAATTAGGGTTATTAATAATCTAACATTAAGAAAAATCTAAAAATTTTAGATTCAATTCGATAATTTCTTTTTATTGATTTAACAAGTCTATTAAAAGACAATACAATTATTTGGAATTAAAGTAATGCTAAATAGTCCAATAGTTAAATTATAAGAACTCTGGAATTAAATAAGTTACTAAGGAACATTGCATTTACCTCTACATGATTAGTTAAATGTAAATATTAATGGAGTAATGCAAAATTAATTAATAATGGTTCTAAAAACCTTTTTTTAATCAAACCAATTTACAGAAATATAATAAGAGTGTAGTATTAAGAAGTTTAAAAAATTATTGGATTTAACTTTTATGCCTTTTCATTGTCTTTTTAAATCGCATATTTAAGATAATATCAGTATTATTTTGCAAATGATTGAATAATTAAGAGGAGATAATGAATGTATGAAATTTATAAATAAATAGATTAATGTGCTGCTGTAATTAGTCTCACAACAGTATTTTTATTACATACTACTAATACTGAAATATTAAATTTAGGATTTGATTGTTATAATTTTGGTTAAAAAGAAGAGCCTAAACCAAATCTTGATGGATAAGCTTATATCTTGAAATTTATTGTCGAACTCATAATGAATCCAAAGGTGTAGAAAAATTCAAAAATTTTTAAAATGGCTATTCTTTCTTTTATTGAAAGTTTTATTACTACAACAATAGATTCTTTTTGTTATGATTAAGAAACCAAATAATTCAAGAATTTATCTCAACTTTATTCACAATTAATACGTGTAGATTAAAGATATTAAAATTATCTATTAGTTTTAGAAACTATGTTGGATGAATGGTATTTATTATTTAAAAAGCATTTTAGTTTTTAAGTATTTACTTGTACTGATCCTTATTTAATAGAATTTAGTCTTAAATTAATAGAATATATTTATTAAAAAGTCAAAAAATATATACCCAGAAAGGTTTTCAAGGTTTGTAGTATCACAGAGATGCTGAAATAATTTTTCTTATAATTAAATATAACTTGTTTGAATACACCTTAATATATTAAGAAGAGAGCATTAGTGTTCAAAATTATTACTATTGTTTGGGTAGATGATTGTTCTGATGACTATATCAATTCGTTGGTTGACATCTACAATTAAATTAAATAAAGCATTTTAGTTGAGATGAACAAAGTTAATGTTCTAAAATATATTTGGGATTTGATAGGTATTGCATCCGAAATAGATGTTGATAACATATATAGAACTTTTCTAAGAATAATGTAAAAAACCTTTGTAAATTATATAGATATCCTGACATTGCAAAATTATTGACATAAGAAAATATAGAACTCTTTGCTAAAGACTACGATTCTTCAATAGCTATTATTACATTATTCAAGGCTATATTCTATAATAAGTATTATAATGTTATCTATTAACTATTAGAAATACAAGACTATCGACAGAGAATATTTAATTAATCTTATATTAAATTTATGGTAAAGCCATGAAATTTTTTATAATTCTAATTTAATAGTAAATTTAGGCAGCAAAATCTCAATAAAAAATAACAGATTTGTAACTTAAGCAAGTCGCTAAACTTCTTGCTTTGATGAGTTAAATATCTGGATAAAAGAAAATAAATCAAGGATTTTTCATTATCTATAATGATCAATGTTTTCTAGAACTATTTAATTTATAGATATAACTTGTTTTAATTTATAGACCATTGTTTTAACATATACCAAAATACAAAAAATTGCTTTATGAATGTTTTGATTGTATATGCTAGGATCATTCAGAAACATTAGCTTATAAATGTGATTTGAACTCTTATTTAGATATATTATTAATTTGTAAAGAAACTTTAAAAGACATTATTTGTGATAATTAAGGTGAAGATACTATAAATGAGAACTCTGCTACTCTGATATTAATTGGAACTTTATTGAGCAATATATCAACATTTTTGGTTTAAGAAGCTTCTGTAGGAGACTTAAATGACTTATAAATGATTAAGAATAAAATAAATGGAATAAATGTTCAGGGAAAACAATTGCTATACGAAATTTTCAATTTGAGTTGTTAAATCACCTTAATTTATCCGAAAAATTCAAAAATTATCTTTGCTCTTCCAGAAATATTATTTGCTATTTCAATATTTAATCCATAAGAAGTAATTATTATTTAAATTATAATAGTTTGAGTAAATTCTTATCAATTTGATGACAAACCAAATAGGAACAATTTCAAATATTCTAATTGAACAAGTAAGTGCAGCTTTTAAGAATCTCTAAGGAGAGTTATAAATTTCCAACAAAGAAGATTTTGTTAGAAAAATCAAAATAATTTTAGAAATGTATAAATGATAGAAATAATGAATATTAGAAAAGTATTGTTAAAATATTTAGTTATAATATTTAATTATCGAAAATAAGATTATTTTTCTTAAATAATTTACTCTCTTGATTAATAATTTGTTTTAAGCATTTCTAAATAAAAAAATTGATTTTTTTTAAGTTAAAGTCTATTTTAATACCTTAAATAAATAAAAAATAAATATTGACATTTATTTGTTTATTATAAAATTTAACTATAATATTAGTGACTCTGAAATGATTCTGAATTTCTGTTCTCGAATTAATAATTGTAATGTCAACAGAAAATTGCAATTCTTTCATTAGATTTGCACTTAACCTTATTAAAACTGATGAATTTTGTGGAACCGCATCTCCTTTAAGAGAATCACCAAAACCAAAATTAAAATTTTTTGATATTGATGATAGTCCAAGATCTTGTTCTGCAAAAAAACCATTTTCTATACAATAAAGAATTTCCAAACCTAAATATATTGAAAAAAGTATAAACAAATGCAAATGTTTGAAATCAAAATGTCAGAAATCATATTGTGAATGTTTTGCTGCTGGAAAAGCTTGTAATATAGAGTGTAATTGCATTGAATGTAATAACTCTAATTTGACTTAATAAATGAAGAAAACTTTTAGTGGGGGATGTAATTGTAAAAAAACTGGATGTACTAAAAAATATTGTGAATGCTATTTAAAAAAATAAAGATGCACTTTCTTATGTAATTGTATTGATTGTTGTAATCAAGAAGATTCAGAATCAGAAAAAGAAAATGAATAAAATTATTGTATTGGAATACTTAGTTCCAATCTGTTAATGAACAGTTAGATTACTGAAAAATTAAATAAATGAATATAATTTAACTTTATTATTATTATAATGATTTAATTAATAAAAATATATAATCTCTTTTATTTTAAACCTAAACATCTTATGATACTTAAAATAGAAACACAATTATGATAACTGATGATAATTTCTATATCTATAAGTACAATTCAACATACTTCTTAACTATCTGATTATAGTTCCATCTCTAAATACATTTTAAGTCCCCTAAAGGTCTATAAAAAGTATAGAATTCGAAAGTGGACGTTTAATCTTCTAAGAAGGATGCAGTTTATGTAATCAAAGAAGGGGAAATAAAAATATTTAAAAAGGAACCTATAAAATTTAATCAATTATATAATTTCTTAATTTATTAAATGCAATAAATTAAGTTAAATATAAAAGTTCTTTTAGAAGTTTATTAAGAATTAGCCATACTTCTAGTTTATCTAAGACTATTAATGTTAGATTATTTAGTTATTTTATTAATTATCACAAAATAAGTTATGAATAATATATTTCATCCTTTACCTTATTTAATTGTTTTCATTCTTCCTTTTGTCTGAAATTAATATAAACTTAAAAATACTATAGATCTATTTAGATATGAAAATATTGACTTTTTATATAAATATATATATATCATAAATACTTAATAATCAAAATGAGAAATGGAAACGAGAATTCTTCAGCCCATGATTTAGACATTTGTGGTCTTTCATTATCATATTCTTAAACTAAATTACCATTCCAATGTCATGTTGGTAAAGAAAAGATATAAAAAAACGAGAATGTAATGTTTTTTTTATAAAACAGAGTGATAAAAAAATATTATCAAGAAAAGAGAGAGAAGACCTACAGGGTTCTATTTCATTAAATGATTTAAATATCTTAGGACTCTAAGATTTTTATTCTGGATCTCAAGATAATCGATTAGAAATGAAAACCAAAATACATTATGAAAATTAGGAAAGTCCAGTGTTTGATCTTCAATAAAATGAATAATTTAATTCTACATTAGACCAACTAGGTTTAAAATTAAATGAAGTAATTGGACATTATCTGAATGAACTCACTTCATAACCAAGATTATCATTGGATTCATTTTCCTTGTAAAATAGTGAAAATTTAGATGAAGAACAACAATAATAAATTCTAGATTCTGAATTACATGCTATCAGACAACGTATTTATAGAGTAAGAGATAATATTATTATTCAAAGCAAATTGTAGATAAAATAAATCTTTCTGTTATCTAATCTGTACAATCGTTTGGTTCATCATGTCAATTGAATTCATAATCTAATATTTTATCATCAACTTTCTCTAAAGATGTAGTCAATAGTACAACTCATTTTGCTTAAACTTCATAAAAATCTCTATCTCATTCTATAGTTGAATTATAATCATAACTTCATTAAAGCATTCAACAAAAACCAAATAAAAAAATGGAAGAATCACCTAACAGTCTAACAGAAAGCGAAGTGTCTAAAGAAGATTTATAAAATAAACTTAAAATATCATTAACTCTAAATTATTAATAATAATAGGTTAATAATTAACTTAAGGAAGAACTTTGTAAATTGGAAGTATTTGTTTTAAATTATTTTAAAGAAAAAGAATATAATATTAGAACACACAGAAGAAGGACTCAATAATTAATTATTAATTGAAAATTAAAAATTGAAAGAAGAAAATGCAAAACTTATTGAATTTATTTAAACAGCTATGTGTGATAAATGTAAGACCCTTCCTAAGAATTTTTGATTTAATATGTAAATCTATGATTTTCATTTGTTAAATTTATTAGATTTTATAATAGGAAGTAATTAATCCAATACTTGTTGATATTTTTAGATTATTAACATTTTCTTTTATTTCTCTTGTCCAAATTGATCAAAACTTTTATTTTTTGTAAAGCCTTTTCCCTAATACTTATAACTCATAATAGGCTGAATATTAAAGCTTTTGTCTTAATGAATTGGTTCGTTCAATTGTTTTGATTTCTGAATAGAATTAGAATTCCTTCGAGTTTACTTTTTAGGCTAAATATAACTTGAAGTTCTAAAAATTGATATTTTCTTATGTTAATACATTTTCGACAGCTTTTATTACATTCGAGCATTATCTTTTTGTAAATTCTATTTTAATTCAAATGATTTTCTCGAATTACAAGAACTGATACTGCATATTGATTATCTTGATTACAAAAATATTATATGTATTATTTACAGATTTTCGAAATGATGATTCTGCATTATTGATTTTCTTTAATAATTTCTAATTTTATTTCATTATTTCTTCCAAACGATTTATTTCTAATTTTTTAGTAATTATGTATCTATTTTATTTGTATGTATCAAGAGTTTTGTCTAATTTTGGAATGGAACGCTTTCTTTGTTGAATATCACTAAGTCTTCTCTTATGAATCATTAATTCTCTAAAGAATATACATTACAGTTTACTATTTATTTTTTTGTTGCATAAATCTTTACATAATTTAAAATTATTTATATATTATATAAAAGACTTTATATATTTTTTTTTCTCACATAAAATTTGCATCTCTTGCTCGACACTCTAAATTTCTATTTGATCACTCTCAAACTAATTCATTATTAAAATAAAAATTTTGCATCTAATAAAAATATTAATTATGTAAAAAAAATTAATAGCCATTTTATTTATCTTCTTAATTCTTGGAGTTAATTAAGCAAAAGATGATCCCCAAAAATAAAAATGCATTTCATACAATAAAGAAAGAATATTTGGTTGCATTAAAAATAATTTACTTGTGACTTTCTAATCTCAATTAATTACATCATTAACTTCATTTATTTCTATAAGAATAGGTCTATGGTTTGTTGGTTTCTCTTCAACTGGCCCAATAGCTGGTTCAATGGCGGCCTTTATTTAGTCAATATTAGGAAATGTGGTTGCAAAATCCATATTCTCATTGTTATAATCAGTGGCAATGGGAAAATTATCATTGATTATAGTTCCCTGTTTAACTGTAGGAACTTTAGGACCTATCGTCGTTTTAGTGTTTAATTGTTATAACTCAGATACTTGTGATTTAAAAGAGGAACAGCTCTAGATTTCATTTAAATAATAAAAAAATTAAGTTTCAAATAGTTAAGTGCAATTATTTTAGAATCCTTCTTGTGATATTATTAATAATGAAAAGAATTAAGCTTTATAGATTTCAGAATATACATCTTTGATGCCTCAATCAAATGTAGATATTAAGAAAGAATTATAAAACAAATTTACAGAAATATTGCCTAATTTCTCTAATTCTCTTGCTGAATTATATGGGAATGCTATTTAATTCTCAAATTATGTAATAAATACAATTTCAGAGCATGTTTAAAATGCTAAATATTAGATTAAAATATTATCCGAATAACTAGCAAACAAAATAGATGGATCTATTGTTGAAATATCTGAATTAGTTGAATTTATTTGGGTCAATAGAGAAATTCTACAAGAATCATTTGAGTTTGCTTTTTAAACATTTAAAGATTAATATGAATATTTTTAGATGTTGTAAATCAAAATAGATGCTATGAAATACTCAATCAAAGAAGATTCTTGTATGAACAGTTTCCTTGAATATCTTGATGGAGCATGATAATAAATAATATATAATAATAAAATTATAAATGAATAATAGAAGTATTAAATTTGATGCTCATCCCTAGCATTTTAGAGTAAAACTCAATGTGTTTAATAATAAATAAAATGGATAAAAATATATTAATTAGTTTATTAATCCTTTTAATGATTGGACAAGTCAAATGCTCCTTTTGGGATGATATAAAAACGGGAGCATAAATTTCAGGTGCAACAGCAGCTGGAACAACAATAGCAGCAAAACTTGGGTTAACTGCATATGGATTTTCAGCAATAGGACCTGTTGCAGGAAGCGCTGCTGCAGTAGCCTAAGCAGGTATGGGAAGTGTTGTATCTGGAAGTGCTTTTGCTGTTGCTCAAAGTGTGGCAATGTCAGGACTAGCTGCTGTTGCATTGCCTGCAACAGCAATTGGAGTATTTGCAGGAGTTAGCTATGTAGTGTATTAATAAATGTGATTTGATTTAATATACAAAGCCTTCTAAGATACTCTCAATTATATTCAATTTTCTATAATATAAATATATTTGAATTATAAAGCAGAATTTATTGATTTATTATAATTATTCTTCTCAGAAATGGTATGTAATTAATTATATATATATTTATCATCATCTTCATGAATATAATTTCAAAATATTTTCGCATCCTTCTTAAGTACATCCTGCACATTGATCATATAGGTATAAATGATGGTCAAGTTTCCATTAAGTTGGCCAAATATATTTATTTGCACACTAAACTAATAAAATATATATTACTTTGGGATCTTCTCGACCACAAATTTTGAAATTTTACATTTTTTCATCATAAAATATTTCATTTCCATAGTGAGAAAATCCTTATCCAGGTAAGGGAGTATGTTAAAATGTATCTTTATCTCTAATAATTCTAGCTAAGAATAATCCTTTCAATTAAGATTCAACATAATCAACAAATATATCATTTCCTATTCTTGGTGTACCATAATTATAAAATATATTGACTCTTCCAATTATTCTTTTAATATCTAATGCTGCAAATGTAGCTTCAGCAGCTCCTAATGAATGACCTGTTACTAAAATTTCTGCATCTGGATACAATACGATCAGTTCTTATACACACTACACTAGACCTTCCCCGATATTTTAATAAGTATCATAAAATCCTTGATGAACCTTACATCCTTAACAGTATTAATAATCTTTCTTTATAAAATCTAAATCATTTAAGTAATTCACAGCATTTACACTTCCTCTTATAGCAACAACTACTCTATTTACATCCTCGTCATAAGCACAATAACCTTATGCTTATGCTTCCTCATTATGATGAACCTATATATGCTTCATCTTTGGATGTCTTGTACATGGTTAGCAATCCCATGAATTAATTACATCAACTGGACAATAAGAAGCTCTTGTATATTAGAATATATCTTCTCCCAACTCATGAACATACTACTGACCTTTGACAACCAAGCAAAACAGTACAACAAAAATGATTTACTAATACGTCATTTTTTATTGAAAAATTTTATCTATATTATATACTTAATCAAGTTCAAGTTTATAATTACTATATTTTATTTATTCTAAAACGATAAAAATTTGTTCAATCGATTTAGGATGACAGGAAGATTCTCTTTTAAAGTATCATCATCTATTGACTTCAATCAATAATATTTAAAAAATATGGGTAATATATTCTTATATAAATTTCAAGAATCTTTAACTATACTTGGCTTAGAAATAACATAATCTTTTAGCTTCAAATAGCTAAATTAAGGAAATTTTAACAGTATCATAATATAGTAAACAATCTCATATTAAAAAACAAATATTCTTATTTTTATAAGTAACAATTCTAAAGTTCAAAATAATTTTAATTCAACACAAACTAAAAGCAAAATTTATCCTATAAGTAATTCAAGAAAAAATTATCTTCATCATTTTAATCTTCTTGGTAAATATGATGCAATATCAATTTATATATCTAGTCAATAATAACTGATTCATAATAAAATTAAAAGAAATTTAATATTATTCGATTTTCATTTTGATTGAATTGAAAACAATTGTTCGGGTAAATTATTTTTATTATATTAAGTATATAATAATTAATGTTGTTAAACAAATTGTAATGTTATAATGTATTTTTAGAATTATAATGAATAAGATAAATTTCAAGAGTTTATTTGAATTGATAATAATTGAAGTGTTTAAAGAAAAGAGGAAAAAATAAAATCAAGTATTTTTTGTATATTTATTTATTTATTTTAATTCAAACTACTTTTCTCTTACAAGCACAAATCTTCATACCACAATGAGGACATATTTTTTTAATTGAGGATAAGAATGTATGTTCTTGTTATTGATTGGTAGAGTAGTCGAATATTTAATTAGGTTATGTATATTTATATGCTTAGGCAACATATTGAGGATTTGCTCTTGTGATAGAATCTAATTTGGTCAATTCTTCAACTACATCTTCTCTCTCTGGTCTATCATTTAAGGTACTCATCAAATTTTAAGTTAATGTTGCTGGTCCTGATCTTTTACCTCCTTTTCCTGGACCTTTTTATGGTGGTTCTGGTTTTCTAGGTTAATCTTTTGCATTCTTTTTTTCTTCTACAATCTTCATTCCTCCGTGTACTGTTTCACTAACTTTGAATATATATAAATTTTCAGGAATTAAAACATGTCTTTCAAGTTCCATATTTTCAGCATGTACAAATTTGACTGCTCTATTAGTTGCTAATAAAGCTCCTTTTTAACTTAATTTAGGATTAAACAAGGCTCTAACATGACCATCATCACTTCCTAAAAATATTTAATTTAAAGATGGGTGCCATAACACTTCTGTAATAGCTTAATCAAACAATTGAACTCTACAATTAATACTTAAATCATTGACATTTAAAAATAATAGTTCTGTTGGTCCTGCAATATGATAACCATCTTTAAATGTGTGATGAGCTGTAACTAGTATACTTTCATCAAAATTCAAATCAAATCTTGTAGGAGGAAATCTATTGATACTACAATATTATAGATAGATATGATGCTTTGTATTAGAAGTTTCCCATAGTTTAATAGTGTTATCAACACTTTATGTAATAAATCGCTTTTGATCGGCTAAAATTTTAATTTTGGTTACAAATTCTTTATGAGCATCCTATATTACAAATAATGGTCTTTTTTTAATTTCTCTACAATTTTAGTTAACTTCATAAGCCTTTATAGTTTTATCGCTACAATAACACAATAATAATCTTCCTCGTATTGTTACACATTATACTTAAACTTTATGACCAGTTTTATCAACACACTTGACAGCATCTTTATGAGTTAAACATTATGCAACACCATATAATTTTTTTGTCATATCCCAAATCCTTACTGTTCCATCATCACTACAAGTGACAAATACATCACTAAAATCTGGATGGAAACAACCAGAATTTATTGCTGCTGTATGACCAATAGTTTTTAAGATGTCCCTAATATACATGTCACCTCTGTGCGTATCCATCGTTCTTTTTCCTTCTCTATCTAATACACATGCTTAAGCATCAGCACAAATTATTAACACATTTTTTCCATCTTTTGCCCAACTTATTTAATTCACCTAATTGCCTTCATATGGTGTAACCAATCTAAAACTATGAGTATTTTTATCCATCCCATAAAAATCCCAAAATCTCACTACACAATCATATGCTCCTGTTACTAATCTTGACCCAGCATTATCTATCCCTATTGCTGTAGCTTATTTTGTGTGCCCTTTTATTAATAATTGGTGGGTTATAGGAAAACTTGCCAATCTTTCTTTTTAAACTTCCATAGAAGGCAATTCCCCATTTTAAGGTTTATATTTTAAAAGTGCCCGTTTAGCCGCTTAAGCTTCAACTGCCTCTCTTAAGGCAGGATCTCTAGCTAATGCAGCTGGATCTATATAATCATCCTCTTCATCCTAAAAGTTTTACATCCTTCTTTCACCTTAATCTTTCTAGATTCTAACTCCTTCATTTTCGCTTAGTTTTACCTATTTTTGAACAGGCTCATAATCTGGCTCTATAACTTCTTCATCTGATGAATAGCTCTCTTCACTTGATGGTCGAGCTGGCCCCACTTATCCTGTTTATTATACCTCTTTTTCTGGAACCACTATCAAAGGAGTCTCTATAACAAACTCTCGTTCATCAGGAATGTTAGGCTTAGTGGAAATAAATTTGTCTTTTATCTAAGCGTCTATCATTTAATTTTTTGAAATATATTTAATAATAATTCAGAAGATTATTTAAATATAAAGTTTTTATTTTTCTGACATTTTCCGCAAAGTCAAATTCTTTTTCTCTATCTCTTAATTCATTATTTTTATATCTTTCTTAATTATTATTCATCTTACAAAGATATTATGAAAATATATCAAATATTTTTTTTCTCAATGACTCTTTAATTTTAAAAATAAATCATTTTCAAATGTCTTTTAGATTATTATCTATCCATTTGTAAATATATTTATTAGAAAGATAAAGAATCTAATAAATTAGAATTATTTTACATTAAACTTTAAAGGAAATATACTTAAGCAATTTTACGACTATTGAATATCAATAGTTTTACAAAATTCTTAACAATATTCATATTAAATAATTTATCTATTTGGTTTTACACTCTAAAAGTATTATAATTATAGTATTTAATATTTTGATATTTGAAAATTTAATAAACCTTTTTAATGAGATCAATATTATTAATTTATTTAATCTTTAATTTAGTACTTAATGAGAACATATTACTAAAATAAAGGGAATATTTGACAAGAACTCTAACAGTTCTGTAATTTAAACTAGTTGGAATACAAAATTTCAATTTTACAAATAGATTAGAAATACCAAACAAATTAATTTTATTTTTTAATTATAGTGCGACAGAATCTAAACATACCAAGGAATTCCAAACTAATTAAATTTATTATTTAAAGTTATTGATTAAATATTAAAATAATGACCACAGTTAATGCTCCAAAAATTAATGAATACAAGGAAACTACTCGAATTGAAAGAGTAGGTGCTTAATCACACATCAGAGGTCTAGGTTTAGATGGTGATTTAGAGCCAAGAAATATTTCCCAAGGAATGGTAGGATAGGTATTCAATAATTTAAAAATTAATCTTAGAAAAAAGCTAGAAAAGCTGCAGGTATCATCTTAAACACAATTCGTGCTGGTAAGATAGCAGGAAGAAGTATTTTAATTGCAGGATAACCTGGTACAGGTAAGACAGCTATTGCTATGGGTATTGCAAAAGCATTAGGAAATGATATTCCATTTACAGCAATGGCAGGATCAGAAATCTTCAGTCTTTAGATGTCAAAGACAGAATCTTTAACTTAAGCATTTAGAAGATCTATTGGTGTTAGAATAAAAGAAGAAACAGAAATTGTGGAGGGAGAAGTTGTAGAAATTGAAATTGATAAATCAGCAACATCAGGGGCAAAAACAGGGAAAATAACTTTAAAAACAACAGAAATGGAAACAGTTTATGATTTAGGAGCAAAGATGATTGAATCAATTACAAAAGAAAAAATTACATCTGGAGATGTAATCACAATAGATAAAGTTTCTGGAAGAATTAGTAAATTAGGAAGATCATTTGCTAAAGCTTCCGAATTTGATGCTCTGGGTGCATAAACAAGACACGTTTAATGTCCAGAGGGAGAAATTGAAAAAAGAAAGGAAGTTGTTCATACAGTAACTTTACATGAAATAGATGTCATAAATTCAAGATAAAAAGGATTTTTAGATCTATTTTCAGGTGATACAGGAGAAATTGATCCAGAAATAAGAGATTAAATTGATTCTAAAGTTGCTGAATGGAAAGAGGAAGGAAAAGCTGATATTGTTCCAGGTGTCTTATTTATTGATGAAGTTCATATGTTGGATATTGAATGTTTTTCATTCCTTAATAGAGCTTTAGAATCTGATAAAGCACCTATTGTAATTTTAGCAACAAATAGAGGCATCACCAATATTCGTGGAACAACTTACAAAGGGTAATTTAAATACATATATAATTTAGACCTCATGGTCTTCCAATTGATCTTTTGGACAGATGCTTAATCATATAAACAGAACCATATAATGAAGCTGAAATTAGAAGTATTCTTGAAATAAGGTATCACTATAATTTAGTTATTAGATGTGAAGAAGAGGATGTTGAAATGACTGAAGAAGCAAAAGAAGTGTTGACTAAAATCGGAGTGGATACAACTCTAAGATATGCTATTTAATTAATAACAACTGCTAATTTAGTTGCATAAAAAAGAAAATCTAATGAAGTTGATGTAGAAGATGTTAGAAGAGTATAATTAAATATTTATTTCAAGGTTTATTCAATGTTTATTGATCATGTTAGATCAACATAATATTTAAAAGATCACTAAGCAGAATACATGTTTGATGAATACTAAAAGTAAACATAAAAAATGTAGGTTGAATGATTTATAAATATTCACATAAGTATTTATCATTTTTATCTCTATTCAAATCTTTATATATAATACTTCTCTGACTCCCTAAATTTAAAACTGAAAATATTAAATACTCTTTTAATATACTTTATTTATTATTTAAAATTTCTACTCTTTTTATTATTTTGAAGAATTGTTTCAATTAAATAATATTATTGAAATAGATCAACTTAATTGTGTTTTTACATCGAATGCAGAAATTATCAAATATACAAAAATTTATAAAATTTCCCTTTTTTATTGTCTAGCATCAATTTTAAATAAATTAAAGATGAATTACAAAAGCATAATTTTTCCTTTCAAAACTAATCTTTTTTATGTAGACAGTTAATTGAGTTTAAAATAATAATAAATAATGAGGATATATTTTTTAAGTTGCTAATTTGGCGATATAATTCATGTAGAGAATCTAATTGAAGGAAAATAATCACGAAATAAATAATATAATCATGAACATCAAGGATAATCTCTTCTTCAACCTTATTCAGATTAATTCTCCTAAAAATTAATAAACGTTAAAAGTTATTTTTTACAGATTCTAGACTAATTAATTAATTGCATTAAATAATTTAGGAGGATCATTGTTTGCAGTAGATTATAATAAAAAAGTCGGATATATTTAGGGCTGATGATCAAAAATCAAAATTTTATGCAAAATAGAATTTTAATTTTTTGTTTAAAAAATATTTATATTAGATATTTTAGACACAAAATTATTTATTAAAAAATATTTTTTTTTATAAGGAAGGCTGTCTCATCTGATGAACTATAGCTTGAGTTAGCTAGATATTTTTATATAAGTGACTGAAATTAAATTTGTTACTTTTATTAACTAAAATGAAATCAACAGTGACAATATTAAACTCTTTCATTATCTTGATTTTATGATTTGTGTATTACATGATAAATTTAAGTTTTTATTAAATGAAATTTCTTAAAAAGGAGAATTCATTAACCTCATTGTTATATCTTAAAACAGTAAGAAGAAGAACTAATTCAAGTAAAAGATAATAATTAATATATTCTCTAATTAAGTAATATTTTATAAGATATTATTTTTGGGAATCAATTGCAATTGTAAGAAATAGAAATAATTAGTAAATAATATTAATAAATTCTTAAAGGCTTTATTAAAAAATTCCACGACCTATTCTAAAATCTAATTCATTAGAAATTAAATTCGTTTTTATAATTTTAAGTATTTAATTTTTAAATTGTTAAATACCAATATATGATAAATATGATTTTGTTTATAATACAAGATTTAATAAATTATACACAATTACAATTTCTAATCATTAATGCTCAAATAAGAAAAAGTTTGGCATTCTTTTCTTAAGAAATGTCAAATATATTTGATTTGTTATTTCTTTTCATTGTTTTAATTTATTCTATGGTAAATTAGAATGAAACATTTTTATTTTAAGTTCTTCCTATGAATAGATCGAAAATAGGTTAGGTTTTAGGATTTCCTATTAGAGGACTAATTAGATATCTTTCTTTCAAAATACCATTTAATTAATTTGATAGAAACCTTTTCTCCTTTATTTTCTTCGCTTTAGGAGGTAAGGATAGCATTTAAACATCTTTAACTCTTTTTCCCTTCTTTTCTTAAGAATTTCTTTGAGCTTAAAGATCACAATGTATTTTTTTATCAATCTTTGAATTTTACTGACTCTTTTAGCTAATTTTATTGTTTGTAGGTTCATGGAAAGAACATTTTTTTGGAAAACTGTTTTAAATATGATCGACTTAAAGTGATTGTTTTTGTTAAAAAGCTTTGTGATCAGTATTGGACTCATGATATTCTGAGCTGTAATGATCACCCATGAATTTATATCTTGGGGAAGTAATTGGTTAATTCGCTAATTCTGAATTGGAGAGAGATTGAGAGCTGGCTTCGCTGGATAAAAAAAAAGTTGTTGGAAAGGTTAATACATCAACTAATCTTTCATCTTCGTCAGAATTTATAGTTAGATGTGAATTGAAGCTCCATTCTTTTAACATTTGCAAATTAATTATTTCAAAAGCATAAATTAAGTTTGGATATGAATAAATTCTAAACAATTTTATGAATAGATGATAAGTTATTATATTAAAGAAATTGAATTAAATAAAATTTGGTTAAGGTTTGATCTGGTGATTTTTAATATAATTAGAGAGGAATACTTTTTCATTTATTTTTGATGCTTAAATTAATTATTTAAATGCTAATAAAATATTTAAAAAAAAAAAAGTAAAAAAAAATAGTTTAGTTATTCTTCATAAATTAGAGATGAAAATTGTGTAAACATAAATATTATAATATATTTAATAATAATAAATTGGATGAATCTGAAAGTTAATATTAGGTTTTTTTTTATAATAATTATTAGAATAATAGATAAATGAATAAGTATATTAAATTATTTCGATATTACTGATTGAAAAAAAGATGAGTTTAAATATTGTAATCAAGAGGTAAGATAAAGCATTATTAATGAAATGGTAGACTATAAGTAATTAGAATGAATTTAAAAGTGATAAATATAATTATAAATTATGAATCCAATTGACACTAGACAAATATTGAATTGGGATCAAGTGAAGGTGCATCTTTAACCAAACTTATGCATTGAATGTCAATTAGTTCCATAATAGCCTCTTTAATGTTATAGATGTTAGAAGTTGTTGTGTTAGACTTGTCATGGAGATCTAAAATAGAAATCAAGAGGGCCGAAAATCTTTTGTCAGAAATGTAAAGCACTGAATTACTTCAATCCTGCTAACAATGCTATTTATTAGAGTTATAGAGATATGGTAATAGGATGTGTTAATCGTCGATATGGTTGTAAAGTTACACTGGACTACAAGAAGTATTAAAAACATGTTGAAGAATGTGAATTTCAACGCATTCCATGTCCATCACCAGGATGTTTTGTAACCACATTAAAAAGAGCAAAAGGTGATCATTTATCTGTGTGCGAATATGTGATAGAGACATGCCAATATTGTAATAAGTAATTCAATCGTAAATCGATGGCTTATCATTAAGTACGAATTAGTTATAATGAAATGATAGGAAAAATGTAATGGAAAAGATGTGCAACAGATCGATTTGGTATCGCTAAAGTCGGACTTCCTGCGACTGAGGAGCAAATTGGATGCAGCCATTTCATAATTCGAATAATCAGCAGATATTGCCTTGCTAGAATAGAAGGTAATCAAATAGTAGTTAGAGATCTAACAATTGAAGAATAATATTAATTAATGAGTTATTAAGAATATGATTCTCTTCGTAGCAGAAGAATGTAAGTCTTTACAATAGTAGGGCACTTTCACTCCACAAATAAAGATTAGCCAGTATCAAGGGATATGAGAATAAACAAATATCTAGTGTTGTAACAAGAGTCGAAAGAATGAGATCTGAATCCATTAACAGACGAAAATAGATAGAACAATAATAATTAGGAGAAGAAAATCAACGAATTAAGTAAACCTACACATTATTCTAGAATTAAACTACTAGAAATAGCAAATGAGAAGAAGACATTATCATAATAAGTCAAATTATGTTAAGCAAAAAAGAAGTTATAACAATTATTTTAGCATCAAAAGAATATGATGGAGAATCTTATTCTCATGAAAAAAATCACTAATGTGTATTTTATATTAATTGATTTAGAACATCATCCATAACAAATAGAGTTAAATCTCAAGATTTTCACTTTAGTAAATTAAAATAACTGGATAGGTATTAATAAGAAGATGAAAGGAGTTTCGCTAAGTATATTATTATGCTTAATCATTTAAAAGACCTTCCATTTTACAAAGTCCTAGTAATTCATAAAATACTTAACATACAAAAACTCTTGATGCCACTCACATCAAATTGACAGAATTTAGACTTTATTCAAATGGATAATTACTTTAATGATATATATCAAAATCATTCATAATTCTTAAGTTATCAGACATTCCTTTTTAAATAATTAATCATCCTCAATTTATTTTTCTTCTGATTTCATTTCTTCTCTCTTTTTCTTATTATGTTTCTATTTTGGTAATTAAACTTATATAAAATTTTTAAAATGTTCCATTAACTTATAGATTGTTTCACATGAATGATTGAATTTCAACTTCTCATATTTCAAAAACTGTTTAAATTTTATGTTAAAATCTTTTTTATTATACACTAACACTTTATCTAAGAACTCTTAACCTAATTCTTATGAATACATTTATTCAAAAAATACTGTTCCAAAATATTTCTAATTAGTTTTATAACTCAAATCTCCAACTCCTACATTAAAACGTCTCTCTAGATATTTCAAAAAAAAATCATTTTTATTCTTTTCTTATAATTATTAATTTTATTTTTCTCCACAAGAATCAAATGAATTAATCTATGGATATATTAATGTACCCCTTCTATCAACACTTAATGAAAGTTAAGGTGTAGCTACAGTTTGTTTAAACCATCCAACAAGTTATGCCCATACGAATAAGGATGAATAAGTTTTTCCCTCTACTTTACATTTCTTCTTTATTAATCCTATTTTTCCCCATTCCAAATCTTCCATTGAAGGTGATTAAAATCCTTTATATTCAGTAGGTTTGAAATATGTATATGTGAATGCCATCATTTATAAAATTATAGACAATCCTTCGTAGTAGAAAGTGTACTTTTATTGTAATAGCAAATGTGAGAGTACTAAAAATAGTAATCTTGTTAATAACAATTATTCTGAAATTTCATATAAATTTCTCTTATCCTAAATATGAGTAATAAGTTCCATAAATTTTTTTAATCCATGTTTTTGAAAAAACTGATAGATCTCATTTTATAATGAAGATTCATTAGAATTATTAGTTCTCCAAAAATTCATAATTAGATCTTCATTTGATATCTTAGATAATGGAGGTTCAACTGTATCACTTTATTTTAAAAAGAATTTAATCTTATCAAGAGTAAAAATTAAGTTTTGTATTCTCTCTTCAGAATGCTATTAAACAGTAAATAGATTCCAACTTTCAGTTTCTTCATTTAAAACAAATTTAGTATCCAACTCTTTCTTATATAAAACAAATCTACTATATATTGAATATAATACTCTTCATCAATAAATGTAAGAAATTAGAAAATACAGCTTTTTAACCAATATGGACATCCTGATAAAAGATTAGATTTAATTTTATGTTTGATAAATAGAGATTCATCAATTTTAATGTTTTCTAGACAAGAATTCAAGAGGATAGCATTTCTCTTAACAAAACAATGAATTCTATCCAAAATAACATTATATTCTCTTTGATTAGATAATCCCAAATAATATCTAATTTAAAATTAAATGAATTACTTTTTACAATTTTAACTTCCACATAAACATAAAGCTTATAATTGCTCTTATTTACTTTCTGTAAATGAACAATAATCAAAAGTCAATTCTTCTCCATATTAAATATCACGCATGGCAAACATACCAATAACATAAGTACCATTACTAACGGTTGTAACTGTACCACAATTTGGATTGCATGAATGACTTAATCTTGATGAAAAGTTGCCTTTGTTGATAGGATCAACAAAAAGTATATCAATACCACCATCTTCATCAGAATGTTTATCCAACATAATATTATAAAAATCTGGAAGAATGTCTTTTTTATTATGTTCTTTCATTTGTTTTTTAATGAAATCTTATTTTTCATACCATCTCCATGGTTGATAAATTTCACCTAAGTAAGGTATTATAAGAGAATTAGTTTTAATGCCAAACTTATTGACACAAACTAATCCACATCCTTTTGTGTGTATACGAAATCCCGCTCCATCAAGTTTAATGACTTTTTTAATTTGTTTGGCCATCTTTCTATCATCCTTATTATAATAACTTGAAACCATTCTAGATTCTTTAATGATATAATCACATGCTAATCCCATATCATACCCTCTTTGTTTGTCATTTGGTCTATTAATAGCTAAAATTAACTTTTCAATAAATTGATTCTTTTATTGCTCTTCATAATTTAATGGTAAAATATTTATAATAACATTTCTAGTGTAAACATCTATACCCCAACATAAAGTTTCCTAATTATATAATTTTGATACCTCAACATCTGCATTATCACCAAAATTAATTCTATTAATTAAATGTTATTTTAATTAAATTTGCATATTAAAACATGGTATATCAGTTCCATCATGCTCGTTACATTCAATTCTATTACGTCTATTTGGGCATTCTGAATCCCAAGTGATTTCTGAATAATTAAATGTTCCCATTCTACTTAAATCAAAACAAACACAATCGCTTTTGCATTTAACTGGAACTTTTTTACTTTATAATTTCTCTTTTATTTAAGTAATATGAGGTTCTTCATTTGGATTTGGTTCATATTCCTAAATTTCAATATAAGTTCTTATGTCTTTCTTTTCAGGAACAACTGGCCAAATCATTGAAGAAACTTTAAATTCTGTATTTAGTTATAATATATTATGAACTTCTTCTTTAACCTATTGTGTAAATTCTTGAATAACAGTTCTTATTTCTGGTTTTGCATCTTACCAAATTTTGGACAAATAAAAGTAGGATTATTGATTTTTGCATTTTATGTAAAGATTGGCAAATAATTTATGCAAATCCTTGATTATTGCTTAAATATCCCAATAATGTCGATATTGTATTCTTTATCTAAATTGATTCAAGTTGGTCAGATTACTCCTAAAATTAATAGGCTATACTTTTACTGTATTATACCTTCATTAATTGTGTTATTTCATCGCATTCATACTTGTACTCTTCATCAAACCATTCTTTATATGTATCTTTCTTATCATTCTCTAGTTTCTCAAACACATCAATTAGACCACTAAATTCGTGACTATTCAAAATATTTATTGGATCGCTCTAAACCAATATATCTACAACTCTTTCTAGATGTTTCCAAGCATTCTCTCTCAAACTTTATTGTGTTTTCACTTTTTTCTTATTGTCATTTGTTCCCACAATATTATTTTTTTTCTTCTACTTTTTTATCTATTTAGATATTGAATCACTCTTTTTCTCTTCTTCAGCACTACTACTTAATTTAAGTTTATTTCCATTTACCCGCTTTATGCTCATTTCTGTTTTTATTTTAATTTTTATATGGGAATTCCTTAACCAAAACAAACTCAATCTCAACTTTTTGAAGAAACCCTTAAATAATTCGACATAATAGATAAATAATCTACTTATATTCTATTCCAAAACAAAACTACAATGTAAAAATTAGAATTTTGGACTTTCAAATATCATGATGAAGACTCCTTTAGAAGAGCAGTAAAAGACATGACTTAGACTAAAACTTGTCAAACTCTTCTTCAAATTGTCAAACACAACACAGTAACGCATGACGAATTTTGTTCTACTTTCTATGAGCTTTAACTGCTTGTTGAACATCCAATCTAAAGCTTTGCTGAATACCTTCAAAATAGAGGTTAATAAGATTACTCTACCAAAGAGATATATCATCTCTTAGATTGCGTAGTATATGCATAATTGAATCTTGAGAAAAAGTAATACATAGGATTTAATAATTTATGGTAAGGAGAAAATGATGTCTGGAAATTGAGAAGTTTTGATCATTCCTATCGTCCTATTGATTTTTGGGGAAAATAAATCCCACATATCTATCCAGCACCTGAAGAACTTAAATAAGATTCATCCATTAAATATTCAGTTGAAAAATCAACTATTTTCTCCTTTGGTATGCTCCTTCTCCATGTTTCTTTAGGTATACACATTATTTTTATTTCAATATAGCCAAATCTTGCGACTCACTCTATTAAAACAATAGCATTGATTAACAACGATTGACAACTAGAATTTCTGAATTCTTTAAAATTTATCCAAATACTCTATCAGATATCATTTCCAATATGCTTTAAATGGACCCCTTTCAAAGATTTAATTACTAAGATATCTAAAATAGATTAAAAGATGCATAACAATGTAAAATTAATGATAGCACTAATCTCTTATTAAAAATGCCGCAACAAATTAATAGTCAATCTAAATTTTTAGGAAATCCGTATAAATCTCCTACAGAAACATCAAGATTAATCAACATTCCACTATATCCTGAATAACCATTTATTAATTCATAATCTATACCTGGAAATAATAGTTTATAAAATTATGGCAATTCATTACAATTAAATAACTAATAATTGATATAGACAATCACTTAATCTAAATAATAGATGACTGATAATCAACAACAACTTTATCCTTCATAATAAAATCGATCGTCATCCCCTTACAATAGTAGAATTAAATCAGATAAATTGTAATTTGCTGATGGAAGATACTATGAAGGAGAAATCATGAATGAATAAATGAATGGATAAGGAGTTCTTTATTATGCTGACTCTACAGTTGAATACGATGGATAATTTTTAAATGGGTTGTTTCATGGTTTTGGAGTACATTGTAATAACAATCCTGATATCATGGATACTTTTCTAAATATTAACGAATTTCCAGGAATTTAAAACTATTGGTTAAAATATGAAGGCGATTTCTATTAAAATAAGTATTTTTGTATATTAATTTTAGAAAGCATGGAATTGGCAGTATCACATTCTCTAATGGCGATTGTTATATTGGAGGATTCTAAAAAGATTAGATGGATGGAAGAGGTACTTACACTTTAAAATATGGATAAACATATAGTGGATTTTGGGAAGCCAATAAACTAAAATATTGATTCATTATTTATTTATTTTACGTATGGAAATAGAAGAGTCTTATCAATAAGCCAGACAAATTTTAACATAAAACTTAGAAAAGGGCCAAGCTAAATTGAGTACAGCAGAAAAATTAAAATGCGATATTGCCTAAGCTATCATTTATGAACACGATCAAAAGAGATTATAGGCTGCTTCCATATATTACATTTCATTTTTCAAAATTGAAAATTTATGTAATAATAGTTAAATAAGGAAATTTCAGAAATAATTCCTAAACAATTTGTATAATCTAAGTTAGAAGAATCAGGATTATTTGACAAAGGCTATCATTAATGGATTAACTGCCCCTGCATCTTCATAAAGATAAGCACTCCTACTAACTATATATAGAGATAGCAGAAGTTAAAAATCATAATGGCTTCAATTTATAAAATCAAAATATAATGAATTTATTTTAATATATATAGTGTCTAAAATGATTTATTAAAGTGAACAGATATTGAAAAGTTTGCATCATAAACCAAAGTAAATCCGAATTTATTTTGTGAACATATTGTTACAGCTATTAGTAGATTCTATAGTAATATCTCGATTTAGAAATTGCTCAATATTGTAAGCTGAAAGAAGATCTAGCTTATGAACTTATTGAGAACATGATAATTAGTGGGAGATTATAAGCACAAATAGATTAATAATAGGGATATGTCTATTTTCAACATTAAGATTAATCTACAATAGAAGGATTCTGCAAAAATTTGTATTGTTTGTTTAATTAAATGATTATCTATTAGTCTTTTCCATGCATTCTTAGAAATCAATTTTCATTTGTTGGAACTCTCTCTCATCTTTAATACCCTGAGTACATTCGATTACACAAAATCTTATTGATTACTTATCTTTAAAAATATCATCATAACAACGATTCCTAGCACATTTAGTTACCTAATCTATATGAAGAAAATTAATTACTTTATTTTGCAAGACAGAATATTCCAACAATAAAAACTTATTTACATCTGCTATGTTTTTATTATATTCAATGTAGAGATCAACAGCAGTACTCCTTTCCTATTCATTTAAGACATCCTTGTCAAAGAGTTTTTAGGTGTTCTTATCGATTGTATTTTTTAAATGATGAAAATATGGATATTCTCCACCTTTTGCTATCCTCATTAATATTAAATATAAAAATTCATCCTCTATATTTATGTTGCTTGATCATATTTTAGATTTCATCAAGTACTTTAACTTTATTATATTGAACTTATTTTTATTAAACTACAGTATTTTTTAATGCTTCTCTCTCTCCAAACAATTTTTCATTTTCTAACACCTTTACTTTTTCTTCAAGCTAAAAGGAATAAAAATAATGAAAATTACAATTCTTTATTCATTTTCTAAATTTTTTGAATTCTATTTACTTTTCAAATACTTTGCTTTGAATTAATTAGTTTGTTCTTCTTATTATTATAACTATCTTTTTAAATCATTAGTATTTCTCTTCCATTCATTTGCTTCTTCTCTAGCAACATGAACTTCTGTAACCAGAGAATCAACTTTCTTTTCTATATGTAAGATCTCCTATTTTCAATAAATGTTATATCATACTTATTCTTATTATTATCTCATATAATCTATATCTCTATCTTATTCATATATTAAATGTTATAATTTTCTATTCTCTTTTTCTATTATTTCTATTTCATTAATCAATCTTTATTTCTCTTTTTAATCAATCTAATACTAAATGTCATATTTTTATAATTTTTCATCCTAAATTTAAAGATTCTGTCTATATTTTTCTATTTCTTCTTTCAGATCTTTTACTTCTTAAACTTTAAATTAAGATTCATTAAGAGCTCTATCTGATTTGTGTTTCTATTCTTCTAGTTGTGAATACAATTTCACTTATTCTGCTTATAAATCTTAGATCTATTTATTAAATATAAAATCCTCTTTAGATTTTTCTTACAATTTTTATTCCAATTATTAAATTTAAGATTACAATTATTTAGTTTTTTATTTTCTTTTATGTAAAGTCTCTTGTAATTCATTTATCAGTCCTTATTTATCTTAATCCAATTTCCCTTGAAACTTTTAGTATCTTGTATCTGCTTATTTTAATTATTCCTCTAAATCTTAAATCTTCTTCCCTTAATTTTCTATAGTAATTTACAAAAACTTTTTCTCATCTACAAATTCTTAAATTTTAGCACTTATTTTATTTGAATTATCTCTTTCCTCTTAAATCAATATCTACAAATATCTTCTTTCTTCTTCCTTCTAATCCAATAATTACTTATATTGCCCGTTCTCATCACTCAAGCAAATCAATCTTTTTTCAGAATCCTTACTAATTTAACAATAAGCAATTAATTTTACATTTCAATTGAAAAATTTTCACTTAATTTCTATACCCTCTCTAATTCTTATTAAAATACTTATTTCTAATCTTCAAATTTACTCTTAAATAACATTTAATAATACCTCAATCGATTTTTAAGATTCTTTAAGTAATTGAATTTTTGCTTTCTTTTTTATTAATTTCTATTTCGCCTGAGATAATTACCCTTTGAGATCTTCATTCGCTCTTGCTTATTGGTCTTCTTTCTAAATTTATTCTTTCTATTCTTTCAATTGATTATACAAATTTTCTTATTACTCCCCTAGTTCTTTCTCATACTTTTCAATTAGATCATCCTTCCCTCTCAATGTTTATTCTAACTCTTTTGTTTGATCTATATATTCCTTGAGAGTTATCTATTTTATTTATTAATCAATTTTATACTTTAAGTTCTTTATTTAAGCTTCTCATTTTGTTATACTTATCTCTAGATACATATTCCTTTTCCTTCTCTTCTTTATAATTCTTCTCCGAACGTATAGTAGTATCATTCTTCCCGCCTGATTAATACAATTAATCAATGACTTATTTTGAACGATTATATCTCTCCAACAATCTTGAGAAGTCTTTTTCAATCTTTTCTGTCTGCCCATCTCTTGAATTCATTTTTAATATTCAAATTTATTAACTGATTTAAATTATGTAAAATATGCAAATGCAATAATTATTTATTTTTTTACATATGTTTATTTTTTCTTCTGGAAACTAAACTTACAAATTTAAAAACAGTTTTGATAATAACTTTAATTCAGCTTTTAATGATTCTAAATTATAGATATTTATTAAATTCATAATTATTTTAGATTTTCATAAATAATTTATTTCGTTTTAAGATAAGATTTAAAATAATTATTTATACATTATGAATAATTTATTACAAAAATAATTTATATTCAATTTATCATCTGACAAATCTTCAAATTCATTAAATTTCTTATTATTAAAAATTGGATTCTTAGTATTCATAATTACATTATTAAAATGAAAATGATTAAATATGTTCCTTAGTTAAAGAATTTTATAATTGCTATTTAAGTAATTTATCAGTATTACGTTAAAGCTAAGTTTTCATTTCAAAGTTTTCCTCACGTAAATATTGATTCTCAATTTCTAATTATTATAATTTATCTTTAATTTCATTTAGTTCCTCAATCAAATTATCTTAATCGGAAGTCTATTTTAATGTAGCTAATTACTCTTCTGAATCACTTGATTTTCTACTTCTTAATTATTGATAATCTATTTCATTCTTAAAATTTTTATATCTAATTTTCCATTTCTCTTTTTTTTCCTATATTTAACCTTAAGATTTAATTTAATCTTATAGTTTTTTACTATTATCTGTTAATTGCTTTATTTAATTTTATTAAATAGTAATTTCTTTTTCTAATCTTTCCAACTTTTTAATTTTTTCATCCTATAATAGGTTTTTTGCCTAAGATTCAACTAATTTTTAATATATAGAATGTCTTTCTTCTTTTATTTCTTAATAACTATCCTATATAATTTTATATTGTAATGTAATTTCTATTAATTACTCCTTCATAGTTTCATTTTACTCTTTCTATTACTTTATTTAATATTGTAAATCCTTCTCATATTCTTAATTGTTTTCCTGGAATTTTAATTTATGTTGCTATTAATTCTAATTTTTCTATCTGCTTTTAATAAATAATTACTTTAAATTGTGCTATAATTTTTATATTTCTTGCTATTATCTAATTACTTAAATTTATTATTTCAATGAAAAGTTTTCAATTTCAGAATCGTGTAAAGCACATGATTTTCTCTTGTATTGATTTTTTAAATCATCTAATTCTAGTTCTAGTAATTTCCTATGTTAATTTGCTCGATGTAATTCCTATTCAAGTTAATTGCATTTTATTATTTAATCAGTATTGCATTTAAAAGGAGACTTTGAAGTACAAGGATCTTAAAATGAAGTACGAGTCCCCCTCGAAGTATTTAGAGTAAGGTTAAACTTTTTTTTTAACGGACTAGAATACATAATATAATAATTTACATTAAAAAATTATTCATTTAATTATTTTTCAATCAATTTTCTATTTAATTATCAAATTAAAAAAATCTTTTATTGATCATAAAATTATTATTACATCTTTTAAATTATCTAAGATTTCTAAGAAAATATGGAGTTTGTTTAACAAAATTACAAATTTTTAATTTTTGAATTTAAAATTTGATATTTTTCTTCAATTTGGATATTTATTATAACATTTTTATTTATTATTTGGGAATTCTAATATATATTATATATTTATCATTATCAATTCAGAGGTCATTAATAAGTCTTATATTTTTGATATAATTGAGTTAATATTTGAAATAATTTTGTTAACTATGTAATTCAAGAATATCCTACAATTAACCCAAATTTTATTGCGAAAGAAACTTTTACTTTTTATTTATGATGAAATGAATTTGACTACTTTTAAAATGATTTTTTACCTGAATTCTCTATTAAAATGTTAATGATATATTTCCATTCCATTCTTTTGTATTTTAATACTTTTGAAACCATAATTATTCAATTATCTTATGATATTAATTTATGTACAACTTCAAAAAACCATTATAATTTGTTTTATTAAGGTATAATGGAATAACTAAATTTTTGAATTAAAACAAATTCTGGATGATAGTTTTAGTGCCATCTTCATTCCAATCTAAAATATTTGTATATTATCTATTCATGATATATCTTTGAAAGATACCTCCAAGAGTGATTTCAGAGAAATCAAAAATTAGAAATCTTTCTATTATTCCATATGGACATAAGGTAAATGTTTAAGTGATTTAGATTTTTTTAATATATTTATTTTTTTTGAAAGAGTATTAATTATTAAGATAAGTATGATTAATGATTAATTATTTTTGAATTAAATAATAATAATATGTAAACTATATTGAATTAAATTGCATTAAATATATAAGCTTTAAGTTACGATCAGTAAAAATAGGAATAAACTTTAATTATTAATTACTTATAAAATAAAAACAAATTAAAATCATTAGAAGTTAGTTCGATTCAGGAATCGATTTCGATGCTTTTTTCTGTTATTTGATTTAAACTGCTAGAAGTTTAGAGATGTATTCTCTTGATTCTTCTGAGAGTTTTTAATTTTTAAGAGACTTAAGTTATTGCATCTCTTTTGTCTACTAACTTATCATTAACATCTTGATGAATTATTATCATCTTAAGTATAGATTTCTCCTCTTTAGCAATATGTTTTTGTTCGTAAAGAGTTTAAACATACTTAAGAGCTGTTTAGAAATATGTTTGTGTCATCAAAGAAATTGATTTTTATATTATGTAATTTTAAATTATATCAAATTAAGTTAAAAGGGGATTTTAATTTTTGTTTATTTTTAGAAATTTAGTTGATTTTTGGATATATACTAGTTATTTAATGATGCGTATTATTTTTATGTTATTTATATTTAGATGCGCAATATAAGCGATGTTGGTGAAAAATATTTACGGACGGCAAGAATTCTAGAAGTTTTGCATATGTTCTATATATATTATTATTGGTTTATATATGGTTTTGGAGAAAATATATACACAAAACTCACTAATAAATATTTTTAAAAAGGACTCTCAAATCAATTCTTCATCAGTCTCTTCATCAATTATAAGAAGCTAACCTTGTTTGATTGCCAACTCTCTTCTGTATTTTTTAATTAATTATAAAAAAAAGAAAGAGAGTTATTCTGCACTAATTGTAGAAGGAATTTTAAATTCATTCCTAACTATTAGATCTTTGAGGACAAGTTTCTCTTCCTCACTAACCAGGTTAAGTTCGCCTAAAGAGCGCAAAGTTTAAAAACACATTCTATAAAAGGATTCATTCATCATTTGTGAATAATAATATTAATGCTCTTTTATTTAAAAGTGCTGAATTTAAATTAATTCACCCAATTCTATTATAATTTTGTATAACTCATTACTTATCAACACAGAGAGATTTCCAAAATGATTAATAATGGTTCAGACATCCTTTTTGATTTTTTAATGAATCAACCATCCAATCAATGATTCTATAATTTTGTTTTAATAGATCAATATTATAGCAATAATTCAGAATTCTCAAAGCATTTAATAAGTATTTTTCTAATGCAAAAAATTATGTACTCATAGTAAGTTCTAAATCAATATAAACTACATGAATCAAAAATTATTATTTCCATTTATGATTATTTTAAAGTTTTTATTTTCCCTTCTATTCTTATCAATTTTTTAAGAAGAGAGTAATTAGAAAAGTTATTGTTAAAGAAAGCTGATTTAATTAGAAACAATTAAATTTTAAAATTATTTTACCAAATAAACCGAATTTAGAATTTTCAGATTTTAAATTATTTATTAATAAAAACCCACATCTTCTTAATTATAAAAAATAAGCTCAACAATTGAATATACATACAAGTAATAATATTTCAAAGTTCATAACTAACTTTTTTTATCTTTAATCTTTGCTAAATAAACTTCTTCTATTCTACATTCAAAAGTTTAAATTTTAAGTGTCTAATATCATCTTATTAAATTACTCTCTAATAAAAGAGTCTAGATAAAAATAATCAATAAATTATTATAAATTTATAATTGTCCATTTTTACTCAATCATAAACTGAATAAGAATTTTTAAATATTAATGGAATAAAAAACTATAATTCTTGCAACATTATAAGTTTTAAATATAATATAAATTGTTATTATCTAGATAAATTTCCTTCAGTGCTTTTATGACAGTATATTTTCAGACAATTGAAATAATAATTTAAAAGTTGAAAAGTTTTTACATATTATATTTAAATTTATAAATAATCAATGGATTTACCCTAGAAATATTTATTTTTTTAAACAAAATGAATAATTTAAATAATAATAATTTGTAGAAATAATTTAATATATATTATTGTAAAATTATTTATTTTTTAAATTATTCTTCGTTTTGCATTCTGCATAATTTCATTTCCATTTTTCTACTGCATTTTCTTCTTTGTTTTATAGTTTTTTGTACTCATTTTAAATCGATCAGCAAAATAAAAGAAATTAACTTTTAAATGTCTTAAAATCCATTTTATAGAATAAATACTTTATTGCATCTTTAAATAGAGGATGATATACATAAAAAAATTAATAGAAATGGAACTAATTTATCTAAATCAGTTTATCAATTAATAAATCGTAATTTGGATTTATATGAGATTTTTATTTAGTTAAATCAGGCTCTTATATTGCATCAATAATAAAATAAAATTTTAATATTTTATATAACCCCCCTCATATTAATCATGAAAATTAAATTATCATTCTATATCCTTGAAATTGTTACAATATAATTATTTTATTGGTTGAAGAAAATCAACAGAATAGCTCAAATAGTAACTAGATTTCATTAATAGACTTAAAAAATTCTGTAAATTAAAGTTTTTATTATAATTTATGATATCAAATAAATTACAAGGTCAAAATAATTTTGCAAATTAGATAGGAGAACATGGGAATTCTGAAAATGGCGATAATTGCCCAATTATATCATCATAAAATGGTTCTAGCAAATTAGTAGCATATTCTGGCTTATGTCCGAATATCAATTTAAATAATAAATGCATAGGTTTTTCATAAACTTGTCTTCTAAGTTCGTTAGTGTGATTTTCATTAAAAAACTTAAAATATAATTAGAACAAATACATCCACTACTGCATTAATTTTTTTTGCTATTAAATATTAAATTTAGAATTGAATTCTCATTTACTTGAGTAATTATTGTTACTATTTTCTCAAAACATCTAATTATTATCTCATATTATTGAGTGATATTTAAGGAGAAATGCTATCAAAATATTAGTGTTCATTTTCCTTAGATTTTTTTCTTCGTTAGATTTTGTATAGTTCTTAGCTAAAATAGTCAAAAGACATACTAGTTTCCTTTAAAAAACATAGGGTGATTATAAATTTTCTAATTTTTTTCATTTTTTTTCATCTTAAATCCATACAAGCTTAGCTATCGTAAAAATGATTAAAAATTCTATGTATTAAAAAATTCTTCCATAATATTGCTTTAAAATTCGGGAATTCTTAAAATGAAAAATGCTTTTCCATCTTTTGTCCAACAAATGGAGGTCTTAAACTGTTCTGACTAGTATATATATACTAAACTATATTCTACTTCTAATATTTCGTATAAAATTGAAACAAACTTTGCTGGTTTGTTCATTAGTTTTTAAGCAAATTAATATTAATTATAATATTTTGCATAAATAATATGTTATATATATTTAAAGTGTGATTGGTAATATAAATATATTAATTCCATGATGTGGTAATTATTAAGTTTAATGTCCTTCTTCATAAAATTTTTTGTTGATTGTTATATTTAATTCCAAATTTTACATTCAGTAATAAAATGATAAATTACTTTTGAATTCAATAAATAGATTGATTTCCCAAAATATAGATTCAATTATTAGAAATTTTTGAAATCAGTGATAATATTATAAAAATAAAGAAGCAATTAATAATGTATTTCTTTAATTTTAATATTTCATATACAACAAATTAGTGATATAACTAAATCAATTAGATTAAGATTCTAAAAAAAGTAATAATCATTATCGTGAATAAATTATTAACATTAGCATATAAGAGAATGCATCAATTAAATATCCAAAAAATAATTTGATGTATAATGTGTTGGCTGCACTTTTCAATAAGACAAGCTTTAGCACAAAATTGAAAAAATAAAGATTTTAGATCTAAAATGAAGGAAATATGATATATTGATAGTTATCATTCTTACTCAAATAACACTGCCATATAGATAGAAAGACGATTTACTGATTTAACAATTGAAGAATTTGCTGCTTTTTATTAAATTACCCAATAGTCTAACAGGACTTTGAATTATGAATAACATATTCTTCAAGGTTATATAAGCGCATAATACTCTAATATCACAAATTTTAAGGACTACAGTAACTGAAACTCTAGTTGAAAATTCTCTACATAATGAATTGTAAAAACATTTCTAACACATCAGAGAGTCATTCTTTATAATACTTGGTTTATTCTAATAGATATGAAGGATGCAATGATGAATTTGGAAATTGAGGCATCTTTTAGAATATAAATCATTTAGTATTGGCAACTTTATTAAGAGAGTGGACTTGGTATGTTAAGATATCTTGCAATTAATTTGAGTAAGGTAATTTACAGATTTGAAATATCTAGTCTAAATATTATAAATTTATTTATTATATTTATGAATCAATCTAAATAATATACAAAGAGTTTCTATTAAACTCATGATAAATATACAAGAAAATTTATTACAGGTTAATTAATTGAAATGGAAAAAAAACCTAACCCAAATGGAAAATTATTAACAAGAAAAGTCAGATTAGAAGAATAATATATGAGATAAATTAAAAATTAAAAACAAATTAAATATCCTAGTGGTTTTCTCATAATTACTAAAGTATTACTCAATAATAAATTAGTAAGAGTTTGAGAAGCTACCAGAAATTTAAAAAGCAGTTTTTAAATGGACAACAATTTAGAATAAGAATATAAGAGTATTATTTGATCGCTCTGATAAAAGTCCCGATAAATTATAAATATAAGAATTTTCAAAACCAACTGCTGTTTATTTTGATGACATTTAAACTGGAATGAGATTTGCAGAATTTTTGAAATTCCAAAATCAATAGAAACTTAATCATTTCAATGAAATTCTTACAAAATTATAAAGAGTATGGTTTCATGTTTAATCAATAAAAATTATATAAAGTTAAGTAGATTGTTTAAATGCTGCAGCTAGAAAATTTGAACTCTACAAAAAAGAGGAATAAGATGAATTTGTAATAGATTCTAATGATTTGTTTCTTTATGATAAAAGAATATATGAACAAATGTTTGGGATACTTTATTAAATAACTGAATAAGAGAAAGAGAAATAAGAATAAATGACTATAAATTAAAAAATTATAACATTGCAAAATTAAGAAAACTTTATAAAACAACAAGAGATTAAAGCAACTATAAAGTTACTTTAACTTTGGTAATAAACTGCAAATTAGAAATTTCATCAAAAAGACAATGAAGAAGAATATTAATAAAGAGAATTAGATGAAGAAGAAAAAATGTTGTAAGATGAGATTTTACCATATCAGGATGAAAAGGAAAGTCTATCTTAAAGTTAGGTGTTGTTAGAATAATAATCGTAACATTTACCATAACATAAAGATTTACATCTTACAAATTTTAAATTAATAATAGATAAACAAATTAGTCTGCTAAATCCAATCTTACATATCCAATTTAAAGGATTGGAATCTAAAAAAATCGGTAAGATGAAATATAATCGAGGCTAGGAGATTAATTTTATGGAATTAGATTGTAAGGGATGGACAACTGAACTTGAAGTTACTTTATCGGGATTTTAGAATTAAGATGCTTTAGATTTAGTCATATATGATTATTAAGAAGTAAATGAGAAAATTTTAGCAAGAGCTTAAGAATAATAGAGTAATGTTTTAGCTTTTCTGACAACAGCAAAAAAGGTTATGCAAGGTAGAATTTATATGAGGGAACTAGAGAAAAATTTAAATAATAATAGAAGACATTTTGCTGGTATGGAAATTTCAGCAAATTTATTATAAATTATTTTAGCCTAAGATCTATTCAACAAACCGATGATATAAATGGATATTCATGAGGACAGTCCATTCAAAATACATAATTCTACTGTTAATCCATTTTATTTAGATATCATAGAAATTCCTTTTACAGCATAAGAATTAAAGTACTTTGTTAGACAATTAAAATCACCTCATAATAGCTTGTAATAATAATGGGATTCATTCAAACTAGATGCTTTAGAAAATGCTTTATAAGTTAGAGGATAGATATGGGTAAACAGTAAATAATCAGAGGATGACTTAATTGAAATTTAAGAGTATATTTTAGAAGAATAAGGAGTTCAAGAATAAAAAGATAAATTCATTTTAATATCTGAATATTTACAGTTAAACCAAATCCAAGATTAATAATGTTTCGTCAAAAATAAAATAATAGATGCTTGCAAAAAAGGATTTACTAGATAATCTAGAAAGGAATTAATTCCAATATTTTTGTAATTTGATACCAATTTATAAAAATTCACAAATGACATTGGATTAGAATGGAATGAAAATTAAAATATCTTAGAAATACTAAAAAATGAAGTGAACCAATATATAGATTAAGAAACTAAGTATGCTAATAGTTAAAAAATATAAAATTATATTGATGGTATAAATTTCAAGGAAATAACTATATGGACAGAACAATATATAAAAAAGATATAATCATGGAAAGATAGATTAACATATCTATTAGATTGTTTTGAATTGAGTATTCACACTAAAAATAAAATGGTTTTAACTATTAAATTATTTCAACTTTTTAATTTATTAGAAGATTATGATGAATTTGTTTTTAAAATAATTTACTGTTTATAATATAATTTTATGGTTCCTAATTTTTCACTTGATAAATTTGATATTTTATGGCTTAAATCTCATTTAAATAGTTTATTTTGCGAATTTTTTTATTTTGACATTTGGTTACGAGTATTTGATTATATCATTGGTGTAGGATTTGCAAATGGAGATTTATGTAAAGCAATAGGAAGTGTAATTGGTGGGATTCTTATTGAAGTAGATCATAACTAATATAGAACTAAAGAAGAATTCATGGCAGGATTGTGTATTTATGGTAAGCTATTGTGCGATCCAGAGAAATTGATTAAGGCCTGTTATAAATCTTATAATTAACATTAATTTATTAATCTTGATTCGGATGATCAAATTATTGGAATTTTAATTTAAAATGGCAATCCTATAGATTAAATTTGCAAAGATTAGATAGAATAATTAAAACAAAATTAATAAAGTTTTATTATTGATGTTCCTGAAGAACATGAAGGATCAGTTTATGAGCTTTAAGAGTAATAATAATAATAATAAGCAGCTAATTTTGTAAGATCCTAACCAAAATACCTATTCAAGTAAAAAGTTGAGAGAATTTATATTTTAATTCATTCAATGTATTTGCATTAAATAAGATTTTATGAACAAGATATTGTTTCTATTTAACAATAGATTAAAACTGAATAAGATGGATTCTACTTTGAGTTGCCATATACAACAAATATTTTGGAAATTGAAATAAATGAAACTTTTACAGGTTAGATTGATGTGGATTACTTTTTAGTAAATACTGTGTACAAGAATTAGTTGATTTTAAACGATAAATATAATATGGAAAGAGATTATCAAATATCTGAATTAGAATATTCGATATTATTAATAGGGGAAGGATTATAACATGGAAAAATAAATAGCTAAGATAGTGCAATAAATTCCTTTAATGATTTGGCTTCATAATTTAATGTTTAGCATAATTTCTTATCACATCCAGATACATTTAAGATTGGGAATTAATTAAATTTGGGGGAATTCAAACAATTAATGAAACAATATTTTTAATTAGATCCTACGACAAATAATTTGGATGAATTATATTAAGGATTCTTATTAAATGGCAATTAATAAATATATTTAATTGATATATTACTTAAGTTATGCTAAGACAAATCTAAGTAATTAGAAATATTAACTTTATTTAATCCAAATAAAAAAATCAGTCATAAATAATTGAGGAGATAAGGATTAGAGAGTGGAAGTGTTAAATTTTTAAAAGTGAAAATATCAGATCAAAATTATGAATAAAGTATTGATTTGACAGACTATTTTAATAATTTATTGTTAAATCATTACTAAAAATACAATTCTTATGATATGTTATTGTTTGATTAGAATAATAGATTATATTTATTAGATAATGCAGGGTCTTTTTTATAACAATTACGAACATGTAATTAAAATTATATATATAGAAACATTGAATTTTAAATTAAAGTTTAGTAGTTATGGAAATATTCGTAATTTGGAGTATTAAATAACAAGAAAATTTAAATTAATACTTGAATTACAGAAGTCTGTAACATCTATAAAAGAGTTATTAGAAAACAACGAGAGAATTATATCGTTGGATAATAATTAGAATTTAAAGGTTTAAAACTTAATGAAACACAACTAACACTTAGTGCGTTTGAAATTTAGAGATGCATCAAAATAATTCGAAATTTGTAATATTATTGGATAAATAAAGAATAAAGATGATTAACTGTAATTTTATGTGATTGAATTGGAAAATGCTAAGGGAATAATTGTTTATAAAGAAGATGTCATATTATTTGATAGAATTTAATTAGAAGAACTGCAAGTATTTCAAAAGAACTGGAAACATTAATAATGATGATATAATATTTTATAAATAAAATCATTATTAAAATATGACAGGATCTAATTCTCTGTAATACCATAAAGCTAGATAACGAGTTATAAATAAAGCAGCTCCTAATGATATTACTGCAGGACTGTTAAAGTTTAGAAGAGTCACGTAAATCAAACTTAAAAATGTAACTACAGTTGCTGTTGACATATCATATTTACACGCGTCTACCCAAGAATAATAAACAGCGGTAGCTAAGAATCCTATTGCCACACTAATAACTCCTTCTTTAAATATTGTCATATATTTATTGGTCTTAAAATTACTCCAATGAGGCAACAATCCCCAAATTTAAAGGATTGAAGGAACAAATATAGCCATCCAACAACAAATCCCACCAGAGAATCCCATACTATGTGTTCCCAAAAAGATAGCAAAATTTAAATATGGACCTGGCAAAGCAGCTGCCAATCCGAATCCCAACCAAAATGCATCTTCATTAATATATAAAGGATTAAGCACAGTTTCAGCATACATAAATGGTAACGTTATTGGTGTTCCACCTATCATGAATGTTCCGATATTATAAAAAGACAATGATATGTCTAAAATCATTGATTTAAAAGTTGAATTTAAATAGAGTAATGCTATTAAAATTATAGAATATAAATAAAATGATTTATTTCCCAACAATTAACTAATTTTATGACAATTTTTTATATTAATTAAATTAGGGTCGTTGACTACTACAGGAGTTACTGTTTACTCTTTTATAAAAGTACTACGACCTATTGTATTTTCTGCATCATATTCCAACATTATTGTAAGAATTCCACCCATCATCATGGTTAATATTAACACATAAGATTGTTAGTATGCGACTAGTAATACAGCACTTAATATTGATAAACTAATATGAATTTTCCTTTTTAAAGATTACATAGCCATTGAAATCATCAACTACAATATTAATGCCACTGTACTAGCTTTAATTCCTTAGATAGCTAAAAATATCAATATGTTCAAATCTCTTGGATCAGGATACTTACTATATATGAAACCTAATATTGCTAACAATAAAGCTCCAGGAACAGAAAATCCTATTAATGCAACTACACCTCCTAAAGCATTCTTCTTTGCAATTGTTCCTAAAGCTACCATCATTTAAGAAGTTGTTGCGCCTGGTATAAAATCTACCAATGATACGATTTCCTCAAGTTAAGATTCCTTTTCTTATTTTATTTTATTACTGTAACTGCTTAAGCCTAAATTACGAAAACTTCTTTAAATTAGCCATATAAACTTGCACTTAGTGTTTTTATATCAAAAAGGGCAAACGGATAGGCTAAATTCAATAATTCTTAATAGCTTAAAGTTCTAGTGGCACCAATTAATAAAGAAAATTTAGCTTAGGCAGAATAAGTACTTAAAGTTTACATTTCAATCATCTTTATTAATATATAAAATCTCAATTATTAAACATTTTATGTAACATACCATATTTAATCAATTCTCTCTCTCCTCTTGCATAACCAAATTGTGCTGCCAATAATTACAATGCTTCGATATTAAATCTATAAAATATCAACTATTTAACCTTGCCAAATAATTCTTATACTCAATTTCTTTCATTAATCTTTATAATTCTGTTTCTTCAAATTTTCGAAATTATATCTCTTTCATTTCAATATCCTTTTATATTAATTAGTATTCCTTAATCAACTTATCCTTCTCTTAATTATTTATCTCTGTAAATACAATTGATTATTCCTAAACACCATCTTGCTTAAACATTTTTTAAATCTTTTTTGAAGCTTCCAAATACATAATATCATTAAGAGTTTGTTTACTTTAGAATATTTAAGTGAATGTTTTTTATATTAATTCATTTTCCATAGGACTTAATCCATCCATCAATAAAGCTAAATCATTTTATTATTATAATTTTATTTAATTAAGATGTTATTTTTTAATTTCTATTGAATCAATCTAAGAAAAATGGTTCTTTGATAACAAAGACACAATAGAATTGTTTCCTGTGTCTATAGAAGATTCTCTACAATTACTAAATAATTAATGTGCTTTTTTAAAAAGTTCATTTAATTCTATTGTTTTCCTAGTTTTTACCAATAGAAAATCTCTACCTTTACTATCTAAAAATGGTGGAAAATTAGAATCTGCAATTTTTTCTCCTGAATCCCAAATGGCTTTGATTATCCAAGATAAACCTTATGATCGACAATCTAAACCTAATTTAAGAAGTTCCTATAAAAATCCTTATATAGATTTTAATAAGGCTTTATTATTTTTGTTGAGTTTCGAATTTTCATATTCTAATTTTTGTATTTATACTGAATTTAGTTTCATTTATTACTGAAATTTATTATAATTGTCATTCATTTATTCTATTTGACTTTCTAATTCATTTTACTTAATTGCAATTATCATATAATTATCAACTTAACTTGAATTGTTTTTTACATTTGGTGAATTATTTGTTGACTATGGTTTTTTATTGATCCCCTTCAAATCTTCCTTTCTATCTTTAATCTATTATAAAAAAATAAATTAGTACAAAATCTTAAATTGCTCTTAATTTTTAATGAATTTAATGATTTTCAATTCTCAATACTTCTAATTCTTATTCATTTTTTATAACAATTTTTTTTTATTTATCAAGTTTTTAATAAATAGATTATAATATTTGATTAGTTTATTTTTCATAAAATTATGCTCTATCAGTTGAATTTTAAAAGGTTGTTAACTACATTTTGATCATAGTATGTAAACTACTTTTTAAACCTTCTATAGTATAATCGAAAATAAGAGCTCCATCCCTCTAACCTTCTCCAAATTATTTTGCTTTAGCTAACTCTATTTAAGCCAATTCTTATTATGTTAAAGTTGCCCCTTGTTATAAATATTTATCCAATTATTTTGTAAGAGAATGATCTTGATTTATCATTTCTATTTTTTTAATAGCTGATATTTTAGACAAAGAGCTTAACAATTTTGATTTAAAAGAACTCTATTATGTTTCTATTTGTGTTGAATCAACATTTAATTTCGGAAAAGTTGATATATTTTATTATCCTTTTGATTTATTTCTTAAGTCTCCCTTTCTGAACTATTGTAAAGATTATGTTCTTTCTTATTTTTATAAGTCAGACAATCCTAAATAAACTTAAAGATCTGTAATACTTTATTATTCTTATTTTTATTTCTACTTATCTTATTAATCCTTTAATTTTCTCTTTATTCCTTTATACCAAGTATCGAGGTTTGCAACCAATTGATCATCACTTTCAGGTTTATATTACTAATCAGCTTTAAATTATTCTTCCTAATGAAACTTCTTATTAACAGTAATTGTATAATTTCCAGGATCCTCTTCTAATTTCTCATAACTATATATATTGACATATAAATATTACATTTCTTGTAACAATAACTTAGAGCCTGGTTCATTAGACAATTTAGCCCTCAATTTGTTTTCTAAATCCGTTCTGTTAATTCTTTTATGTAATTTTATAGGTTTCTTTGAGCTATCTTTTAAAGAAGCTATCATTTCATCTTAATCAGGTTACACTATATCATAAAATTATATTGTATTCATTTCATCATTCAAAATTTTCTTTCTCATATCTTGCATAACCAATTACTCAATTTCTAAGTGAGTATGTGGCTTCTATCGATTTCGGATTATTTCAGGTGCAGATTAAAGATTACTTCTGTTATTTATTTTTTTATTCATAATTTATAATATCTCAACTGATCACCGCATAACAAAATGATTCTTTTATCTTAGATCAATAGAGGGCTTTATAAAAATACTTCATAAGATTTTATTTCGATCTCAGTCTCTAAATATTAAACTATATTATTGTGGCTTTCAATAATTTCAAACCTATTTCTCTCATTATTTTTTTGAGTTATATACAATATAGGATTCAAATCCTATTTACAGAATACATAAAATTGCATTTCATATTTTATGAAAGACATTATTTTACTATTCAGTTCATGTAATCTAACTTAATCTATCCGAAGCAATATTCTATATTAATATTCTTTTTTCACTTCTTCATTTGTATGATAATAATCTACTTTTTGCTCTAAATCTCTACGACTTAGAGGATCTTATATTTGAATCAATTTTCCTCCTTCAGTCGAATATATTATATTATTTCTATCAGAAAGTTCAAAACAAGTTATCTTGTCTACTTTATCATAAGCATCTTCTAACCTTTTATAATATGCAGCATCATCTAATTTATTTAATTAGATTTAAAAATTATCTATTTGGTTTTTCCCTAAAAGCATGAAACATTCTTATAAGCCATACTTATAAATATGGTTTTCGCTCCGTTATTGTTCAATTTATTACTCTCTAACTTGTTGAAGGTTATTACTAGATTAATTTAAATCCTCATCTAAGCAAGGCTACAATTCAACAGCATAATAATGAAAGAACAAATAATCATTCCATATATACAGATTTTCGATAATGCTGTCAAAATAAAATCTCTTTAAAACAACTCCTTTAATATTTTAAATTAAGAGTTGCATATCATCACCACAAGAACATAATTAATCGTTAAAATAAACCATTGATCTAACTGAATCATTGTGATGACTCAATTTTAGTATTGATAGATCTTATTGCTGGAGTTTTAACTTATACTTCATATTATTAATCCCTCTCATCCAATATTCACCTTTTATTTGATATCGAATGATTTAATTACTTTCATACCCTGCAATCAAATATGTTTCATTCTAATTCAATTCAACACTAAGCAAACAAGTTACAAATTCGTAAAGATTTTGTTAAAGTGGTATAATTACATGATGTAAATCTAATTCTTTTTACGAAAAATCTTATTGAATGCTATTATCATTCACTTGATTCTCTAAATTTTTAAATCTAAAATTTTCCCCTTAAAGTTAAGCCAATTATTCATTCCTTATTATATCTTTAGAGTTGTTTGAAAAATCTATTTCCCATAAGAATATATTTTTATCGGCTCCTGCTGAGATAATAAATCGCTTATTTTCTACTAAAGGCTTGCCTTATTATTATTATAATTTAGTTTCCCATTAGTCTCTTTTTTTATCTATTTCCTCTGATTCATCGTATTCATTCCATTTGTCAAAACTCTCCTCCAAAACAACATTGTGAGTAGTAATCGCAAAAACAAAAGAAGTATGTTTATTCAAATTTATAAGTTATCTCTTTGTTGGTAATTATTAAAGCTATCTTAGATTTTGATTTGAAGTATTTAAAGAATTTTGCTATTGTAATCTCTATGATTCATTTATTTAATTCATTCTATTAAAAACTTATACTATATAATAAAAATAAATATCATTAATTATGCTCTAATGAGCTAAATTAAATTATATCTTCATTCTATTATTATTATTTATATAGAGGTTCCCAAAAAGAATCCTATCTAAATTATCTTTGATCATTTTCTTTGGATTAAATGAGGTTCATTTGATTCTATCCAAAATTACTAACTTTTCTCAACATTTGAGTTGCGGGATCAGTGAATAATTCCCTTTAGAACTAAGCTACAATCGCTTCTAATCCACCTATGATAGCTCCAATTAGTATGATAGATAACCAAAAATGAGGAGTGCCAACCATTGTAAATGGTGTATATTCCATTAAAGTTCCTGGCCAAAATTATGATATAATGACATAGATAATATAGAGTAGAATAGAAAGGAATGTAATACACACAAAATTAAACCAAGTCCAATATTTAGTATGAATAGCAATTTTCATACTTGCAATCTTAATTAATTATAATAAATAGATACCAAAATAATTGTAGAATAAACAGTCAATGAAAATGCTGCCAATCCTCCAGGATATCCATTTTCTTCAAATATCTCGTAATCCAAGATCCAAAGTATAAAAAAGAATATTATCATACCATGCACTAAACCACTAAATGCCCATAACAAATAATTTGGAATTGTAAATATACTTTTATCCTATCCAACATAATACAAACTGGGAAATTTAATTTTTAGATATTCTTCAAACTTTTTCTCAATATTAGCTATATCATCTTTCTCATTATATTATATATATTGTCTGTAATTTATGTCTTAATCAAAAGTACCTCTCATAATCAAAGGAAGTGCAGTGAATATCAAATTGTAGAAGGTGATATACCAATCATCAAAAAAGGATTGACCTGAAAAGGCACAAAAATATGAGAAGAAAAACTATGGAACAGTAAAGATCATATTTTTATAAAAGAAATACAAAACCATCTCTGAAATTCGAATATAATTCCAATGTCCATGTACTAATAAAAGTCTCCAAAGACATCTAAATTCTCCTAAAGCAAAATCACTACTTTAAACTGCTCTCATTCCTTCATTTCCATATAAACCAACTCCTATGTGGGCTGCTTATATCATATTCACATCGTTTGCTCCATCCCCTATAGCCAATGTGATTTTATTAAGTCTATCCTTTATTAATCTTACAACATCAGCCTTTTATTTAGGAGTTACTCTACAGCATACTACGCTTTCACAATCTTTCGCCATTCTTACAAACTCTTTAGCCAAATCTTCATTCTCTATTACAAATTATAAGGATTATCCTTCTACTACAAAGGACTAAGCTTAAACATTTTAGAAAATACCTTTTTTCTATTTTCTTTAACACAATATTCATATGTTTCTTAAATATCACCTATTTTTCTTTTACAATCTTCAACTGTTGCTTCTGATAATCTCATTACTGTAAAATCACCTTAAATTAAACGACAACTTTTTGCTATGTTTTCCGCTGTTTCTAATTTATCTCCTGTTAACATCCACACTTTTATATTTGCTTTTAATAAGTCTGCTATTGTTTCTGGTACCAATTATTATAATTTATCTTCAACAGCAGATGCTCCAAGCAGAGTTAAATTTTGTTCTAAATTGTTAGTCAACTTTTCTAGGTTTCAATACGATTACATACCTAGTTCATCAGCTCTAGTATCATTATCTGGCAAATTATTATATGCATTGTCAAATTCTTTATATTCTTCATTAGATAATACTCTTATGGCCATTAATAAACATCTTAAACCAATTTTACTGAAATCATCTAGATAATTTACAATTTGATTAAGAAACATTTAATCTGGTAATAATCTATTCTTGATTATATTATCTGCTCCTTTGATAAATAATTTAATAACACCATCATCATCAATAATAACACTCATCCTTTTGCGTGTTGAATCAAATTCAAAAGATTTTAATAATTTAACTTTTTTTGCCCTTCCCAAAATTTTAAAATTTTATTCACTAGCAGAAGCTCCAGTAAATTAAAATCCCATCCTTGCTGCTGCATCAACAAGTGTAATTTCGTCTGGAGAAGGTCCTTGATAAGAAGCATTCTAATTTTTGTCATATTGGATGATGCATTCATGGGCAGACGATAATAAAAAGAAATATTCTTCAATCAAGTTTTTTTATTTTGGAATCTTAAGTTATTGTTTTCCATCTAATGATTAAATAATTAAATCGACTGGTTATTCTCCAGAGGACCCCTCTCCTTTAAGAATGGCACTTAATTCAAGATCTTAAAAGTTAAACACAGAATGTTGGAAGACTTCACTTGCAGGACTTGTCATCTTTTTAAATCTAATTTTAATACTGGTATGTTTGTATTTTGTTGATCTTATCCATATAGAGTGTTTCCTATTATACAATATTTGAATTCCATCTGATTACAAGTTAAAGTTCCAGTTTTATCGGAGAAGATATATTCTATTTGTCCAAGTTCTTCATTTATTGTAGTAGTTTACACTTTGGCATATTTATCTCTTGATTTGACATACATTTCTTCATCTTTTTCTATAAAATAAGCTTAAAACACTTTCACAAATTCTAAACTCACAATCAATGATATGGGTATCATTGTATTATATAATAAAATATAACTGAAAAACGAATAAAAGCTTAGTAAATTAGGTGAAAAATCATCATAACCTAAATACCAACTATTACTTCCGTTTTAATGTAACCATGCAGATGAAAAGGAAGCAGTAATTATTGATAATGAGATTTAAACTACTAATATTCCCAAAATCAAAATATTCATTATTCTTTCAATTTCACTTGATTTGATTCTTGAAGCATCAGCATTCCTCATTATTTTAGTATCCTATCCTGTATAAACTACTAACCCAATAACCCATTCAGTGTTTCTAAGAAATGCACCTCTGAGTAATAATTGTTTGGCTGTTAACTAAATTTTCTTTTTTTCACCATTTCCTATACTTAAAAATAAGGATGCATCCAATTCATAAAGGTTTTGAGTTGGACCTTTTGCATCAACTTGTACTTTTTCGTCTGTATAATTATTCTTATCAGCAAAGAGTTGTTGAGTTTCCAAAATGGCACTCTTTGGTTTCAAATTCTTTTCCCCATCTAAAGATGATGTTTCTATATAACAAGCACCACTCTCTATTGAACTTCCTAAAACTATTAAATCTGCTGGAAAACTCTCATCCTATTTTACTATTACATAATCTCCTACTGCTAATTCTGCCCATGTAGTTCTAGGTTGCGTTAATTCAATTTTCTTACATTTTCAATACACGAGACTTCAATATTCCACATTCTGTTGCATTCACCTCATTATCTGATACATGTCTCCCATAATCCTCCCAACCTTTCATATTTTCATATGATTTTTACCTTCTCTTCCCATAGATAGTCCTAACACAAATACTAAAGGAGCAATTGCACTGAACGGATTTAAAGTTGATAATACTGGAATACACTGAATTATTGCTATGCACAAGAAATAAATGTTAGCATATCTAGTAAACTACAAAAGTAATGATTTTGGCAAGAAAGTTACTAAATTATATCTACAAAATTCTACATTATCTCTTACCTTGATGTCTTAATGAAGTTTGATGGAAATTATTCTATCTCTTCCAATGTTCTCTCACCTCTAAAATTTCCATCAAAAAAACGAGATTAATCAAAAAATTCGGGTCTTTTAGACCAAAACATTTTATAATACTTTAAAAAATTATTATTTTAGAAATTTTCAACATTCTAAATTTGTTATTTATATATGCCTCAAAATTTTGGCAATGGAATTTCATTGTCTAATTTGACAATCACTCTTCCTAAATTCTTACCCAAGAACACCTTTTATAACCCTATTGTCACTTTATCCAATCCATTTATAAACTCTTCTTTATGTCTATACAAAATAAATAAAGTAATATTACTAAATATGATTTCCTGTGACTAATTCATTCATTTCTTTAAATGATTCCATGATGGCATTCTTTTAACCAAAATACAATATTCCTTCAGCTTTAATTTATTTAGTTATAAATTGTGATAAATTTTTTAATCCACCTCTATTTTTCCAAGTATAATATGTAGCTGTAGCACCACATAAGACAATGAATGCACCTTTATTCATAGCTGGTAAGACTGCATCTAAGACTTCTTCTCCAGAATTATCATACATGGCATCGATTCCTTCAGGAGCAGCTTACTTAATTAATTTTGTCAATTTGCTAATTAATATTAGGTTAATTAATATACTCTGTGTCAACAATACCATTTGAGTCCAAGGTATCATTGTAACACACACAAGCATCAGCTCCTAATGATAGAACGAAATCTTTCTTGTCTCTACTGCTGACGATACCAACAGTTCTATAACCCCAATATTTTCCTATTTATAGAGCAAACGATCCAGTTGATCCTGCAGCAGAAGAAACCACAAGAGTTTTCTTAGATTCTTTGGTAGGTAGATTTTCTTTAGGAATTTAATGTAATCCCTTGAGAGCTGTGATACCAGTGACACCATAACTAAATTATCACAATTAAAATATACACAGATAAAAAGAGAGGCAAGTTGGGGTCATGTTTTGATTTGACTGCAGGCAATTTGAATATTGCATTAGCTGATCTAACACAATAGTCTGCACAATCTAAGGCTCCTAAGACTAAATCTCCTTTGTTGAATCTTTTGCTTTTTGATTCGGCAACAACTCCACATCCAAATGCAGGGATAATTTATCCTTGATGTACGGTATCAATATATGTCTTGGCACCTGAAAACCATACTCTCATGACAGGATCGATGCTAACATAGCAAACTTTGATAAGAAGATCATTCTCTTTAAGATTTGTGGGAATAGGAAAGTCCTTCACATCAAAGAAATCGATATTCTATGGAAAACTATCATCTGGATATCTGCGAAGAGTTACTCCTCTCATTTTAATAATGTAAATTAAAGATTTAAACTAAATTTTTTGAATATTCCCTTATATTAATGTGTAATTTGATGACTCATAAACTTAAATACTATCAATTATTGAAAATATATATAAATTAAAAGGTATCATTTAGATTTAGGTGAGTACCCAGCAGGACTCTTAACTCCAGTGAGATTTGGTTCTAAATACATATAAGAATCTTATTTTTCAAGAGACAACTCTTTCATACAGAGATTTTCTGATTCAATAATTTCTAATTTTCTGAGGATCTTTTCTTTCATTAATGCCATTTTACTAATTTAAGCATCCTCAGGTAGTTTTTAAATGATGATTATCAGTTTATTGAGTTTGTTGAGCTGATAACTTTTAACAGTATTAATTCTCTAATACATAGACAATGTATTTACATCAGTAATATCTTAAGTCTCTCTCTGTAGATTTCTATTGCGTTCCATTTAACGCCTGATTTCTTCTAAGAGAGATCTTTAATTTGATTACAATTCTACAAGCTATTTGCGAAGCTTTTCGTGTTCATTAAGATAGGATTCTTATTCGAATTCTTTGACTAAAGATTCTAAACTTTGCTTAATATCATCTTGGTTTCTTCTTTTGATCTTAACTAAATTATTTCTAGATGAACTCAATTAAAATCATTACTTAAGACCTCTTCTAAATTATTAATGTTGGAATTCACTTTTACCCTATTTATTTTTTAACTTTTTAAATCCATACATATTGAGTTATCTATCGATATATTATAAAATAACTACCTCAGGAAACTCTAATAATTGCGATGTTTAAAATATTAAGGCATTATTTACTCTGTCAACGATGAAGAATCCAAAATCTAAAATGTAGTCCCCTCTTTATTCCATGCAATTGCTGCTTAGTCGGACTCAACAATAACAAATTTTTAATTACTTCGAGTATTTCATATAATTTTTATAGAAACGATGGTATTTGTTTGATTTCTTACATTCTTTGTTATTAATTATTATTAAAGAATAAATTAAAATTTATGTAGCAGTCTTATTTACTCGTGTTTGATGTATTCCGAGGAATAGCAAATTTCCTTACAACTAAAGACTTACTCAATCTATAGAGTGTTTCTAAATAAATGAATGAAAATGTTCAATAGACTTTGAGAACTCTGTTGGCAAGTATTGGATTTGATAATCCTAATACAACTACACCTTACAATATAATATTTCGTACCATTTTTGGAAGGGAAACTTATTTTTGGTCATTCGATGAAAGTGTCAAACCTTTCAAAAGAAGACATATTCTTGGAATGCCAGTTTAATCTATGTAAATAGGATTAACTTACACTGGTATACTTACTATTCAAAATCGATTGTATATTTGTTTATCATCAGAATACCAAGAGATTATCAATCACAAACCAAACTTTATAATTAAGTATGTTATTAAAATGCTTATTATTTAAAGATTATAAGTAAAACAATTCTCGACAGCCAGTAAAGGAAAATTCATTTACTTGAAAGAAAATGGAGATTTAATAGTTGTTTTTGAAAATCTTGAAGAATATTTGATTGCAAAAAATGTCTAGTTTTTCTAAACTTCATATTATTAACTTGCTGCCGTTTTTGTCAATCCATAAAAAATCCCTTAATTACCCTCTGAATAAACTAGAGCCATTTTATATTAATTGTAAGATTTAACATTTTAAAATTGTGATTAAGCACAAAAATATAAACAAGTTATTTTACCTGAAAATGAAGTACTCATTCATATATATTTTAGACTATCATATAAATTGCTATGGGTACTAATGCTATTTATTATTTATCAAAATCATAAAAAATTTATTCTTCTGATACAAAAAATGAACAAGTAATCGATCCAGTCATTAAAACTTTCCATCAAAATTATTTTGATAAAAGATCTATCATTTCAATAGAAAGTGGTCTTAACTATTTTCTTGCACTTGGAAGAGAAAAAATTAAATCAATAAAAGAATGGACAAATGAAGAACTCTAAATTTGGCTTGATAAAATTGGATTTTCTGATTACGTTAATATTGTAAAATACAATGAGTACACAGGTTTAGAATTTTCTTAATAAGCTGTTAAATAAGATTTTTAAAAACATACACTTGGATTAACTAATGCTGAATTATAGATTAAATTGAGTACTGAAATAACGAGAGCTATGGAATTCCAGTATAAAGAATATTAACTTTTTGGATGGGGAAAAAACGACTTTGGTCAATTAGCTGCTCCTTTATCCAATAATGTATAATACTCAAAATTGTAATTACCAAATTTAGAAGAAGATGACGAGATAATTCAAATAGTATGTGGATGGAAAAATGTAGCTATATTAACACATTCAGGAAAACTTTACTTAACAGAGAATTAATAAAAATAAATAAAAAGAGATAAAGATATCTAATAGTAATAATAATAATAATAATAACAATAATAATAAGATGATGGAACTAAGAAAAGAAAAAAGAGTAGACAAGAATAAAAAGATACAAAAGATTAAAAAGACTAAAAAGAAGTTGAATAATAAATATAATAATAATAATAATCTAAATATTGGAGTGATATTACCAAAATATTTATAAAATCAAAGTAAAACTTAAAATTTATATACTAGTGATAAACGTGAATATAAACATTATTTTGTAAATCTGAGTAAAGACTTTTTAGTTGTAGTTTGCTCTATTTTTGATAAAAAGACTATGCAAAACTATTTTCCAGAAATGCTAGAATAAAAAGAACTTCAAAAGAAATTTAAACCAACACTTTAAGTCATAGATAGAATACTTTGGGATACAAAATTTAAAAAAGAGGATTTTATAGTTGGATATGAAGATAGATTTTTGGGAATAATGGAAGTTTAATTTACAGATTTTATTATAAGTTAAGTTAAAAGTCATAGAGTTTAATATTTTAAATAAAATGGTAAGATTGTATGGGATAGAGCTCGTAGATTAGATTTATTATGAATCATAATAAATAAATATACATTAGATTTATTATAAACCGTCATAAATAATTAATCTATTTCTAGTATATAAATATATCTTTTTTTAAATACCATAAATAATATAAATTTTAGATCATCAACATTCGTCAATATTATAGGATTCTTAATCAGCTAGAATCTTAGTGAGAGGTTCAATAAATTAGGAGGCCAATTTTTCTAGAGATGGATGTCTAAATACATCCAATAATAATTTTGTAATAACTTAATTTTCTTTTTCAAGTGATTTAACCTATAAAAATGATTTCGAAATATATAATACCTTCTTTTGAATTTTATCGTATTCATCTTGTAAAGGACCTATCTTTTCTAAAGCTTCTCTCTTCTTTTTTTATGATTCTTTTGCTGAATTTCTATTTCTTCTAATACTAATTAATCTAAAATATTAAATTACCATTAACATTTTTTACAATTGCATTCTTCTTCACCATTATAAACACATTTATTTTTTAACTTTTCTATCATCTTTAAATAATAATTTGAACTATTTTTCGCTGGTTACTAATCTTAGATTCCATTCTGAACAAGATGATCCAAATATTGACTTTCTAATTGAAGTAACATTGGTAAAATGAATAAAATTTAACAATTCATTTGTTTATGAATTTTTATTATGTTACTACTAAATTATAAAAGATCAAGATCAGGGGATTCTTCAAAAAATACTTGAGTGGCTTTCTTTAAAAAATCTTATGTTGTTGCTTTAAAACTACCCATAATTAATAAATACTAAATTTAGATGAATAAAATACTTCTTAGAAAATCTAATCATTATGCAAAGTTGCTGTCTATTTTACACTTTAAGCAACTAAATCCATAATTAAATTGCTCTTTGTAAAGAAATTATTCATAGATACAGTATATTAATTAAACTGTAATAAAAATATATCCTTGGTCATTTTCTATTATTATTAAGACAACATTTTAAATATAAATGCTGTCCATACATCATCTTAACTTTTCTTAATCATTTAATGTATCTATGTGAATCCAATCTATTGACTAAATGTTTATCCATGTGTTATTTGATAACAATACAATGTATTAAAGAAGATGTCACAAAAGTCATCACGGAACAACAAAAAATTTGCAAGATATTTTGTACCTTTATACTATTTATTTACTAATTACTTTCATCATAATACACTAATTACGACCGGAACAAAAGTCCTATCGTCTAGAATAAAGAGCAACTCATTGTAATTTTAAGTGGATTTGATTTGTATTATGATATCATTTCTTACACAATCTCTTTATCTCCTGGACAATTTTCTAGTCCATAAATGATTAGATTTCCCATTATTTGTAAAAAGTATGGTAATTACTAATCCAACACATTATTTAAATTGATTGTCTGTTTCTAAAGAATAATTTTCTAAAAGAATGATGTCACTTAATTTTAAACTTCAATTAAAGTTGGAGACTTGCTAAACTATAAATATAATATTTTACGAGGCTTATTATATTGGTTATTATTGCTATTGGCATTGCTAGATTATGGAAAGAAGTTATTGTTTCTGCAAATACTAAACAAATTATTTCAAATAATGTACTTAAATGTTTTGTTTCTAACTGTTCTCTTCCTATTTCACTTATTATTATTTATCTTGTTATGATTGTTTCATAATACTCTAAAGAAAGGCTTGTTAAATATGATTCATTATTAATTTTAATAATGAAAGAATAAATAAGTTTAACTCTTTAACTAAAGAACTGATACGTATTATCAACCTTCAAAAAAGAATATATTTCATTTAAATTTATTACTATTTCAGATTTATGTTACACAACAACATAATTATTATTTTTAAATAATAATCACAAATTAAACCCCAATTACAATTGTTTCATCAAATATATGTATAATTTGACATTATTTATATATTTTATTTATTATTTTTAAAATAAACCCCTCTTAATTTTTATATAAGAACCTAGTTTCATTATTCTTTTTCATTTAAAATCATGTTTCTAATCTGAAAGACATTCTGACAAGACTAAGTATGCCCTTAAAACTAGACATAATATATATTCCTAATAATTAATAATTGAAAATTTAGAAAAAACAACACCTAGATATATTAATTCAAGATTTTTAAGCATAGTAAATTTCCTAAATTCATATTTATTCTCTAAAATTTAGGTAATAAAAGTAGTTGTTTATAAATAAAAATTATTGATAGTTTAAATTAATTATTTATCAATAGTATATTTTACAATTTTTTCATGTTTGAACAACAATAAATTGATAAATTAGCCAATTCTTTTAATTATGAAAAATTTATAACACATATGTTATCAAAAAAATTTTCATCTTTTCTTTTCCTTTTCTTAGTTAATATATTAAAGATAAAATTATACACAAATAAATATTTATATTAAAACAAAAAACTAAAATTTATAATCATAAAAGAAGCAAACTTCTAATATATTCATAGTTGAAATATTTAAAATTTGATAAATTTAAACCATCATTAAATTGCTAAGAAAATACCCATCGCAATAAATGAAAGAAGTTAAATAAATTTTAGCTTTGTATTAAATCACTGAAATTTAACTCATTTTTAATCATTATTGATTATCTATAATAACCTTAAATGAAACAATCTTAAACAGTATTTTCTAAGTGGACTTAGTAAATGAGGCTTAGAAATTAATTGATTTTAATAGCTTCAGTCTAAGCATTCATTATTATGTCTTATGTTTTAGCGTAAAATATGATTCACCTTTCTTTACTTAATCAATACTTTTAAGACACTTCAAATAATTTGTATAAAGAAAATTCAAGTAGGATCCAATCAAACATAATAAAATTGTACAGAAGTTACTTTGACAAAGTCTTCTATTTAAGTAAAAATCAATATAATTTAGATGGGAACACCTTAATCTCATTTCATAGATTATATCACTACACTAAAAAGTAAGTAATCTTATAAAACGATTTTACAACAAATGAGGACTTTTAAATGCCTTATGGAGGAATAAATCCAATTCCAAACCCTTTTAGAATAGAAAAAGGATATGGTAACTTCGATATTTCATATTGTTTTATGTGTTATTCAAACCTAAGCTCTTATAGTCAACCAAAGACTATTGATGAATTGGTTGGAATAAAAATGTAGGAATAGGTACAGGCTTATGGTTAAATTTTATACTAAGGGAAGGAAATCAACCAATATTTCTTTTATTCTTATATTATATAGGAAAAAATAACCTCAATATATCCTTGTTTAAATAGGCAACAAGGAATTTATAGTTATCAACCTCAGTAGCGAGATTGGTATATTGAATTATAAAGGAATTATGGTTAAACGAAACATTATAATGCTTATAATTATACTTTTACAAATCCCTTTATGTGTAAATATTAAGTAATATTATGTAGTATATACAGAAAAAAAAATTGGACTATCAATGGCTATGCCTATAGTAGATGAATAAACTTAATTAATAGGAGGAGTTGGATCAATATTTTTGGGAAATGAGTTTGTTTAGGAAATAGGTTAAAATAGATTTGGATTTCAAATTATATATTTAATATCAAATGAAGGAATTATGATTATGTACCCTTTCAAAGTTTCAGATTAAGATCTCCCTTTATACATATATAATTAGACAATTACTGGATTTAATGAAACAGATTGGGAAGAAATGAAAAAAAAGGATGGTGCTTCATCTTGTCCTAATTTTAAGTAATATAAGTCTACTCTTTAATGTAGATTTAATTCATTTTATAATTAAGAAATGATTATTGGCATAGAAGAGTTACCTGAATTTAAGATGATTTTAATAATGTATCATATATCTTAACTTCAAGGTTATTAAGTAGCTAAGAATATTTGGAGTTTTATTATAAATTTGAGTAGAAATTATAAGAAAACATACAAGAAACTATATCTTTAAATATATCAATGTTATTTGGATTTTTGATATTGATGTGTTTTTGCATATACATATCAATTCAGATTCTCTTTTTTCCAATTTATATTGTTTAGGAATATGCATCAAGTATGATTTCACAAAAAAAGACAAGGGAAAAAATTATTCCAATATTTATTTAAAGATTTATGAGCAATTAAGTTAGATAATTAGTTTTATCTTTTAATTTTATAGAAAGAAAATTAGAAATGCTGTCTTTTAGGAAGACTGAATAATGCTCTTATTTTGAAAACATTTAATTTCCATAGAAAAATTTATCATTTAAATTTCTTTTACAACAATATTAAGATTTCCTTAAAACTAATTAAGTAAATAAAGCCAATTAAACTCAAACATAAAAAGATAAAAATTTCTATGTTTAAATGAGGAAAAATTTATAAGTTAAACATATTCTATAAATGGTTAAAAGAGTCAATTAGTTTCAGGTTTCTTGATTATTATTCTATTTTGATTTTTAAATTATTAGAAAATAAATAAAATATAGAAAAATATTAGAATAATAGTGTTTTAATCTAAAATATATTAAAATTTAACTGATATGTATAAAAAACATTCTACAGAAAAAATAGTAAAAAAAAATATATCTCCAAAAAATGATTAGGAGAATAATTCGTATGCTCGTAAATTTAGTAGAAAACTATTGAGTAGATAAAGCAATCATGATGATTAAGAAAATTTGAAAGAGAATATATTCAAAACTAATAATTTAATCAATAATCCTATAAGTTATAATGAAAGTGTTACCAATCTCTAACAAATAATTTTATAATAGAAAAGATAAATATAAAATTTAAAAATGGGTTGCCCTAGATGTTTAACTAAATAAAATACAGATCTTGAATTAAGAAATAAAATTTTAGCTTAAAATAACTAAATACTGTCTTTATTATCAAGAGAAACATAATAATAGGATTATTCAGAGCTACTTAAAGTAAATTAAATGTTGTAGTAATAAAATGAGGAATTAAAATAAAATAATGAAATTTTAATATAAAATCAATAAGAAATATTGTAAGAGAATTTGTTTTTAAAAAATTTATTTGCTGAAACAAGTAATTTTGTTAATGTAAAAGAAAATTCAAGCTGTAATTTATTTGATTATAGTTGATAGAATTATTTAGTCTTTCATAATCATAAGGAAGATTTTCATCAATTTTATAATTAAACTCATAAGTTCAATCTCCATCAAATATTAAATAACATCATGATAAATTATTTAACTTATTAAAATGAATTCTGATTTTATTATCCATATATAATATTTTAATTTATCATGTTTTTTAAGTATTGCTACTCTTATATTTTAGCTTTGCTCGTTTCTTTCCTCAACAATAATAACTTGATTAATTGTTAGCTGAACCTGATTGCGAATTGGAAAAAATTTTATAAGCAGATAATATTTTGTAAGAAATAAAAGGAATGGGAGCCAATAAATTTGCTGATCAGTAGAGAATTAATTAATCAATTTTATAGCATTATAAAGCATCCTGAAATGTATTAAAGAATGATTAACTACGTAATTTCTTTTGAAGATGAATTGATTGATAAAAAAACATAAATATAGTATGATGTAACCAATTAATAAAAGATACCCATTCTTATGCAGTGAAATTTTAGGCAGCTAAAATTAGAAATTATTAGATTTCCTATTTGAAAGGCCAGAGGAAGGAATTGAACCAGATGCAGAAATGATTCGAGTTAGCCTATTTGATTAATTAATAAGTTTTCTTGAAGCAGATGTTTTCAATATGACATCTGCAGGCTATTTTTCAAAAGCATTCCTTGCCATTATTAAAAAAAGAGGATTTGATGTATAATTTATTCAAAATTTTAGGTATGGACTCAAATTATTAATAATAAACAAATTTTATCTAATTTATTAAAACATTTAGATTGTAAACATATAGCAGAAATAGTTGAAAAATTAATAATCTTAGACACAACTTAAGAATTTACAGAAGAATCTTTCCTTAATGAAAGAAAAACATTATTATATCGTATTATAATATTATTACAGAATAAATATTATTGTTCAGAAATTGTAGAAAACATTTGCGATATTTTAACAGAAATAACATCAAAAAATATGAGTTGTTTATATTATAATAATCCTGATATTGTTCCATTTATTGATTAAATTAAAAGACCAGAATTGTTAATTGAAGTTGCAAATAAAACTTAAAAATCATAACCATTGTAAGTACTGATCAATTTAGTCGAAATGTCTTCAAAAGAATCTAAAAAAGAAGAGGATGATGAAGTCATTCATAATAATGATAAAGATTATTCAATTTTTGAAAACATATTATCTGAATTACCTTAACATTTATTAAGTAAAAGATATAGTGCTGCTAACTTTGAAAATTCTAATAAAGAATAAGTACAACCATTTGGATTACATAAAATTATGTTACTTAAGTTAATTTAAACTTTCGTTCAGTATCTTTTAAATATTTATTTATAGAACTGCTGATTTTGCTATAATTGAGGCTCTTTTAAATGCAGGTTTGATTTAAATATTAGAATCTATTTGCGTTAAATATTCATCTAACAATTAAATTCACATAATTACAGAGAAGATTATAAAATAAATTTTAGATTTAAATGATGAGAAATTAACAGAAAGAGTTTGATTTATATTTTAATTTTAGGTTTTTGAATTTGGATAGCTTATTTAATTTATTATAAGTTATCATACAGAGGAAAATAATAAAAAAGGATATTTGGCTCTTTTGACATCATTATCAAATTATCTGATTGAGAAATCAAATAACAAATAAATTCTATAATATTATAAAGATAGTAAAATAAAAAATAAAAATTAGATTAATAATGGTTTAATTTTGTAAAGGATAGATTATGTAATATAAATTAAAAAGAGAAACAATATTTATGTAATGTTAATCCAAAAGCAAAATCTGAAATTGCTGATGATTAAGAATCTGATATTATGCAAATTTTAAAAGTATTAAATGAAAAAATAATATAGAAATTCAATGATTCATAATATGGTTTATCGAATTAAGGAGATAAAAATGATTAAGATTAAGAAGCATAACAAAATTAATAAGAGACTAATAATTAATAAGATGAGGGAGCAATAGAAGAAGATGAGAACATTCTTATGGATATAAATGATGATTAGGGTTGGATTGAAGTCATCATTTAATAGCCTTAGGATGAAACAGATGTTAAAGAGAAATAAACTTCTTAATAAGTGACTTAAGATGTGGATAGAAAAGTCACTTAGAAAGATGAAAATATTGCTTCTTTATTTAATCACAATACTTTTTGGAAAATTGAGTATGATAATCAAGAGGCAGAAGATATTTTAAATAATTATTCATGATAATTTTTTTATAACAATAGTATTGGAATTTAAACACAATTCTATTTTATAGATTATAATTTAAAATTAAGAATAAAAATGTCAAGTCCGGAAATTAAGATTGGAAAATATATCTTAAACAAAAAATAAATGATAGGGAAGGGATCTTATGGACTGGTTTATTAAGTTACTCGTGATGGGGAAGAGTTTTGTGCTAAAGTAATTTTCACTTTGACTATAGTAAATTTTGAGTAATGGGCCCTAAAAGAAATTTACAGATAGAGAAATTGAAATATTAAAAATGCTTAGAGATTCACCAATTTAAAATCCAAATATAGTTCACATTATTGATGTCATTTAAAATCAGGGAGATAATGAAATATATATAATTATGGAGTATTGTAAAGGAGGTGATTTGAAGAAAGAAATAGAATAAAAGAAAAAATAAAAATAATGGTATACACATTAAGAAAGCATAAACATTATAGCTTAAATTATTAAAGGCTATAAAAGTCTTTATGAAGTGAACTTTATACATAGAGATCTAAAGCCAGCAAACATTCTAATCTCAAGTGGATTCTATAAGGTATTATCTGTTATGAATTTCCAAGCTAGCTGATTTTGGAATGGGGAAATTTATTGATTAAACTTAATCTTCCAATGTAGGAACTCCAGCTTATTCAGCTCCTTAAATCTACTTTGATCGCTCCTATACTAATAAATGTGATGTCTACTCTGTAAATTATGTATTAATATTAAAGTTAGGAGTTATATTTTATGAATTGATATTTGGGGAAAAACCTCTAAATGCTAAAACAGCTTCAGAATAAATGAATTTATTGAGAAATTCTAAGCAAAATAAAATTATCTGTCCTAGGAATGAAAATGTAAAATGAAATATTAAAAATAGTTAGATGTTCTCATAAGTAATCTAATAGAATAAATGCTTTCTTATGAAGAATAAAATAGAATAAGTTGGGATGATTTATTTATCCATCCTTTATTTAATAGATAATAAACTTTATAGACATCCCATTTCAGAAGATCTTCACTTCTACTAGCATCTTAATAATAAGTAAAATACTAAAGGAGACCCTGTACTCCATATTACCATTTTTCAATTAAATTTTTTAATTCTTTAGAAGAAGCTTTAAATATAAATGGATTGAAACATCTTGCTGAAATCATCATGTCAAAGGGTGATATGGCCTATGATTTAGCTTTATCATTATCAGAACAATAAAGTAGTATGACATAAAATCAATTACATATATTATTATTTTGTCTTTTTAGCTATAAATATTATGCTTGTTCTAATACAATGGGAATTTGTACAAATCAAGGAAATTATTGTCATAGTTCAATAATCAGTACTTTCCCTCAATTTACTGAATTGACATAGATGTATGCTACCTCCAACACATAGGATTGTTATTTAATGAGAGGAATTATTGTATCTTAATTGGGACACATTAATGGTTATTATAGAGTAATTATTTATTCATTTTTAAAATAGGATTTATAACAATTAGTTTCTTAGATTTCTGAAATTAAAAAACAGCATCCAGAATTTTATGCCATAATTGTTGAAAATGATAACGATTAAAATAACTACTCAATTTATTTATTTTGGTTTGTATTCTTCTACAATCAATGGTTTAGTGAAACTGTTTTTCCTAATCAGAATCAAATCAACAAAGTATTATCCTTAGAAACATAATTTCCACTTGAAAAATTTTGGGCCAAATCGCCCTCTCAAATTATTAAAATAAGAACCAATAGTATATGAATGAAGCTATTATTTCAAAATATAAATATATATTCATTTCAAAACTAAATAATTTTAAAAATTATCAAAAGTGTGTTTTAACAAAATTAAATTTACCGCATAATTTTGAATAATTTAAATAGAGTTTTAGATGGCCAGAGTAAAAAATGGAAAAAAATTTTAAAAGACCCCTCTTCAATAATTATAATAGCATTAACACCTTGTTTAATAATAAATAATTCAAAGAAATATCAAAAAAATTAAATAAGCCACATCTGAAGAATAAATTATTGACAGAAAACCATCTCCTTAATTATTTTTAGATAAAAGACCTAGAAAAGAATAATAATAATTAAGTTTTAAAAAGAAAATTAGATAACCTTACAGTATAGATTTGAAAATTATTTATATTTAGATTAAGGATTTTATCCAGATGCTCCAAATTAATAATTTCCCAATTAACTATTGGATTGTCTAATTAAAGTGATTTGTTCTTTTGGAAATAGTGCTAAACTCAATCAAATAACTAAAAACTTAAGTTTATTTTATTCAAATGAAATTCAAGAAGATATCCTTCATTTAGTTTTAGCTGAATAAGAAGAAACTGGAACAATTTATGAATTAGATGGTAAATTTAAAGTCACTAATGCTCTAATCTAAAAAGTAATATTATTTAAATAAATATATATTTTTAGCCATTAATAGAGAAGAACGATTAAATTGGATCAAAAATGAAACATGAAGATATTGATGATAATGATCAATTTCATTCCCTTTCAAATAATCATGCTTAATGTAAATATACGTATTTTACATTTTTAGAAGATTAGGAAATCTAAGAAGAACTTAATTAATTTAGACAATATAACTGAAAAATTTCATTTAAGCTATTATTATATATAATCATTTGACATCATTCATCATGGCAATTTCAGCTAGATTTCTTCAAATTTAATCCTATTCTAGGAATCATATATAATCATTGATTGAATCAATTCTTATAGATTTTGTGGTACCTTTTTATGCTAATTAATTTATTAATACTTCTTTTATTATCTCAAATTTATTTTACTTAATTTATTTGAAAAATTGCAATTAATCTTATTGACCTCTATATGTATAAGGTAGTTAATTATAAAAAGCAAAATACAATGTTAAACCAAGCTAATTATTTTTTTTTAATAAATACTGAAAATATATCTTTAATTCTAGTTTATTCCTTCTCATAAAATACTTCCGGAGCCGAAAATGATCTAATTTCCCCTTCAATTTATTTATACAACTAAGATAGTCCATAATTTGATAACTTATCAAAATAGAATATCATACTTTATAATGATTATTCTTAACTAAAATGTTGGTTGGTTTCAACTCTCTTAAATCTAAATTATCATCAATCAATTTTCGATACCCTTGTTAAAATTATCTTAAAAATTAATATATATCTTATTCTGATAGAGGTTTCTTTTCAACGATTGTTTTTAAGCTACAATCACATTTTTCCATTATCAGAATAACATCTTTATTATGTTCAAAAATTTCGTAATATTTTAATAGATTTACATTATTAGTGTCTTTTATCTTCTCTATTTATAAAGATCTTGGTAATGAAGTATTGAGAAATATTTTAGCACAAAAAGCAGTTTGTTTATCTAGTTCATTAATACAATCATAAATTAAAGAATGTCTTCCTTTTGCTATAAGTTTTTCTCTAAAAATTGTAAAGTTTCCTTTTTAGATTGGTGATTTATCTTTAATCATATTCAAACAAAATAATAAATAAAAAATTTTATTTTTAAATTATATTCCGTTGATGATGCTTTAATTTATTTCTATATCTCATCTCAAAGATTCTTATTAAATGAATATCTATCATTAATTATAATAAAAATATGGTAACAAAGCATTTTATTGTTTCAAATATCTTTGAAGTAAATTTTGAAAATTATTTGTAAATAATTTTTTTTAAATATTATAAATATAAATTATATAATTTATTTAATTATAGAAGGTAGAATATAACAATTTTATAAAGAGAATTTGATTTAAATTATAGCTATAAAATCCATAATTTAATCAATATCAATTTATTTAAGTTTGAATTTTGTTATTTATATGTTCAAATTTTCAATTGGACTAAATAAATTGATTATTATTATTCTTTTAGTTAATGATTATTAATCAAGTAAAATATTCATATATGAAGAAATCAAAACTAAATTTATCGAAATAAAAGTTCCTTATTTAAGAAATGACCAAAACTGGTATAATGAAATCGCTATTGAAAATTTTAAGATAACTCCTCAGAAATACTATATTGTTGAAATTCTTCTTGAATTTATGGATTAATTTTTAATTCTATATTTTAGATTTCCTCTTCAATAGTGTTTATCTCTGGAGAAATTTAATCTTATTTCTAAACCGGAGATAAAGGAGGTTTAACAGATTTGAATGATGATTGGAAGTATTAATTAATTGTTTTTTGTTCTTGTTTGATCACAATTTTCGAGTTATTTTACTACCTATTTTAATTAGTTAATATATTATTATTAATTAAAATTTTCTATTTAATTTTGTCTTTTTAGCTTGAAAATAAAGTACTTTGTTAATAATGTTATTTAATATCATTTTAACTTTTTTCATTAACTTCAGCTAATTTTGAATTTGCAATTTAAAATTAATTTGGAATATTAACTTCACCTAAATTTTCTTAAGATCCTTCTGGATTAATTATAATAGATTGTGATTTTTTCATAAATTTAAAAACTTATACAATTTTATCTTTTCCATGAGTTGATATATCTGATTGATCAACATGAATTTATTATTATTTATATTCAAATGGTTATTATTATTTTGGGTGTTTTGATGTTTAAGAATATGGTTTCAAATCTTATGGACATATTCTTCCATCTGCAATATCTTGTATTAATGTATCTGTGTAAAGACTACCTAAAAATTCAAGATTTCCATCTAAAAGAGATTTCATTTATGGATATAAGAGATCGGTGTCAAATGTATTAACTGATACCATTTTTCTTTAGACTGGACAAAATACCCTCTAAAAAAGAAAAGTCAGATATGCTTTCTCAAAATTTTCAAGATAATCAAAAGGAACTGATGCCTTTTATTTCCTTTATATATGATCAATAGCTTATCTATAGTTTTATGATATTGCTACTATTTAATATGCTCTTTTTATGCCTATTCCATTTATTGAAGATAGATAATCACAACCAGATAGAATACAAAAAGTTAGAAATTTTGAATGATGCCAGTTCTAAAAGTTATATTAAGTGCAAAATTAAATAGTATCGTAATGAATTTCTTCACCATAACCAAATTTATCTAATTTATAAAGTACTTTTTTTGCTCCGTAAGCAATAAGATCAGAATCCTCAGTTATAATTACATCGACATATTCTGTTAAAGAAAGATATGCTAATTGAGCATCTGCCTCATATGGAGCTACTATACATTCAATATTTCTCATTCTCAAAGCTTCTAATAGTTTAGATGCCATCTAAGGAGTAACATCTATTGATTCAACCAATTTTTAATAAGCCTTATCTTTTTCACCCTATTATTTAAATTCTATATGTTTTTATAGGTTATCAATTCTCTTTCTAAAATATAAATTTATATCACTTTTCCCGCTCTTCTTCTGTAGATTTTTTACTTGGTAGTTTTGCTCCATCAAATACCATTATCACAGTTATATTATATTTTTTTAGCAGATCCACTTTTTTCAAGCAATAATTTATATGTTCATTAGTATCTCTACCATCTGATAATTCTTATGCACATAAGAATATTCCTTTATGTAACCTATGATATTAATTGTATTATTACCAACAGTATGTATCAACAGCAATCTTCTTGTTTGAATATTCAGATATATGTTTAGGTTTTGAAACAGACTTGAGAGCCTTTAATAAAGAATCAATTCCCATATATTAAAATAATATTATTAACTATATATCATCTACAGCATCCACAAATATAATCTTTTTATTCATACTCTCCCTTCTTCAAGCCCACACAAGTAATATGATACCACTTTTAACATTTATCGCACTAAAATTATAGATTAAAATATAACTTAAATATATATTTAATCTGGATTTTGGGGTTAATTACAGGTACAAAGATTTTGTAACTTGGATAATCCATCGAATTTCTTTTTTGAAGGTAACCATTCTAATCTAGTGAAAAATACTCCTTTATCGACTTAAGATGAAGCCTCATATTCTTCTAATGTTACTATACGGCATGGAGATAGGATAGCTGATGCCAAAATATAATCAGTGCATTAAGTGCTGAAAACTTCATTATTAGATATCCATGGTTTGGCTAATGGTTTAAATTTTACTATTTCACTTTTTCTATAAAACCTTTCTTTAAATTCAAGATATACCAATTAACTTCACATAAACAAATAAATTTTTTTGATTTGTTTTCTTTAATTGTAACAATCCTTTATATTTTACCAACATAATCTTCTGAAGGATTTTTCGCATTTTTTATTAAAGCATATTATCCAAGTTTTATCATTTAGGAATTCACTTTCATTTCATCATATTCATTAAGTGTTATAGACGTATCTTTTTCAGCCCAATTAACAATATCCTTGAATTGTTATTTTTTAAACATTTCTTTGATTTTTTAAGATGTGCATGCTAAACTTTATTACTTTGGTTTGGATATTTTTTTTTTTAATTTGTCTACAGAATCTTCTGAATCTCCTGTTTTGTGAAAGAATTTGTCCTACATTTTTACATAATTTTGTACCTCTTTAAATTCTGCCATTTTTTATTATCAAATAAATTATAAAAATTAATAACTAATTAATTCACAAATCTATTCTCAAATTAATATATTTAAGTATCAATACATCAATACCTAGGAAAGCCTTTATCTTTTAGGATTGATAATTAAAATACTATTTATTTTTTTATTTTTTATTTCAAATAATCTATAAATAAAATTGTAAGTATTTTTTCTATATGTATTTTTAGTGAATTCATTTTTTTCTTCATAACTATAAGTTGAAGAATTTAGAGTTTATAGAACTTATCTTATTCAATCTACTAGTGTTAAAAAATAATCTTTAATAAATCTAAGTTAGTAAAATAACATATAATATAAATGAAGTTATCATCCTTAATTATAGTAAAATTTGATCTTAATTTCAGATTAGATTTATAATTTATAAACTTAATTCTAAAACTAAATGAATAAGACAACTTATATTTATATCTTATTTCAGAAAATTAAATTATTATTTAAAGAATTCAACAAATTGATTTTAATTTTATTTTTTTATTAGAATAAGGCTAATCAGATAAATGTGATTTTTAAAAAATTCCAAAAATTTTATTAAATTATAAATTGAACTATGACCATAAATTGAATAAAATAATTGATTAAATAAAAGGATCATATTTTATTGATTTGTATTAATATTAATTAATCTATTAAAATAATATAATATAATAAATACTCTAAAATTTTTTTTCGATTTTAGGATTTCTTTAGCGATAGTAAACTTTTCGAATACAGCAATTAAGAATTAATAATGTTAATCCCTCTTTAGGGGATTTAAATTTATGACCTTTCAAATTTTTTTTTGTGCTAAATAATTTCAGTTTGTTCTTGCCTCATTTAAGCCTATATATAATTAAATAAATTTAATTAAATTATTAATAAGCTAGCAACTTTGACTTATACATTTTAAAGGTAATAGTATTACAATTTCAGACAATGCAAATATTGTTGTTTTATTTATTTAAGTTAACTTAAAGTTATAATTTTTATATGTATTTGTTGATAATATTAGATTTTATAAGTGATAGTTTGATTCAAATCTTATAATTCTTCATTACTTATATAAATTTTATTCCATTTAATTTTACCTTATAAATAAAAAATTTTTTCTAAACTGGTTATAATAGGTCAATATTATAAAAATATTGCATGATTCCATCAAGAAAAGGATTTGAAGATGTTTAATGAAGTTTTTATATTTTACATTGTGTTTGAGTATAAATCATGTTTTAATAGGTAAAGAAAAAAAATACGATATTATTATTTTAGAAATTAAAAAATTAGTTATTGATATTATATTAGTGATTTTGAATAATAATAATGTAAAAATATTCATTAAAATAGAAGAATTTTGAAGCGGAAAGATAAATAATTATTTTATAAAATGAGCTCAAAGATAAGCGATGAAGTGAAAAATGTGTCAACTCCTGAGAAATTGTAAAAATTGTCAGACAATCCAAAAGCACCATAAAAAATATTGGGAATTTCTAATAGGGTGAATGAATCGGATATAAAAAACGTGAAAAGAAAACTATTTCCAGATAAAGAAAATGAAGTGAATTTTATTACAAATTAATTTAATTGAATAATCAATTATATGCTAGTCTTACTACTTTTAATTAAATATTGTATTTAGTCTACAACACATTATGGATTTTGGTTTCAATACTTACCTTTCTCAGATATTTAGGCATCAGGAGAATTTATATTAAATGACAAATCAGGATACACTGGGTAAAGCATTATGGCAAACTTTAATTTTTCGGCTGATGTATAATCAAAAAAACTATATATGTGGCTTTCTTTCGAGTCTACCATTTTGAACATTGTTCTTAATGATAATGGAAGGGTTATTAAATTCGCTTAAGATCCTTTAAATTTTGAAGGAATTTGGAATTATGCTTATTTTTAGAATTAGGATGAAGGGTCGGTATTGTATATGAAAGGTAGCTAATTGTGGAGTGCTAAATTATCTACAAATGATGTAGTACCTATTCTAAATTAATATGGAAAAGTAATTATAAAAAAAAATTTTCTAGTTAAGTAGTTAAAACTTTGATTATTTTCATGGGAGATACAGTTAGTTAGAAGCTTTTACGATATCACAATTTAAAGATAAATATGAATTTGAATAATATTTTTTGGAAAATTTACATAATCCTCAAACCTATAACAAAACTGTTCTTGATGTTTTTGATGGAATAAAAATACTAGGAGATAAATTTTATTAATCATAATTTTTAATGTTGGGGTACAGATATTAAATTAGATGTTGGGTGAAAGTAAGTTACGAAAATGTTTAAGAGAGATAAAGATATTTGTTAATGAGAATGACATTGAATGAGAATTATCGAAATGATACTTATGTAGGAGATAGAGTTCTATTAATGAGTTATGTTTTGGATTCCAGCTCAAATAATTATAATGTATTTAATGTAAGTGTCTTATAATACACTTATCCAAAACCATATTCAACATTAACAGCCCAAAGTTCTACCTTTTTTGCTATTTAAAATAGTACAAATAGAGATAGATTTTAAAGATGGCATTATATTTACTTTTAGTATTTAACCGAAAGATCTTATCTAAAAGTAGTATATCCGAATGATTAAGAGTTGACTTAATAATTTAATTCATTGTAATTTCATGATTAATACATTTATTTATATGTAGGAGCTGACAGCTTTTTTTATAAAAGTTATTTGGGAGGTAGAGTACAACTAGAAATAACATATAATTATTAGGAGGAATTAACTTATGAAATTAAATGTCATTATTCATGTTAAACCTGTATTGGACCATCTGAGAGTGATTGCACATTATGTCCATAAGACTCAAATAGACTATGGAAACATGGGTTTTGTGCTTGTTAATATGGATATATAGATTTAGATTAAATTAAGAAATGTAATAAAATTAATGAATTGTATCCTTTTGTGAAAGAAATTTACTTAAACAATACCTTCAGATGTAAATATGGAGAATTCTTAATTGACAACAGTTGTATCTCTTGTCCAAGTTCATTTAATGATTACCAATTGAATTGTGCAGATTGTTTACTTAATTCATCAACTTGGTATAAAAATCCAATTTGTACCTTTGATTACAAAAGATATTCTTTATCATAAACTTTTGGAAAATATATTAGAAATGAAAGTTAATAAGAAATATTTTATATAAATACCTAATATCTTGATTTAGAATTATGTTAAGGTTGCTTAAACTATTGTAATGATGTAACAAAACTTACTTGCATTTTATTTAATGATTAATATTTTAGTTGTAAATAAGGATATTTTGTATCAGGAAATATTTGTAAGAAATGTAAATAAAATTGTTAAAATTGTTAAAATTCATAATCATGTACTGAATGTGTTTAATTCTATGGATATAATGGTTATGAATGTTAATAATGTCCAATTAATTGTGCAATTTGTAATTCAAGTAGTAATTGTTTAACATGCTAACCTTAATTTGCTTTATTTAAGGGTAAATGTTACGGATGCGGATCGTAATGTTCAATTTGTGAATTCTATTATGATGAAGTTAGATAAACTTATATAAATAGATGTTTAAAATGTATTGACCCATCTTTATTTGAAATATCATTTGATGCTCTTAAATGTTAACCAGTCACTATTAAAAATTGTGTTTATGGTATTTCTCAGTATTATTTTGTTGATTATCCTAAAACTAATATTGATTTATACTTTTAACCAATGGTAATAAATTCATCAATAACAAACATTTGTGCAAGATGTATATCTGGATATACATTTTCTAATTCATCTTCTACCTGTTATAAATCATCATAGTAGTGTTAAGAATCAGGATTTTATACTGGTACCTCTTACACATGTTTAATTGGAGGAGACTCAGCTTTGTCTTTAATAGGTTGTGAATTTAAACTGTAAAATTGTTATCAATGTGTAGATTATCTTAATAAAGTAATTTGCTTAAAATGTTTTCTTGGTTATTATGCAGATCACATTGTTGGAACATGTGTTTTATGTCCTTAACAATGTTTATCTTGTGTATAATAGTTTAAAAAAAATAAAAGTGATTGGAAATAAAATATCAGACCTTTCTATGAATATTTTGTTAATAAAAAGGTCAATCATGATTATGTTGACTTTGTAGAATCTAGTAATCCTGATGATTTTGAAATTATTTGTACTGCTTGTTCTTATGGATATGAAGTATATCAAGACATATGTATAAACAAATGTCCAATAGATTGCTTAGAATGTAAGATTATCAACAATTCGAAAATATGCATCTCATGTTCCTATTCGAGCAATGGATTAATCCTCAGTACTAACAATAATTAATGTTATTAATGTCATAGTTAATGTAAATTTTGTGTTCCAACATCAAATACTAATTTTAATTAATTTGCCAATAAATGTTTAATACCCTTAAATGAAAATAATCTATTTGATTCCAATATTTATTAATTCAGTAGCTGCCTCAATAATTAAGCTTGTTAAATGAGTATGGCTATATCCTTAAATTTAATTTGTTCAAAAGATTATTAAACTGCAAATAGCTTTGATATTCCCTACAATTAAGAATCAGATTTATCTTTTATATTTGAAACTTTATATTCAAAAGGTTTGTTCAATTATATGAATGATTAAAATGTCCAAACCCTGAACATTTATATTAAAACTTAAACTTGCACATTTCCTTAAAACTTAGTAATTGCTTAAGAATTCTCAAACAATGTTTATACATTAAAAAACGTATCCCTGTATATTTTAGGATTACAAGCAAATTCTACTATTTAATTTTCAGATAAATTTTACTTAAAAGAATTTGATGCTTTATATATTAACAATTTGAATATTAATTTTCCAGGCAAATCCATCACATTTAATCTTAATCAAGATTAGTTTACAATAGGTTTTGAGAATGTTAGCTTTATTGGATAAGGCTCCATTCTTTTTGAATATAATAGTCTACTATAATTCTCTATTATTAATGTGAATTTAGATGGTTTTAAATTTACTAACATGGAATCTTTACTTAAAGTAGAACCTATTAAATCAATTATTATTTAAAATGTTAAATTATTAAATTTAATATTACATAATTCTACCTTATTTAAGTTATAAAATGTTGAACATTTAGTCTTAGATTCTATAACTGTAGAATCAAATTATTTATATAATTCAAAACTATTTGAAATTAATCAACAATAAAAAATTGATAAATTTATAATAAAATGGACATTTCTTGAAGTTTCAAGTGCTTTTTATGGACTAGACTTTCAATTCAGCAATTTATATATTCTTATGAATTTATTGATGAACTCATCCTTTATATGCTAATCATCATAATTACAAATGGAAAATTCTATTTTTGAAGAAAATTATATCACTTAAAATAGTTATCTTGTTTATGTTATTTAAAATACTAAAATGTCGGATATAATCTTGGATCATATATGTTTTTCTCTTAATTCTGCATATTACTCATCGCATTTTTTATATGTTCAAACATTAACTTTACTTCATATTTCGAATTTAGAATTATTTCTAAATCCCATAGAAATTGATGTTAATTATGCATTTTAGATATTATCAAATTCCTTTATTTTATAAGATAGTGTTATCGAAATTAGTAATTAAATCAGTCCAATATTTGAAGCTACTAATTTAGAACTTTTTAGCTTTGATAATGTTACTATGAATTAACAATATTATCTAGCAGGCTTATCCTCAACTTTAGATTGTCTCTAAGTATAAGATTCCAAATATCCAATCTTTAATTTATTTAACATCTAAATTGTATAATTTTAATTTGTGAACTTTACCAATATTTTCACTTACAATCAACCTGTAATAAAGATAGGAAGTACAAAATTCGATTTTAATTCCTTAATTACTATTTAAAATTCTATATTCCAAGACTTACTTATAATAAAATCTACTAATAATATAACAGTAGCATTCTTAGTAATTGAATCTAAAAATTCCATTTCTATTAACATTACAAATTCATCTTTTTTAAATACAATTTATAAAGAATATATCGGATTAAATAATTATGGTACATCTGCTAATAATTTTTATTTTTCAGTACCTTAGGGTTCTGTATATTTCGACAATAATACATTTCGATCAAATTTGATCATCGGCTCCTTAAATTCTAATATGTATATTTGGTGTATGAAATTTACGATATCAAATTGTAATTTTAAGGATATTAATGTTTTCAATAAATTATTCTATTAAGTGCTCTCATTTAAATATCAAGGTTTGTAATATTAAGAGCAATTAGAACGTGATTTTAGAGTGAAGAGCTATGGTGGAATAGCTTAAATATACGTTGAAGAAATCTAGATTAATAATACTTATTTCGAATAATACGTTGGATACAAAGGAGGTTGTATGTATATAATAACACTCAACAATGGTATTATTTCAATCTTCAATTCATAATTTAAAAATGGATAAGCAATTATTGGATAACTTGAAAGTCAAGGTGGATCATTTGTAATAGATAGTAAAGGTTCTAAATTGAATTTATAAATTATCAATTGCACAATTTAAAATAGTTTGAGCTTTGATAGAGGAGGATTTGCAATGATAACTTTATCAGATTAATCAACAATCCTTTTCTAAAATATTTCAATGATAGACTCTCATTCCTTATATTCTTCAATTCTATCATTAGAAACCAATGATTTTCTTTAAAAGTAATACACATTTGAAGTGAGGGATTGTGTAATAGAAAATACAAAGCTTGGATAGGAAAATTACTTTAAATTAATTTAATTGAAAGATCTTATCTATTTATTTACATTCGATACTTATGATTCAGTTCTCTTTGAAATCCAAAATGGGAAAACAACATTTTAAAATTTAATTGTTCAAAATATTATTGGATATGGTTTTATGAATAATAAATAAAGTCATTCAGTCACAATAGATACTGTACATATTTTTAATTTCTTAATTCAGAAAAGACCTTTAATGTTCTTTGATCGTTCAGTTGGTCCAATAATTATATTAAATAGTCATATTCATAGTGTATATCAAAATTACACTAAAATGATATGCCTTTATTTTGAATATCAATTAGAAGGAATAAAACAATAATGTACTTATTAACCATACACATTATCTTCTTAGCTTAATACTTATAATAAATAATGTGATAAGAATGTTAGCATTTCCTATGATTACTAAATTTATAATATTTTCTAAATAATCTAGACAGAATCTGAAGTATAAATTAGTTCGACTGTTTTTTCTAATTTATATTGTTCGAATTGTAATGTATTTTATATTGAATCTAATAATCGTGTAGTAATTTAGCAAACAAAATTTATAAAGAATATAGGTAACAATTCAATTTTGAACATTCATTAGATTTAATAAACTAGATTACTTTATTCATATTAAGATGATTTAAGTACTAATTTTATTGGATAAGTTTTAATAAAAGAATCGTAATTTATTCAAAATTAAGGCACTTATGGGGGTTCTATTTAAGCAGTTGGTGTCTCAATTTCATGTTATTCAGTATTATTTTAAAATAATACAGCCATCTATGGTGGGGCAATTTTTCTAAATAAAGGAAATCTAGAAATGACAGATTCTAAGATTATAGACAATATTGCTATATATGGTGCTGGAATCTATTCAACAAATCCATTGTCTATACAAAAAGATAGAGGAAATGTTATGTTAGATAATAAAGAGAGTGGTATGTTTGGGAATATGTAATCATAACCATCAAAATTAGCATTATCTTTAGATACTTTTTAAGTATTTGAAAATAAAGTAATATTTAAAAATGCTTCTTGTATAATAGAGGAAGTCAAACAATAAATAATGTTACCTAACAATGTAGAAATTTACAATTATTAAGTATTAGAAGAAAACTTTACTTAATATGGCCTAGGAAATTAATTGAGTTTTGTCTCAAATTCTTAAGTTTATCATAATTTAAAGTATAAATTTCGATTAATACCTTTAAATGATTATAATGAAAGATAATACAATTTAACAGATACCTATTGTAAAATTCGAAGTAGACTTGCATCAAATAAAGATCAAGAATTCTAAGTGGATTATTTATCTATTGATAAAGTATATTTTAATACATCTACTCAGGATTATTATTTAGATAATCTAAGAATATTAATAAATGAAGATATATAAATAGAAGTAAAATGTAATTCGATCAAACTTCCTATCTATGATAATTAAGATTAACATATTATAGACTATCATGATAACTATTCAATAATTATCAATGTGCAATCATTTCCTTGTTAAAGAGGTGAGATCTTGGATAAATAAATGTGTGTTAAATGCCAATCTTAAACATATTCTTTAAAATAAAATAGTTTAAAATGTTCAATAGGAAATGAAGAAATGATAGAGAGTGTTATTTCATCAAATATTGAAGTAAAACCCTTTTATTGGAGACCTTATTATGATAATGATGAAATATATCTATGTATCATAAGTCCTGATAAATGTCTAGGAGGATGGAATGCAGGTCCTGATTCATGTTTATAGGGAAGTTTTGGAGCACTTTGTGAAACATGTGATATTTACAATATAAGAGGATAAGGATCCTTTTTTAAATCAAATATGGATTGCTTTTAATGCTAAGACTCTAGTCTTGCTTATTTATCTTTATTAGTTGTTGGTTTATGGACATTAATATCAATGATAATTTCAGTAAATAGCTCTTTAGATAGTCTTTAACTAGAATTGTTAAGAAGTGCATTATAAAGAGGAGGATTGAGATCTTATTCTGAATTATAATAATCAAGTTCAATGTATAAGATGTTGTTTCATTATTTATAGATAATATCTATTTTAACAACCTTCTAATTATAATTTCCTAATTTGATGAATATTGCAGTAAGAAGTGTAGGATCTCCAACAAAATCTCTTGAAAATTCTATTGATTGCTTTTTAATGACTTAACCTTTGGATATTTTACATTCAAGAATTATTTGGATTGTTTTGGCACCTCTCCTTTATTTAAGCTTTGTTTTTACAATTTACTTTTTAATTATTGTGTCTAGAAAATAACATTATAGAAAAAGTATTTCAGCAATAATTCTCCTCTAAACATTTGTTACCATGTAACCAAGCATGATAGGGGTGTTGATTTCCATTTTAGGATTTCGAGAAATCTCAGGATATAATTGGGTTATTGGAGATGTATCATACAGATATGATAAAAACTTTCACTTTTCCTCCTTATTGGCAATTCCTATTTTATTTGGATTGTTTTTTCTTATTCCATTAAGTATGTTTATTGTATTACATAAAAATCATAAAAATTTAAATAAAATTAAACGGACTTGGGGTTATTTATTCTCTGAATTTAATGAGAATGCATACTTTTGGGAGTTAATAAGATTAGGTATTAAAAATTTAGTAATAATAATTATTACATTATTTGATTAATACATTGTTCTTAAAGCTACATTTGTGTTTTTATTGATTCAAGGATACTAATCCTTAAATAAGTTATATCAACCTTTCAAAACTAAGAATTTAAATTAAATGGAAGATTTTGGATCCAAAGCATTATCAATAAGTATTGTATTAGGAGGATCATCGTATTAAATGTTATAAACTGTTATGAAAAATTACATCTACATATTTTATGTAATCATTTTAGAAGTTAATTGTACATTCTTATATTACATCTTTAGCAAGATCATAGAAGAATAGTATAATAAAAATAAAAACTAAATAAATAAAATTTAAAATTATTTTAGAACTAGATTTCCTTTCTTAACTAGATTACCATTTTTCAAGAATATATTGTATCAAAAATAAGTTAAGGCATCCTACAATAAACTCAAAAAAGTTGCCTTAAGAGTCAAAGAAACTAATTCATCAAAAAAAAAATAAAACTTTTTGGATTTACAATAAGATGAATCAGTAATATAAATGTAAAGTCCTGATCTTCTTCTCAAATCCAAAGATACAAAAAATGCCATTAACTGTTCAGGATCAGCCATGTTAATTTCTGATCCAAGAGATTCAAAATTACAAAATAGAATGTTATCTGAAAGATAAGTATTAAAATCAAGTAGTCGAGTTCATTTTTCATGATTCATTTATTTCATATCAATCCAACTATTAATAATTCGTCTATCTTTTTGACATCCTCTACAATAATATTCACAATTATCCTAATCCTAATTTGAAATTAAATAACTAGTATAAAACTATTATTTAAATAAACTTAATATTATTCTTAAAAATTCTTATCTATAATCTATATATCTAATAAATGATCTTAAACTTATAAAATAGTCCAATATTTATTTGAACAATCTCATTTTAAGTTATAATAATCCATAATATAATGCAATATTTTGAAGAGTTTTATTTAACTTTAAGAAACCTTAATATTTTGATTTATTCATTTAATATTATAATGAATCAGTAAAAAATGCTAAAGAATCTTTAATTCTTATAATTTATAAAAAGATAGACAAATTAATTGTATACATTATATATAAATTGATAAATTATTTTAAAAAGGATAAGAATTTCAATTATTTCTAAATCTCTAATATTCTTTAAATTCCCTCTAATTTGCACTAAATAATCCTATTACTTGAATACTAATTATATCTTTCTATCATTCTATTCTGTACTTGATTTTATACTAATGGGCAGCTTAAGAATATTCTTTTCTTCTGTCTACTTTTATTTATTTTTTGCTATCTACTCTTGAATTGTAATCTATTAAATCATTCTATCCCATATAAATTTGATTCTCAAATTACAATAATCCAGCATCAATCATAGTCTTATCACTTTAAATTTATCGTAAATCCTTTTTCAAAGATGAAATTTCTCTTTCAAATATTTCCTTTCTTTTATCTTCTTACTATTTTATCATAGACATATTCACCGAAACATTAATTAATAACTAATCAGAACTACTTTATCTAATGATATTCCCCCTGGAATATTAATTTCCAATGTATCAATTAAAGTCTTACCAAAATCATCTCTATCAATCTTATTTACGTTTTATCTAAACATTTACCTCCATATATTCAAAATAACGACGATCTTCTACTGCCATACATGCTAATAATAAATCTCATTCATAAAACTTATTTTATCATACAAATAAAAACGATTATTTTTTAATAAAAACTTATATTTACTTTAAATTACTTCGATCACTAGAAAAATAATTTAATTTAGTTTTATTTTAGATTAAAAATGAATATAATTAACTTAAATATTTCTATGTATAAAATAAATATTCTTTCAACTACCTTATTATAAAAGGTAATCATCATAATATAACATTCTATTAGTCATTAATATTAATAATTTAAAATTAGATTATTGATTAAGGTTAGTTAAAAATATTTGAAACAGTTTATAATAAAGTAATATAAAATAAAAATTGAATATTATTGTAAATGTATTGAAAATTTGTATTAAAAATTAAGAATAATTTAGTGAATATTTTATATAAAAAATTATAATTAAATTTCTAAATGGAGTTTTTATGTGTTTTGCAAAAGCATCATTCTTTTAATTTTAGTAACCTTGCTCTGTAATTAAAGTAGTCCTCTGTTTTTACATACATCTAGTATTGTATTAACTTCAAGAATTTTTTTTCCATTTTGTTGAGAATCTCTCTATTTGTTTCAAAAATGATTGGATAGATGTCTTAAACTATATTGTTATCGTCATACATCTTCAAACTTAGAATTATTGCTGTCATAAAAAGGCTTTCAAAATAAAAATAACATTAGTTACTTATAAATATTTCTTCTGTTGAGGTAAAATTTATTTTTTGTTGTTAATCGATCAACTAAAAACAACCCTATGACAAATATCTCATCGTTCACACCCATTCTTTACAGAATTACTAAATTCTCAATTATATCTTACTACCTGATATATTTTTATATATTTTTACCTTATAAAAATATTTGGGCAAATTCCTTATCCTTTGCTCTCAGCTAAATTGCTATATAAGAATAGTTTATTCAATAATATTTTTATCTTATCAATCACGATGATTTATTAAACAGCTGCTCCACCTTTCATTAATTAAAAATTAAAAAATTAAAAACAGGATGCTCCTTAAATATTCACCAAACCAAATTTATTATGCACTAATAATTTTGTTCATTAATAATTCAGTCTATCTTTACCATTAGCAATATAATCCAAGATTTATTATAAAATTTTATAAAATTCTTAAACATAAACGCTATCTCTAAATATAAGGATTGTTGTATATCATCAAAATAACACTTTTATAGTACCTAATTCAATTTCTTACTTCTTTAAATTATAATTCAATGTTGAATCCTATAGTATAAACCCTTTGTAATCTGTGATATTTATTGCAATTATTTTGTTGGAAATGACTCCAAAATACAGATATCATAATGAATCTGTTTAGTTGTATTGATAAAAGCTTTTAAAATAAATAATATATCATTCAGAAATTGATATAGACAAATTTTCTTTTCTTTCCTCCTCCTCTTCACTCTCAGAATCAGAACTCGAACTTGAACTTAAATTAGAGGAATCTGAACTTGAACTGCTAATTATCAATCTATTTCGCTGTCTAAATAAATTATAGTTTGCCAAAAGCATTTCACTTGAAATTGAAAATGATTCTAATGATTCATTAATTATAGCTTATTATTATTCACTCACTTACTCTTCAGATTCAGAAGAAATCGTATCCCCTCCTTCTTTTGTTTCTTCCATATCTGGTTCATTGTTTTAAATTGGATTCATCTTTATAACTTTACGTATTGGGTCTGAAATTAACAAATCATCTAAATTCATTTTAAAATTTAATTTATATTTATATATATATATTTCTATTTATAAAAAGATAATTTTAAGTTCATATTTTATTTTTAGTTCCCCTATTTTCAAATAAATTTTGTTCAAGAAATAATCAAGTTGAAATTTTATTGATTATAACCCAAATATTAAGGAAAAATTCTATTTAATAAGGAAACATAAAGATGATATATGAATTTGATGATGATTGAATTATTTTTATTATCAAATTAATTAATTTAGAATCAAATAAAAAATATTATAATGTGCAAGAAAGGAAAGATTATTTTTATTTATCCTTTTTTTCATAAGAAATTGGATTCATATTTAATAATATTACAATAATATTGATATTTTCTGATATAATTGTATTTAATCACTCTGATAATTTTTAATTGATGTATTCAATTAATCTATCAACTATATCAATTTCAGTTTATCTAGAAGATAATAGTATATTATTGGTTACCTGCTAACTTTTTAATTACTGTATTCTGAATCCTCTAATTCATTGATCTTTGTAGCATCTTGAATGTTTAATTGTGTAACCTCAACCAAAGCATTTGAAATATTTATCAATCCATCTAATTCATTCAATCTTGATTGGATTTCTTTAAGTCTGTTATTAGCAGTTGCTAAAGAAACTTATAATGTTTATTTTTCATTTCTCAAATCATCACCTAATCTGGTTAAGTTTTCAACCTTATTAAAATAATTAGAATATATACTTAAGTCTTATGATTGGATTCTAATTAATCTTAACCTTCTTAAAGAGCTGTAATCAAACGAGCAACTAAACTAAGAACATTGTTCAAAGTTTCTGGATTAACTTTGGTGGTCATTTCTGCTAATCCTTCAATTATTGGTTAGAATAATGTTAAGGAACTCTTTTTGGTGTGAGCTTCTAATATTTCTTTGATTTTTTAGAAGTTTTCTTTAGTTTAGATGAGATTGCTCTTTGTATCTTAACTAAAATAGTTATTAATCAAATAATATACGTAAGTTAAATTAAAGATGCTCCTTCACCTCTTAAATTTAATAACAATCTTTAAGCTTCTTTACAAGCTAAAATGGCATCGCTATAATCAGAAAATTTGGTTGCGAAATCAGAATTTTCAGCATCAAGTCTCGATTAAGCATCACCACTTCCTCTGCTATTTCTGTCCAAAGCAGCTTAATCTGCAAAATATTAATATTATTTTACCCTCTTTTACTCTTGTTTATAAGGTAGCTAATTCGCTGTTTAAACTTGATTATTCTTATCTTTGATTATCCAAATCATTTTATGCTTATTCTAAAGTAGCTTACAATTTAGCTAAATCAACTTGACTTCTACGAGTGAAAGTAGCATTTTCTTAATCTTATAATTAAGTAAGAGCAATTAGTTCATCTTTTATCTATTATAAGAGTTATTTCAATTCATTTAAGGATCCACCAGTTTTCATGTTAACTGTTACCAAATTGACCATAGACTTTCCAAAAGGATGATCTCCATATTAAGAAAGTTTTTCTGTCATTTCTGTTATGCTTGTAGCATATGTCATTGCAATCAGAGCTAACACAAGAAAGTGCTTCATTATTTTATTTTAATAATGTTTTTCAAAAAACGAATATAATTTTGTATTTAATAAAATCTATATTCTCTTGTAGAAATAACCTAATTAAGTAAATATATAATTCATTCAAAGAGTATAAATGATTTCTATTAACATAGAATGGTTCCAAAATTTTAATTATGAACATGATTTTAATAACATTCAAAAAATTTGATAAAATATTCTTATTTATTTATCCTTTTACATTCTAAAAAAACTTAATATTATGATAATTGAATTTTAGTCCAAGCAAAACTTAGTAAAATATGCTTTTACAAATTCTTTATTATGATATTCATCTATCATACTATTTTAATTAATAAAAAAATGATCCTTTAATAACACAAAATAACATGATTAAAGTAGATTTAATAAACTCAATTAATTAATAGTAAATAAATTATCAATGGTAAGTAACACACATAATGAAAATTTTGCATAAAATTTGAATACTTAATTGATGTTAAAGATCTAAATTAAATGGTAAATTTTGGATTTTGCTACTGGGAATTTCAAAAAACGATATAATTTATTCTCTTTATAGAATATCATCTCACTTTCTTAAAAAAATGAAAGTCAATTTTAGTAATGTAGACAATGAATTCTAATTCTCTGAAGTAAACTTTTTAGTTCATTTCTTGGTTGAACTCTATAAAATATATTCATTTATCCATCAAAGTCTAATTAATATAGATCTAAAAGTAACATTTTTTATAGTTTTTAATCATTGTGCTTATAAATATAAATATAGATTAACTTAAATTTAAACATAAGCAAGTAACTCTGATCTTAAATCAATTGAAATGTATGAATCATATTAAACTTACTATTTTTATATCAAATTAAAAAGAATTAAATCTTCTTGAACAAAATTGAAATAAGAGTTTAAGTTTTTGTGTTTAATACTTTTAAGTTTTTATTGTATCAACTTTGTTTTTAAATTAATAAAAGTCAGGGGAAGTCTTGAAATTTATTGCTATTTACAATAATTTTATTAATGAAGAAATTAATAATTTTTGAAATACATTTTAAAGAATTAAGATAAAAATGAAAAATTTTGATAATTTATAATATAGATGAGAGGAAATGAATTAATTTCTTGAAATAAATAAAAAGGGGCAAAGAGATTTATGGTTTATTTCATTATATTGATATAAATTAATGTTTGTGAATGAGATTATTTATATATAATAATTTTAAAATCCGTTTATGTATTGAAAATTGGATCGAAATTCAAAACGGCTAATCGATGAATAATGTAAATGAGAATATGGGAAGATAATATTTAATTTAATGAAAGCAATATTATTATTAGTTCTTGCTTGTACAGCATTTGCAACAACAGAGACTGAATACATTCAATTGATTCATAAGATTGATGCAACACCATTTGGAAGAACATTATTTGATACAATATATTTGTAATTGGAAACAGGAGATCCTTTAGACAGATTATTAAATACCCTTTCAGATTTGGAAGATAGATATTAATAAGAATAAAGAGAGGATGATGTTGAAAATAGAGAATTCTAAGATTCATGCAATGTTGACATTTCAGCCTATGATAAAGATATTGCTAACACAGATTCAGAAAGAATCTCACTTGAAGCTAGACTTGAAGGTGATTTATATCCAAGAAGAGCAATCATCTCAGGATTAGTCACAGCAAAAAAAGCAGAAGTTAAGGGTATGAATTGTATTCTAAATTTAAAGGATATCAAAAGGAAATCGATGAATTAGATGCTGAAAGAGCTGCTTAACATTAAGAATTTGAAGAAATTGCTGCTGATCACAATACTGCCATTGCTGTCTTGACTGAAGCAAGAAACATTATTAAAGCCAATGTTGAAGCAACTTCATCATTAGTTTAAAAGAAAGCAACTTAATAAGCTAAAGAATTATCATAAGATCATATTTCATTATTCTAGAAACACATTAAGGAATCATAAAGAAAATTGTCACATTCTAAACATATGTTGAGATATGTTCCAGTCATGAAATTATTGAGTTAAATCGCTAGTAAAGCTAAATTCGATGATAGTACAATATAAAAGTATAATCACTTTACTATTTTTATAGGGTTATTGATCTATTTGATAGATTAATTAATGAAGTTAGCGATTCATTGAGTTTATAAAGATTTGCTGAAGACAAGAGAGTTGAAGCATATAATAAAACAAGAAGATTTTTGGTTATTGCTCTTACAGTCGCTGGCTCTGAATTAGCTAATGCTGAATCTGATTTCGCAAGTGTTTCAGATATCATCAGATAAGTTGAAGCATCTTTAGACAACACCAATTAAAGACTTGAATTACTTCATGAAAGAAGAACAGACAGATGGACTCAATGTGAAGAAGCTGCCAAAGATTATGCTGATGCTAGATCTGCTAGGTATTTGAGTTAAATATAATTCAATATAGAGATGCCGATAGACAAGTTGTTTCTGATACTATTGGTTTAGTCAATAAGGCCTTAAGAACTCTAAGAGAATAACTTGCCTTAAGATAAGCTGCTGGTGATAAGATTTGATAAATATGAAAAGCATCGATTAATATAAATAATGAATTAATAAACTCATTCATATTCTCCAATCCTTAAGTAAAAGCATCGATTGATTGTTCAATAACTTAGATTGAAATCAGTGACTGTAGATGCCAGAAAAACTTTTGTGCTTTCCAATCCTCATTCAAGAAAATAAATTCTTTCTCCTTTGGTTAAAAAGAAATCAGAGCCATTGAATTTTTGTATCAATGGAAAAGGTTAAATTGAATCTTCTTTTCCTCAGAAGATGTTGAGAAGGAGAAAAAACAATTCTGAATATTAAGCTGCCATAACTTATTATGCTGCTAATCCATTTACAAATAGGAATAAAATAAATGAAGTAGGAGTTGAGTCTATGTTTTGTATCAGAAAATATGAGCTTTTAAGAAAATAAATGAAATGATAGGTTTTACTTTATTAAATAAATTATGAATTCTATCTTAAATACTTACAGTCCATTATCTAAAGAATTATATAATGAATATCGTGGATAAGTAATGACAGAAGCACTATAAACACAAAAAGTGTTAGTGATTGGAGCAGGAGGTTTAGGTTGTGAAATCTTAAAGTCTTTGGCATTGAGTGGAATAAAAGAGATTCATGTCATAGACTTGGATACTATAGATTTAACTAACTTGAATAGATAGTTTCTATTCAGATTGAGCGATGTTGGAAAATACAAGGCAGAAGTTGCAGCTTAGTTTATTATGAGAAGAATACCTTCTTGTAAAGTTATACCCTATACAAAAAAAGTAAAATTTTAAATGTTATTTAAAGATATAAGAATTCCCCATAACATTTTATGAAGAATTCCCAGTGATAATAGCTGGTTTGGATAATGTTGAAGCTAGAAGATGGATAAATAGAGTTGTTATTTAGATGGTTGAGAGAGATGAAAATGGTAAAGTTATTGATAGGAGTCGTCATCATTTGATAGATGGAGGAACAGAAGGATTAAATGGGTAAGCCAGAGTAATTTCTCCATTTGAGACAGCTTGTTATGAATGTACACTAAGTTAACTTCCAAAACAAATACAATATCAAATGTGTACTATTGCATCAACACCAAGACTCCCTGAACATTGCATAGCTTATGCTTATGAAATCTTATGGTCAAAAGAATAACCAGATATAAAATTAGACAAAGATGATTTTAATCACATGAATTGGATTTATTAGAAAGCGCTTGAAAGAGCTAAGCAATTTAATATTGAAGGAGTTACTTATAAATTAACTTTAGGGGTTGTTAAAAATATTATCCCTGCCGTTGCTTCTACCAATGCTCTTATTGCATCTATATGTACAGTAGAATGCATTAAAGTATTAACTGGAAATGGAAGTCATTTAAATAATTACATTTAATGGTATGGATAAAATCATTAGACAGGAATAGGAATTAATGTAATTCAACAGGAAAAGTTAGATGAATGTACTGAATGTTCCATTTAGTAATTGCATATTAAAGTAAAAAGAACAGATCAATTGTCTGTCTTAGTGAATCAATTACCACCAGATATTGAATTATATTAGAGGGATTAAACATTGATAACAAATAGTAATTTTAGAAGAGCAGGATTTGTACATTTATTAACAATGACATTTGAAGAATTGATTGAAAAAAAAATCATTGATGAAAATTCGTTGCTTAAGGCAGTAGACAAGAATAAGACAATTAATGTAAGAATTTAATATGAATGAATGAATAAATTATCGATTATTATAAAAATCATATTTCATACCCAGGCATACGTTTATAATTTATAAAATCCATCATTGCACACATATCTCCAACACATCCTAACATTAGACTAAATGGTTAATCTGATACTCCAACTACAAATCTATCTTTAAATGGGAAATTCTTTATTTCATTAAACAAATGAGGATTCTTTTTGTATTATAAAAATTAGAAGGCATATTATCTCAATTTTTCATCTCCATTTATTCTATACAATTACATAAAACCGTAACTATTCCCTGGTATCCCATGACATAATCCATATCCTTTTTTAATAGCTCCAAACTTGTAAAGGTTTTCGCACATATGTATTGCTGCATTCAAATAATCTTATTTATTAAATATTTAATATGCTTTCAAAATTGGAGATATTGCTCCAGGTATCCCATGACAAAATTAATATAGTTTCACATTATCTACATTTTGAACTGATGATGGAATATTACCATTCTAATAATACAATTTAATTAAATAATCTAATGTTTATTAAATAGAATCTAACATTTACAACAATGCTAATTCATCTTTTAAGTGAAAATATTCTTTGCATGACTCATAACTTAACAATAACATTTAAATCACTCCTAATATTCCATGAGCTGCTCCAAAATAATGTCTATTACGAAAATGGCATTTCATTATACCTTTTCCTGTAAATTAACATAGAATTTAACATAATGTATGAATATGAGAAGATAAATCCAATTGATATGGATCTTACTCAGTTGAATACTTCTTATGTAACAATAGCAAAGTGTAAAGGTATCCTGGAATACCATACAATAATTCTAACTCATACTTCTCTGGATTAGCTACTATATCTCCAAAATCACTCAAAACTTCCATTGTACACTTCTTAAAATTATCTACGTCTTTCATATAATAAAATAAATCAGCCCCCAATAAATAAATAGCTTAATTACTCATTAAAAAAGTAATATCAGCATCCTTCTTATTTTATGATTATATAGCTTGATATTATTGTAATGCCAATTATAAAAATGTTTCAGGATTAAAGAATTCTGATAATTCTTAATCTGTTAATCCTCTTGTACATTTTTATTGCATTTCAGGACTTAAAGTTTACACAAATTCATAGATTCTTAAATACAAATAAAGATAGCCTCCTGCTCCACAAAAAAGACTTAAATCTTTTCTCTCATTTGATTTTTTTGAGCATTTATCAGTAATACATCCCAAAGGTACATTCGATCTAAACTCCTTATACTCAGCAATAAAAGATTCAAAAACATTTTCAATATGATTCTCGTCAGGAATTGGATGTGTTAAATGAAATTAAGTATATCTCAAATCTATTTATTACATATTAATTAATAATTAATTGAGAAGTGACACATTATAAATCAATTTATATCATTATATATACCACTCCATATTGACATGGCATTAAACTTTAAACGATTTCAAAGAAATAGTATTAAGATTGAATATTTCTATATATAGTCAGATGTTTAGACCATCTCAATCGTAGAAAGAAGTAAGTTGCTAAAACATAATCATTGTAAATTTTACTTGAAAAAGATTGAACAAAAAATATTTAGAAATAAATATATATGCAATCTAATTTAATAAACAATAAGCGTATTTCAGCGTATGAAATATTAAATTTATTGAAAAGAAACTTTATATATTTAATAAGTGCTATAAATACTCTTAAATTTATTAAGACCATAAAACCTTTATCATTTCAACATTAGCAATTATTAGTAAATATAAATCATCATAGTTTCGATTGAAGGCATTATTTTCAGATTCATATATCACATAGATTAGGTTGGTGCATCTCTATTAATTTAAATATTAAATGTTAAAGTTGCATGTTATTATTTCTTAAAATATATTATTTATTTAAATCATTTAGCCACGAAACTAATTGGAAAAATTATCATAAAGAGAAATTAATAAAATTTATTCTAATTATTATATATAGAATTAAATATTTTCTTTTTTCATTGCTGAAGTAAAAATTTAAATATTTTTTTTTTAAAGACGTTATTAATTTTTTTACATTAAATTCCTAGTCTAATTGAATTGAGTTAATCTTCAATTTATTTGTATCCTTTATTCATTAATTTAATATTGATTTATGATCAAACTTCTATCTTTAATAATATGACATTGAAACAAATCGATTTAAATCATCCTAAATTTTTAGAATCATAAGTTTAATATAATTAATTTAAATTTGATTTTTGTTTAGATATTCTTGTGTGAATACAGTATTTGTATTTTTTAATTTTCATTAGTTTTGATTTAGTTCAAATATATCTCCAAAGAACAGAGAATGATAATATAATTTAATAAGAGTTTCAACTCTTTTAACAGTAAAATAACATCATTAACTTTGAAAAATTATGAAGTCTTTAAACTAATCTTCAATTTCTTAATATCTAACTATTGATCATTTAATAAAGTACAATAGGATCATCAAAATATTAGTCTAGATCGGGGACTAGCATAAGTTTCGGATTTTTTATGATTAATCACTCTGGACTGATATAAACTTGCCTCTACATTTTTAATTAAATAAATTAAAAAATGGATAGATCAAGTTCAGTACCTCGCCCAGGATCTGTTATGGTAATTCCAACATCTTAAGGATAATCCTATAGGCCAACTGCTGCTCCTCAATAATTTTCAAACTCTTAGATGAAATTTATGAATGATTTAATTTAACAATAGCCCAACAGTTAGAGATAAGCTGTTAGCTAATAACTTGAATAATTAACTCCCGAGGAAATAAGTGAAATTTAGAGAAAGTTAGAAAACGGTGAGATTTTGCATGGACTTTCAACATTACCAGAAGGAGCCAATATGACACATAAATTTATAGTTAAAGTGAGAAAGCATAATTAATCTACTTAACCAACTAAATATGTACCTATACCACCTCCTCCTCCTCCTTAAAAGTATGTTCCTTAATATTGTCCAGACTGCTTGAATAAGGATTAAAAAGTACTAATTTTAATTGATTTTAAATAGTTAAAACAATAGGATGCAAAGATTGAATAATTATTAGACGAAATGAATAAAATGAGTAAATTTCTTGTAGATAAGAGTTAAGAGATTGAAATTTGGAAAAGACAGTATATGGCAATATAATAGGTACGAAATGTAACAATATATAGGATCTTTCAAAACCTAAATTGATTGATAATTCGGATAAGTATCTTAAAGAAATAAACGATTTAAAAAATAAATTGGATGAAAAAGATAATGAGATTTATTAACTTGAAACTAATATTAAACAAATCTAAGAAAATCAGGATCAAGATTAGATTGAATTACGAGGAGGGAACAATGATGATGGTGAATTAGAATAATTACATAAAGACTTATATGATGCTAAATAAGAAATAGAACTCTATAAGGAAGATAATGATAGATTGAATTATAAATTAGTTAATTTGGAGGCCCAATTATAGAATAAAACAAAAGAAGTAACAACCATTTATAAACCTGATCCTGAAACTGAAAGATAACTAAAAGAACTGCAGAGCAAATATTCACTCTTATAATCTTAATATTATACTATTTCAGAATAGGTTAATACTTATTAAAAAGAAGTACAATATGAAACCAAGATTGTCTATCAACCTGATCCTGAAACTGAGAGATAATTATAAGAATTGAGGTAAAAGTACACACTTCTTTAATCTTAATATTATACTCTACAAGAAACTTGCAAGATTGTACAAAAAGAAATTTAGTATGAAACAAAAGTAATTTATTAACCTGATCCAGAAACGGAGAAATTATTGCAAAGGAAAATCTAATAATATGAAGAATTAAATGCTAGATATATATTAATTCAAGATTAATATATGTCATTATAACAAAAGCAATAAACTACTGTGTATGAAACTAAGACTATTTATTAACCCGATCCTGAAACAGAAAGATAATTGCAAATTAAAATTGAACAATATAACCAATTATAATAGAGATATAATCAATTACAAAATCAATATTACTAATTAGAAGATAGAAGTAAAGTAGTTTAGAAAGAAATTTAATATGAAACAAAAATCATTTATTAGCCTGATCCTGAAACAGAGAGATTGTTATAATTAAAGAGTTAATAATTGGAATCTATCACTAGTAAATGCTCTATATTATAAGAATAAATTGAGTCTACAAGAATTCAAATAGAATAATATTAAACAAGAATATATTAGTTTGAAACAAGAAAATCAGATAGTGAGAATTTTTAAGTACAAATTGAATAACTTAAAGAATAATTAAGAAGAGCGAATGCTGATATTGAATAATATACAAGAAAGATTTATTAATTAGAATCAAATAATGAATAATCGATGTTTCTGAAAAAATAGATCTCTGATATTAAGTTGTAATTAGAGTAAGAGCAGTAATTAACAATTCAATTAAAAAGAAGAATTGAAGAAATGAAAGCCGAACAATCTCAATATGAGGTATTATAGTTTAGATTAAGAGAATTAGAAGTTTTATTGCAATAAAAGGAAGATAGAATTAGATAAATTTAATTGGAGTCAGATCAATATAGATTAGATATGATAACTTATTAATAAAGAGTCTCTAGTTATTAAGTTAATATTGATAACAACGAGATTTTGAAATAATAGATTTAATAATGGAGAGAGAAGTATGAATAATTAGAATAAAAACAGAGATTCTAAATAAATGAAGAGATTAATTAATGGAAGATCAGATATGAATAAATGGAATAGAGATATGTTTCCTTATAATAAAGTTATGAAACTATTTAAATAACATTGAATGAATATTAAGATAATGAATAATCAGAAGTTTTGAAACTGGAAATCAAGAGATTACAAAAAACAGTATGAGTAAAATAGTTATATTAGATTGTTGAGTTGAGAAGCGAAATAGATCGATTATTAGTTTAAGCTTCAGATAATCAATGGCTATCAAAAAGATATGAGGAATAGCAATTGTTAATTGAATAGTATAAGTCATAGTTAGAGGAAAGACAATCAGTTTAAAGAGAATATACATATGAAATCCAAAATTTGAATTAAAAAAATGAACATATTTCTAGTCAGAAGATTGTTACAACAACGTAGTAACAATAAATTACTTAAGATTCAAAATTAATTTATCCTTCTATAACCTAATAGACTAAAATGGTTGAGTACAATTCAATTTAACCAGTGATCAATGAATATAGTTCTTATTCTTCTAGACCTGTAGAATACACTAGTGTTTAATAAAGACAATCATATTAATAATCTCACTTTTTATAGCCATCATAGATTTTAATGAATGAATAAAAAAGAGTAATAATTTAATGACTATATTATTAGAGTAGAGTTGAATAAGAGTTTAGTTCTTAAAGATGGAATGATAATTTTGATGTTGTGTTGAATGAAGTAACTAAAAACGAGAAGTAATTTTCATGATATAACAAAATAAATTAAATAAATAAAAAAAAAGATTTTATTTTATGAACACTACACCAATTCCAGCAGAACGTACACTGTTTGTTTCGAAATACCCTCAATAAACAACCACTGAGTAATTAAAGAAAATATTTTCGGAATTTGGCCAAATTGAATAAATCATCTCTCAAGGCTCAGGAGTTTGTATCATCTATAAAGAAAATTAAAGTGGTAATTTATAGAAAATATTAATCCTAAGTGACTTCTGCTCTCTAAAAATCTATAAACATTAATGGTGTAGAACCCTATGTTTGTTAATACTTAAATATAGCTTAATTGGATCTTGAAGCTAATATTTTTATCGATAATATTGATAAGAAAGAGACTCAATCTACACTCCGTTAACTCTTTAGTTAATTTGGAACAATTCTGAGTGTCAAATTATAGAAATCAGACAAAGAGGGTGTTGCTTATATTTAATTTGAAAAAAAGGAGTCAGCGGATAGATGCATAAATGAATAATCAAGATTAGGATTCAAAATTTAGAAGTATCTTCTCAATTTTAATTGTTTAGGTTTACATCTAAAAAACAGCACAGAGATTAAGTTTATTTAAGTAATATCAAAGTATTACCAAATATCACTCCAGATCAACTAAAATCAGATTTACAAACATATGTTTCATCCTTTGGAGCTGTGGAATCACTGGTTTTGAATAGAAATACAACAAATGGAACATATTTTGCATTTGTAAAATTTGTAAATTAGGACAGTGCGAAAGCAGCAATCAAGTCAAATAAATTATTTAATGATTAATAAATTCATATTGAATGGGTTGTAAATAATGTAGACAAAGATATTGAAGCTAATTTATTCACAAAAAATCTTAAAGCAGATATTACTGAAGAAGATTTAAAGAAGGCTATCAATATTTTAGTTCCTGTTGAAGATATCAAATTAATGGCTTCGAAATAGCCCCCAAATAGTATTTAATTAGAAATATTTAAAATTAGGCAACAGACCACCTACTTAAGTTGCTTATTTATATTTTAAAACAGCTGAAGATGGTAAGAAATTGATTGCGTATGCATATGATCATCCACAAATTGTATCATTATATGTAAACGGAGTAATATCATTATCACCACTTTTACCACCATCTGAGGTTAGTTCCTTATTTTAAGTGAAGAAAAATACATTTTAAAGGTAATTTCATTAACCTCCTCCATTCTAACAATATCAATAGTAGATGGCACCTCCTCTTTATTATTAACAATAATAAAGATATCCATAATAATAACCACCTAGATAACATCATAATGGAAATCGTTATCCTCATTAGAAGAAACCTTATTATTCTTAGCAATAGTAAATTCCAGATTTATCTTAATTATAAGTGATGTTTGATAGAGGCTAAAAATAGTAAGTTACTGATATGATAGGATTGTAGCTATTTCCTAAAGTTACATAAGTTGTTGGCCCTATAAATGTAAATAATATATTATATGAAGGCACCACAAGTTACTGGTATTTTGCTTGATTTTGAAAATTATTAGTTAAGTGATTAGGTTAAGATGATTCATGATTAAGCTTATTTGGACGAGAATATCAGATAAGCACTTGAAATTCTTAAATGAGTATGAGTTTATTATATTTTTTTGTAAAATAATAAATATGTAAAATGAAATAGCTATGTTAAAGATGCAAATGGGTATAATGGAGAAAGATTATAAAAGAAGAATTCAATCTTTAGAAGATAGAAATGTTGATTTAACATTATAATTGGAGGAAACACGAAGGAGTGCAGAATAAAGAGTTGATAATCTCTATAAAGAAATGAAGTAATCTGCTATTTCGACTGTGAGTGAGCCTATCATCAAATATGAATATATTAAGACTCCTTAGACCTCATCTATTAAGTCAATAAATAACTTGAATTATCAGACTCAAACATTAACACAATCAAATCGTCAGTTGGAAAATCTCAATTTAGTTTTGGAGACAAAAATGTAAGAAATAAAGGCTTTGGAAGAAAGGTTGTTGTTATTGAAATAATAACATTAGCAATAGATGGATCAATTAACATAGCATTATGAAAATATCTTGAAGACTAAGGTAAAAAATGAATTAGCAGCATTAAATGTATAACATGAAAAGTAAGCACAGCAATATTAAATTGAAATTTTCAATATGCAATACAAAATAAAGGCTTCAGATGAAAGGTTTAGGAAGATAATTGATGACAAGGATAAATTAATCGAAGATTTATAATTTAGAATCTAAGAATTTGAGAATAATGATTTGAAAGATTAAATGAAATAAATGTAAGAGACTAATATTAGATTAAAAGAAGAATATAATATGATGAAGAAAGATTTTAATGCTGAATTGGAATTACTTAATGATAAACACTAAGGGGATTTGTAAATGGCTTTCTAATAAGGCTTTGAGTAGGGAGATAACAATTAAAAGGTGAGCTTAGAATTGCAAAAGGTTAATGGATTATACAAATAAGTTAATGATAAGGCTTTGAAATTAGAAGCTGAAAATAGGTAGATAAATTTGTTATTAAGCACATATTAATAGGAAATATAAGAATGGAAGGATAAATATTAAACTACTATTATTAAATAGAAAGAAGAGATAGAAAAACTTAGATAGAGTTTTGATAGATAGAAAAAAGATTAAATAGATTTGACATTTAATGCAGAATATATGCAAGAAAAAAATAAGTTGTTATTTTAATTAGAATAATGTAATAAATAAATTTTATAGCTTTAATAAATAAATGAAAAGAATGAGAAAGAATTAAAATCTTTTTATAATGAATAATATAACGCAGCATAATTAAATAATGAAATATAGTAATTGTAAAGATAATTACAAATTAATGCTAGTGATTTTGAAAATTACAAAAAAAAATCTATTAAAATTGAAAAATAATAATAAGATGATATCACAAGATTGACTATGGAATTAAAAAACATTAAAAGCAATTTAGCAAATAGCACAGAAGATAGACATAAAGCCTTATAAGAAAAATAGATTGAATTAGATTAATTAAATAATAAAATTTATGAATTTGAATAGTAGAATAGAAATTATGCTAATGAAATAGAAAGGTTAAAAAAGGAATTAAAATAATAAAAATAATAATATTGCGTATAAATAGAAAAAATGAATGAAGAGATAAGTTAACTAAATGAAAAAATAAGTTTATTATCAATGGAAAGATATAACTTTGAATAATAATTAGGAAAATAAAAATTGTAAAACGAATAAATGTAAAATTTATCGAAAAATTTATTATAATAAAATGAAGTAATTTAATAATTAACATAAGAATTGGATGAATCTAGAAATAATAATTAATAATTATTAAATAAAGAATACGATTATAAATAATAAATCTAATAATTAAGTACATAAGTTAGAGAGTTGGAATATCAGAATGAACAACTTATTTAAGAAATTCAAAACATCTAAGATTAAATTTCCTCTTATGAATCTGAACTTTAAAATATTGATCTTGAGAGGAAAAAAAAATAATTATAAATAGAAAGTTTGGAGAAAAAATATAAAAATGCAATAGAGGAATTATAAATGAAAGATGATGAATTAAATGAATAAGCTACTGATAATTATAATTAATTAGAATAATAGAAGTCTGATTATATTAGATAATTTGAATAATAAAGAAAAGAAGTACAAAAACTAGTGAATTCAATTTAAGATAAAGAAATTTAAAACTAATAGTATCAAGATTAGCTTATAAAATTGGAATCTGAAAATAGTAAATTTAGAAATTAAATTTAATCATTGCAAATTGAAAATAATGAAATGGAATAGCAAATAAGAAAATATTAGATTCAATTTTAGAACAATGTTGATAAACTTGCAGATTAAGAAACATATTGACAATCTTTAATATATCTATATTCATAAATTAAATATTGAATTTATGTTTTTATATTTCATTATTATTATTCTCTTGCTTTTTCCTACTTAATTTTATTTTTTATTTCAACCCAATCAAATTTTTTGATCTATTTCTAATATAGAATAATTTACATCGTAAGCAAGTTTTTCAAATCTAGGAATTGTTTCTTGTTGGCCGGTTTATTCAAGATGTTTTTGCCTATAAGCTAATAGAGTATCTTAATGAACATTATATTAATTTGCCAAGTCAAGAGCTCTTTCCCATCTAGAATTTAATATAACATAAATTATTACTTATATAATTTGATATTCATTTTGATAGCTCTGTAGTATAATTTAGCTTAAGTATATATATTTTCTGCTTCCTGGGGCCTTTTAAAAAATAAAGCCAACAGTGCACTTTTTGCTTTTTCTGATTCAACATTTATAATTTTTTATATAAAGAGAACTTTATCAGCAGCTTCGATAGCAGCTAATGCAATTTCAGCTGTATTTAATTCTTTGAATTGAAGGGACAATCCAGCAAGAGCAGCCCATAAAGTATGCTCCTTGACATATCTACAGAGTTTTATTGCTTTTTCCCATTTTCCTCTTTCACAAGCTTCAAATAATAATGCTGGATATGGAGAAACACTTTAAGTCATAATAGCTCCATCTTTTCTACGGATTTACACCATAGTGTCTTAAAATGATAAAATTTATGAATTTCTGGTTAAATCATTGCATTCTTTGCTTACTTTAACTTATTCTAATAAATCTCTATCTACATAGACTGATGTTGGATAATACCAAACAACGAATCTTTGATCAGAAATTGCACATAACATATCAAATTTTTCATTCCATAAGAATGAATCAGTCATGGCAGCTAATTTAACTATATCTTTTTTATGAACAGGAGTGATATGTAAATCTCTATTTTAATCTACAAAAGCTAATTTTCTTTCTCCAATCATTTCTGTTTAATTTAAGTTTATTTCTAGAATTTCTAAAGAATGTTCCACTGTGAAATTTAATGCCTTTCCAGAATTCATTTCATAAAATTTCACAACTTTACTATTACCTCCATCAACTAGTGCTAATAAATCGTTAGAGATTGCTATTTTCTTATGAGATAAATGTTCAACTAAAAATTAATATAATTAAAAAAATTACATTTTGTTCCTTAAATTTTAGGGTTGCTTATTAATCTACCTTCATAATTATATACCATAATTCCTGAACTTACTTCAACTAAACAAAAGTAATTTGAACATTAACAAATTTAGCTAACTGAATCTCTTATATCAAATATGTAGGGAGTATTCCAATTTCTAAATGAATATATATAACAATGTGAACTAGTTGTAATAATAAGATTATTGTATTTCATCGACATATTAATGACTCTTTCTTTAAAATCAAATTCACTATTCATTTCATCAATTAAATCAATAATTTAAATTCTAAATATACTTTAATTCATTTACTTATTGTCTTCTGTTAATATAATCTCCCATTTATCATAAGTGATACATCTTTCAACAACATGACCAAATATTACACTACCATTTCCAGCTGCTCCTGCACAAATAGTTCCATCGCTGGTCCAAGCAATATTTAATATGCTTCCTTAATTTGTTTTATGGAAAGAATAAGTCCATCCTGTCTTATCACATAGTCTTAACATATCATATGCACCAACAGCAAAGTAATCGCCATTGGGACTCCATGCTACCGAAGTGATAACATAATCATATGGAGCAGATGCAAATAATAATCTTCCATAAGTATCAAACACTTTATATTTGCAATCTTCTCCACAAGATAATATAAGATTATTTGTATGATTCCAATCCACCTTTAATACTAAACCATCATGAGCCTTCCATTAAACTTATTTTTGACCTGCCTATAATGGTTTAATATAGATCATTTTATCAGAACAATATAATATTGCATCATTATCTGGACTCCAAACAATACAGTAAATTGGTTTATCTATTTACACTAAATTAGATCTAATTATTCCTGTTTTACTCCATATTTTTAAAGCACCATCTTCACCACAAGTGGCTAATGATCCATCTACACTCCATTTTATACTTATAATCTATTTAATTAATTATATTTTTCAATTACAGCTCCTTTATGTGCTTCCTTTTCTTTCTTCTCTACTTTTCCTGTCTTTTATTATAATACGAATGAGCCATCACTAAATGCTATAGCTACTAAATCTGTTGATCCTCTTTATCCTTATAAGAAATCAAAGTCTGTTCCATATCCCTCCAAATCTACAAATTTAGATGACTTTTAATTATAATATAATTTACCTCTAATGAATTTGGATCCCATTTCAAAATTGTATAATCATCACTCAAACTAAATTTATCAAAATTTACAATATACCTATAAGCTTCATTGTTCAAACCCCATTTTACAGAGGTGCAAATATCAGCATGTTTTGTATTTTCATTAACCTTAATTTTGAATCTCATTTAATATATAAATTATCAAATATTTCATGTAACTTATGTCCACCTTATATATATTTATATTTTATTATATAAATCAATTATTATCTTCCAATCGCTTCTTTGGAACTGCTAATCGTTTTGTGAATTCTGATTGCTTAATTGATTTTTCTTATTCAATCGCTTACTTTATTGGAGGTAATTTATAAGGATATTTTATTGGTAATTGTTATAATTTGTATTTTCTTAAAGTTTCTTGAAATTCTGGTGACAATTAAGCTTTATCTTAAACTGTTTTCATTATATAAGTATTATTAACAAAATTCACTAATTTCTTTTAATCTTTTAAATTCACTGAGACTAAATTAAGAAGGATTTGTTAACTAATCTATTATTATCTTAAATATATAAATATATAGCAATAATTGATCAAACATAAGAATAAAATAACAGATACTTGGACAAGTTAACTAGAATGCATAATTCCAATTATCTACCTGAAGTGGTAAAGGTAAATTCATTGCCAAACTTTACTAAGCAAGTACTAGCATTGATGATATGTTTAGGTTTTTAGATTATAATTAATTTGTTAAGGAAGCTAGAAAAATAGTGATGAGCTTATATTACAAAAAAATTATGCTCTAAAGTCTAAAAAGAAAGCAAAAAAATAACTATATTTTTCAGTCACAATATCTCTTCCTGTTCCATTAGAAAAATAAAATTATCTCTTCTCAATTGAACCTCCTTTTCTCATATTACTTGGAGATCCATAACCCCCTCAAAAATTAAGTTTACTATATACATGACTCTGCCATTCTGTTAATCCTCCATTATTGAAAAAAATATAGGAATCTCTACCAGTTCCATCCTATGTATATAATTTTGGCATTTGATGAGTCATCTATCAATAAAAGATTTATGATAAATAAATAAGAATAAATTAATATCGTAATATTCAGATAACGAATAAGATCAATTTATATTAATTAAGATTAAAACTCAATACATAGATACAGTATTTAATTAATTAATTTTGTAATCATTAATATAAATATCATAAATAATAAAACAGATAACATTTTATCATTTCTTTAAAATAATCAATAAAAATATAATCTATTAAAGTAACTTTGTCCCAAACTATTCATTATTTGAGTCTATAAGTAATTTAACTTGAACTGAATTTTTCTAACAACTCATTTTGCAATAAAATTGAATAGTTTTATAATTCATACTGCTTACATACTTCTAATTATGTATAACATAATTGGGGAGGATTTTCATAACATTACTTTCATCCAAATTCATATTAGGACATTAACTGATCAACAGAGTATGTGTATCATTGTTTTTAATTTCATCCATATGTTTTAAATATGATACTTCTGTAAATTTATTAAATTATAAATATTTGTGTAACAAATTTGGTATTAGTAAATATTTATTAATTTTTTATTGTTGAAATTCGTAAAGGATTTATAATTGTAACAATTCATCTTTATCATTTTAAATCATCTATTTTAGTGATTTTTTAGAATTCAATGTAAGATCTCGAATCCTAGGATTAGTATTAACAGGTTATTTATAAATTAGGGATAGCTTGACATCTTCATTTGTACGATTTAATATTGTTAAAGAATGTTCAAATTCAACAGCATCATTCATCTAGAATAATATTTGAATAGATCTATCATCATATATGATTCCATATTTAGAAAAACAACATTTTTTTAAACATACTAATTCTGGTTATTCTATTTCATCAAGAAGATTTTAATAATTATAACATTAAATATTTATTTTTCTTTAAAGAAATTGTACTCTCTTTTTTTATTTTTTATCATTTTCTGTTTTTTTTAAGATTGATGAAATTTATTTAATCTAATTGTTTTACTCAGTTATTTCTTTTATATCATGTATTATTATTTAATCTTCTTCATCATCATCAAACTTCATTAATTATTATGATTAAGATTATTATTATCCAAATGACATTTATAATTTATCATTTTATTGTAATAAAATTGCAGAATGAGGTTTTTCTATCTATTGATTTAACACATAACCTTTCTTTTAGTATTCAGCCAATTCCTTTCTTAATTAAGAATTAATTTTTTATAATCGTTAATTATAATGAAACTATAGTTCCCATTTATTTTTCCATCTTAATAATTCTTAATCTTCTTCAGTTTGAACTTCTTTTTCTTCATATTTTTATAATTAATCACTCAAGAATATTGAGGCTCTTGATTCAAATTAAAATTTAAATTCCTCATTTTTTGGTTTCATTACACTTATTCTAGGCTTTTCAATTTAACTACTATCATAATAAGCTAAAATCTTATTTACAAACATATAAAGTTCTATAACTTCAACTTCATCTAAAAAATAGATAACAATTTATACCTTCTTAACATAAATAATTGGATTAAAGAGTCTTACTTTGATGCTCAAAATATTCTTTAAGTAAGTCTAAAAAGTGAATCTGTATGAGTGATTTAAAGTTTACATCATTACAACAGATAACTTCATTTATCAATTATAATATTCTAATTTTCTTCTTTATCTCAACCAACTGCATATGATCTCTTAAAAACAAAATAAGATGCTCCTATTCTTTTTGGTGCAATAATATCTCATCTATTAACTGATCATAAATATCTAAAACCTTATCATCATCACATTCTAAGTATTTTTTCAATTTATCCATTATTTGTTAATTAAATATAAAACTATATGAAATAACTGATATAAATTTTAGCTTAGAAAGAATTACACAAAGTAATTTATTATTATTAATACTAACATCATACTACTTTTGAATCTTCAACAATATATTATTTAACTATCAATTGAAGAAAATCTAAATAAATATTAACTGTCTAAAAAAATCTATGAATCCAATTTGCAATTAAGGAAAGGAGGCTTGCTAATTCAAAATATAAATTATTAAATGACATTCAAAAAATTCTTGTAGTACAAGTAATCGATAGATTAATTTAAAAATAATTCTTGAATGTAATAAATCTATTCTTGTGTTAATCTAATTGTGATTTGTTAATAAATTAAGAAGTTAAATTCTCACTGTATCCTGTAGTTCTAGCATAGAAGATATTGATTTTAATTTTTCTTTTGATTATGAAGTATCAATATAAACAACATTAGTACTGACTTTAAGAATCTATAGTTACTATATAAGTATATACATTAACGATAATATTTAGATGAAAACACTTGTGATGAAGTCTTAATAGAGTTTTATTATCTTTTTCGAATAGATTCATTAAAAGTATCAATAGATTGAGCTCCATCTCTATTAATTTTACAATGCAATTTTACTCGATGGAACCAATTATTTTATTTCTAGTCAATGTGGGATATAAACATCTTAAAGATGATATTTTTAGACCTATTTTATTTTATATTCTATATAAATATATTTCTTTTTTAGTTGACTTATATAGGACAACAAAGAAATAGAGACTAATAAATTAGATAAATTAAACCTTTACTTTTTTGAATGTCTAAAAAAGAAAAACCTTACAATACTATCAAATGTTATTATTATTTGTTTGAAATTTGAAATCATAAAACATTATTACATAAAAATATTGGTAATTTATTGAACATTAAGAGAAATTTGATGCAATTTTAAAAATTCTGAAAGTTCAGTCTAAATAATTTGATTTGGTATATTCTTAACAAAGGCATCCCATAAATATTTTTTTTAACTACATTTTACAATATCATTAACAACCATTAAGTGTCTTTGTTGATAAGATAGCATCAAAATTAAGCTCTCTGGTTTTCTTTTTCAGCTTATAGTTTAGGATTCTTATCTAATAAACTATTTTAGATAAAATTCTTAGAGAAATATTCTAGTAATGAAGATTTAGTCTATGATATTAATTAATCATCATTTAATACAATTATCCAATATTAAGTTAAATTGAAACATAAAAATGTAATCAAACTTATTAAACAAAATTAAAAATTCATTCTTTTTAATATCATTATTAGCAAAGAATAAAATCTTTCATTACTTTAAAAATACACATAATGTAAAACTTAATAGATTTAAAAAAGAATAACAACAAAATAATTAAAAATGTTATAAACAATCATATAAAAAATTACGAAATCTTGAGGGAGTAATAATAATACTTAAAATAACTTGAAAAAGCATAATATTAGAGTTATAAAAAGAATTAATGAATTTAATTGTAGCAAAAGGTTGTCAACTAATCTGAGAACAAAAGTAAGATTTGAATTCATTTTAATCCAACTATAATTTGTAGAGTAAACTTTATTATACTCTTGTAAAGTGATTAAATATTTTTATTAATAACCATAAAATTATTTAAAGTGTTTAAGGCAGCGCTTTCACTTTCACTTTCACTCTCAAATTCAATTTCTTTAATTTAATTCATTCAATAATATTTAAATACAAAAATAAGTAACTATTTATTATCAATATTATTATTTAAATGTTCGATTTTCAATCTAGTTAATTATTTTTGCATCATTTACCTTCAATAAATTTTCTGAATGCTATATAAATATTTTAGATAACATATTATTTCTTGAAACCACCAAACCTCGAAGAAAATACTTATATATCTCAGATATAAATTAAAAAAAATCAAAAAGCTTAACAGCAGCTACTATTTGTTAATTCAAAGTACTTATTTTGGAGTTGCTGATTCAAATACAACATATCCCCAAGTTCCTTCACTAGACCAAAAGGAATATCTTTTATCTATTCGTTTGCTTAATCTTACTAGCTATAGAATATTTATACTATTTAGCTGATTCTAAAGACCATAAAATTCTATAATTCCTTTAAAAATTCTTTTATATTATCTTTATTTTTCTATTAATTTATTATCATTTAGTTTTAAAATTTTGATAAAAACTGATTAATTTAAACTTAATTATGTTTTTCCTAATGTAAAGAAAACTGCTTTTAGCAGTTTTACGTTGATTATTTTTAAGTATTATATTTTGGATATATATTGTTGCTTTCTTAATTATGATATTGAATTTTTTGTTGATTAGCTTATGTATCCCTAGTTACATCAGCTAATCTATTTAATTAATTAATATCATCTTCTATACTTTTTATTAAAGTTTGGGTAATATTTATAACTATTGTTCTCATATCTGCAAATACATTGCATTTGGAAATGATATTACTAAGAGATTCGAAAACTAATTAGAGTTGAGCAAAATCAAAATCAAAATTGAAATCTTAAACTTATTTGTTAAATATATTTGAAATTTCTGCTGCTAATTTTTGGAAGGATTCAATCCAAAACTTGGGATTTGTGTAATTACATTTAACTTCCTATTATAGAATATTTAAGCATTTTTAGAGATTCTCAAGCTCATTCAAATTTAATTTATGCACCATCCCATTATAAGATTTATTAATTGTACTAAGTATTTATTTGAATGGATTTGTAAACATTTAGTTTAATATACTGACTATATTTTAATTTAAAGGGAATTTATCTACTAAAAAATGAATAGGATGTTATTTAATTATACATTACCAAATCTAATCTCTTTTCTCATTTGAGAATTCATTTTAAAGCATTTCTTATTAATTTATTTTTCTAAAAACAAAACTTTGATAATTTGTACTATCGTATACTTCTTAAAATTATTCTTTCACACTTTCAATTAATTCCTGATTTGTTAATTCCTCGTTATAGAAATTTAAAATGAGAATCAGATTTTCAATTTTGCCACCTAAGTAATTTTTGATAAATTATTGTATGTTAGCTCCTCTCTACTCAATTTTATTTTATGACTGTTTTAGGATGTACATGAACTTAATCTAATATTTCTTTATTAATCTGAGATATAATTCTTCCCCTATGAAATTCTCCATGCTATCTTCATTTAGAATCTTATGAAAATCCAATATTAAATGATTGCGTTATTTATCAAGAAAATAGTAAAAGGAAATATTATGAGGATTATAATCAAAAGAGTTAGAATTAAATTTCAATTCATATTTCTAATTATTTTTTTCATAAATAAGTTAATCTCCACATAGATATCGAAACAAGGTTGTTCTTCCACTAAATGAAGTTCCTACTAAAATTAAAATTTTAGTGTTCTCATTTTATATCTGTTATTATATTATTTTCCAAATGTTCTCCATCAAAGTTAAAAGAGGATGTAATTTTTCGAACCTAATTTCTTTAAAATTATTCATTCTTTTAAAAATAAATAGCCAAAATTTTTATATAAAGATTATTTTTAAATAAATATAATAATTCTATATTTTAATCATGATAGAATTATGAAAAACTTTTTATAACAATTAGATTTAAAATAGATTTTAATACAAAATGGAAGAAAATCAGAATTCATTCTTAGAATATGAATTAATAGTTGGCAAAATAAAGGAGTTATTTGCAATTTTTAATGAATAATTGAAAAAAAATATATAAGTAGCATTGCTTATAGGTAATACAGGATGTGGAAAAAGTACTTTATTTAATTTTTTGGCAGGCTTTGAATTTACAATTAAAAAGGAAAATAGGAGATAATATATTGAACTTAAAAATCCAAATTAATTAGGAGCTTCATTGATGAAAGGTGGATTAACATCTGTAACTAAAGAACCAAATTATTACTATAATAAAGATAACAATTACTTATTAATTGACTTTCCTGGTTTTAATGATACTAAAGGTCCATTCCAAAAAGCTTTTATTGAAATTTTATTCAATCAATTAGTAAAGAAACTTCCCTTAAAAGTTATTCATGTGACAGAGCTATCAAATGATTAATTTCCTAATCGAGGTTAAGACCTCTAAAATTTTATTAATTAATCCCTTGGTTGTACAAATTAAGATATTGGTCGGTTGACTTTATTCTGTAATCATTGCTCTGCAGAAAACTGTGATGAAGAATAAATAAAAACCTTAAGGGATGAATTGAAAGTTGTATATAAATAGGATTTTAAAAATATTGCTTTGATATAGAAAATGAAATCAGATGAAGATATTTAAACTAAACTAGATTTGGAGAAGAGAAGAAATTTATGGGAAATGATTGAGAAGTCTGAACCTATTTAATTGAAACCTGTTTTATTTTAGTATGTAAACGAAATAGTTGGCCAGATTAATATTAAATCCATTTAAATAATATAAAATATTATGAAGCTCGTTAGTGAATCACTTAAAAAAAAACTTAAATCTTTAAATAAAAAGGATATCGAGACGCTTTTATGCTGTTTTTTGTAAATTAATATGCTTATAGATTATTAAATTAATTAAGATGCATTTGTTTGGTATTCTGAGTTAATAAATTAATGTATCAAGATATAAAAATTGTTAGGATAAAATTATAACCAAGAGGGTGAAAATAAAGCATTTATTAAAGTCTTTGAATTTCTATCGCAATAGATTGAAATTATAATACCTTTTAGTATTGAGTTAATTAAAGATTAAATGATTACCTTAAAAAAGATAATTTTAAGTTAACTTGTTGAATTAGATAAAAAAGAATTGCATACAGATTAAAATTAAGATAATAATAATTAAAATTAAAATGATGTTAATTAAAATTTTTCAAGTACAGTAATTCTTGAATTGCTACGAAATTAATAAATATTGCTAGATCACACTTACAATCGTTAATAAACGAATAGGCAACATTAACAAAGAGATGAGAATTTTTTCGAAATTTAAGAGGAATAAAAATAAATATATTATATAATTCAAGATGAGAAAAGAAGAGAATAATAATAAAAATAACAATAAAAGGAAAGAAAATAGGATTAATGTTTTGTGTTTTGATTGTATTTTCAAAATTTTAAATGTTAATTTATTTTATTAATGAAAATATTTTTTACCTTGTTTTTGGATATTCTTTGGAATCTTAATTCTAAAAGATTGACTTTATTCCAATTAATTTAAAGTTTTAAATAATTTCCTTAGTTCTCTCAAATAAATTTTAGAATTATTTGATTTTAAAATTTATAATTTATGATAAGTTTACCAAAATTAATGAAATAATTTAGAATACAATTTTTCATATATCATATAACAAATTTTTGTTTATAAAAATAAAATACTCAACAAAATGAGTGAGTTTAAATCATTTTATTCCATCTTTCCATTATTACAATTTCTTTGAATATATATATGGCTCCAGAAATAGCACTTATTATTAAGAATATACAAACTAAGTATATTATTAAGTAATTTTGTTTAGGATTTAATTCTAGATAGTAATACATAGGTCCAGCAATTAATAATCCACTAAACAATCCAAGAATAAAGAAGAATAGAATTTCATTTTTATCCAAATCTCCTTATTAATATGATAGGATTGTTGTAAATAAGGAGATGAATAATTTTTGAAATCCCCCAGTAGCTGATGCCACTCTTGAATTAACATTCTATAGTATAAGAATTGAAACAATAATAGCTCCTGCTCCTACTCCAGTCATTCCTCCCATTATACCTCCTAGGAATCCGGAGATCCAAACTATCATAAAGAACCTTTATTCTATATAATTGAAATCAACTTTTTCATTGAAGTATCCAATTTCTATTTTAGTCTTTGTTTCTCTACCCAAATGATACTTGATCCCATAAGAAATCAATAATAAAACTACTATTATAATTCCTGTGGTAATCCAATAGACTAGCTAGGTATTAATCATAAATTTACCATCAGAACAATATTATATTCCTATAAAAGATTATTGTTATTTTCCTCCCCTAATCATTAATACACATTAAACTATCATAAAGATTATTAATAAAAGCAAAAATTTATACAAAGGAATTATCTATTGATCTTCATTTTAATATTATTCAGCTATTAAATTAGTTACTTCTTAATTGTTTACCATCTTTTATTTATCATCACTATTCATTTCTTGATCTTTATTTTATTTAGCTTTTTTATACAGTTTTGGAACAAATATGGAAAAAAAAACAATTAAGATTGAAATCAAAAAGATGTCTGGTAAAATTTAATGCAAAATATTTCCAAAAGCACTCCCAAATAATGCTGTAGGTAATAATATTAATGATAGTTCATAATCAATTATTTATTTATTAGCTAATGGATGTTTTTAGTATATGAGCATGAGAAAATTAACTAAGTTAGTTCCAAATGTCAGTACATAAACATAAAGTGTTGCTTTAGATTAAGAAAAATTCAACATAACAATTAAAATTGGTATCTTTTCAATTCCTCCTCCTAATCCTCCAACTGTTGATAAACCCAAAATAATTATTATTAATAAATATCCCAAGCTATTGTAAAGATTTAAAGGAAATAGTTCATCATGAACACAATGCCCATCTTTAAAATGATGGAGATATTCACATGTTTATTCTAAATGATTTATCATTTTTTATTTATTTATTATTATATATTTGTTGACTATAGAACTATTCAATATTTTTATCTACTTTAAAATTAAGGCTCTTCCTATTTAAATGATGCTAAAGATTTAATTACTATGTCAATACTACAAACTAACTATTATCTAATTGATGAGAACTATATATTTCATATTATTAGATTAAATATATTATATTTCATAATTTATTTAATTATTAGCTGCTTTCAGAATTAATATTCTTTCTAACCTAAAAGTGAATTTAATATTCCTTATATCAAGGAGATAAAAATTTTCAATCATTGATAAATCAAAATAACAACTACAATAGTATTACATTATCACTATTGATAGGATGTAAACCTTTAAAAAAGATAAACCATTCATTTACTAAATTTATGCACAGATTAAACTGTTATAATAAAAATTTAACATAATCTAAAAAGTACACTACTTTTAACCATATTGATACTATTGGAATCTCAAGATTTTCGTGTTAATATATAACGGATTGTATTTGTGCATGGCGAACAAAATTTTTGTTATAAATTTGCTTAATTTATTTAAAGTAAAACAGTAATTTTGCCTTTTTTTATTCTTAAAATTTATACTAAAAATACCTTCTCTATTAATGAATTCAATTTTTTTATTGTTCCACTTTTTCTATGTGATTAAAATAACCTACATTATAATATTTAATTTTGAATCGAGTATTTATTTAGATATAAATTGAATAATCTTAAAATGCTAGCAGTATTATTACAATATCTTTAATTATAAATTTATTAGTATCATAAAGTTGTTGAATGTAACTTTTATTAAATGGCCTCGAAAATGGCCAAATAATTTAAATTTTATATAATTAAGATTGTATTGAAATTTGAATTATATAAAAAAAGATAAACAAAGAATTTTTTATATTACAATTAAAGGTTTTTAATTTTAGTATTGTATTTCTTCCAAAAAGTAATAATACAAAATATAAATCACTTATTTTTTATTATTTTACCAAATTTATCTTTTTTTGTTTATCGTAATTGATATTTCCAAATTTTAAAATCAATTAAGTAATATTACTCTATTGATAGATTAAATTTTGATTCATAAGTATAAATCAGCTTTACTTTGATCCTTAATTCAGAAAATAATTATTAATCTTTAAAGTTTAATTTAAAACTATCTGTATCAGAAGATTTAAACTATTTTTTTTGAAATTTCTATCAGGAATATGATTTTAAGAAAAATTATAAAGAAACGATAATTTACTCTTTTTTAAATTAATTATGGATCAAATTAAATGATAATAACGGTTCTCACTATCAATTCATTTATTATAGTAAACTCAACTTAAGGGATAATCTATATACGTTTATTTATTATATTTCTTGTTATAGTTATTAAGTCTCAAAAACTATCAAATGGGATTTGAAAATTCAAAATTAAAAGGAGACATAGAAATAAAAAAAATACATTAAAGAAAATTCTTTAATTGTTAAGTTTTAAGAAGAATTGATGTTGTATATGGAGTATATGTGGTATATGTGATCAAAGAAAGATAATTTTGATCATTTGAATATATTATCTTATTATAATTTAATAATGCTCAACCCTGTTTCTAATTCTCACTCTCCAACTTCTACCTAAGTAATTCTTTATTGTACAATCAAGAAAGAGATAATTCTATTAGATATCAGGACCTTTGAAAGGCATTCTAAAAAATAAGTCCTTCTATGGAGATAATTTAGACAAAAATTCATTATAAGGAGATAAAAATATGGAGGATGAACTAATAGAGCATTCGTTTTTATCATAAGGATCTTTTCATGCTCAAAGGTAAATTGAAAAATATTATAGAAATTCGAATAACTAAATTATTGAGAAGAAATCAAATATTATAAAGTAAACATCAAACAAATTCGGAAGATTGAATAATGTATGGAGAAATAAATCTCTGAACATTATATATTATATATCAAAATTTGCAAGATAATTAAAAACAAGTGCAAATAAAATAAAGTTTAAACTATTAACTAAAAGGATTTTGGATTTGATTAGAGACTTAGGGTCAGATACTGATGAATTATTAAGATAAAGAGATAATTAATATCATAAAAAGTCTGCTAAAACAATTCAATGCATAAACAAAGTTTTAGATAAAATTCAATACTTGCCAATCATCGAACCTGATTCTATTGTAAAATTAACCTGGGATATTATAGTATTATTGGCTATTGTCATTAACATTATTTATATACCTTTAGAGCTAAGTTTTTCAGTTGACATGGATTAAACTACTTAATTATGCTTAAACACATTTCCATCATGGTTGTTTGTTGTAGATATATTTGTAACATTACAAACTGCTTATTATGCAAAAGGCATTATACATAGAAATCAAATAGAAATCTTTAAGAATTACTTTAAAGGAGGAACATTAATACTTGATATCATCATTGTAATTCCCATTTTACTTTCATCTTTAAATTATCAATTTTTCAAATATGCTTTATTATTAAGAATATTTAGATTGCCAAAAATAGCAGGCAATATTGAAGAGATTATCAATCCAAATCAATAGGTGAAGGCGGTAATTTCATTAATAAAATTGATTTATTTCATTTTAATAACATGTCATTTTTGTGCTTGTATGTGGGCCTTTTTAGGAGAGATTTAAATATAATATGGTGAGCATTCATGGATTGTTCATTATCAAATCGATGACTCTGATTGGAAAATTAAATATATCTATTCATTCTATTATTCAGCCATAACAACATTAACAATTGGATATGGAGATATCACTCCTTAAACAATTCCAGAAAAAATTTATACAATTTTTTTAGCTTTGTTAGTTTGTGGTGTATTAGGCTATAGTGTTTCAACTGTTGGAGAAATCATAAAATAATTGCAAGAAAAAAATTAAGTATTTAAAGAAAAGATGTCTTTGATTACAAATTATGTTAAGAGTAGAAAGCTAAACAAATAGTTGTAATTGTAAGTTAGAAAATATTTTGAACATTATCTACAATTAGAAGAAAGATCATAAATTGAAGCAGAAGATTTAATGTAGAAACTAACAGTTGAACTAAAATAGAAAGTTACTTTCGATTTATATTGTTCCATATTAAAACAATCTAAAGTACTTTCACATTTATGTGATTCCTGTTTATAAAGACTCTGTTTAACTGCACATGAATTAAAGTATGCACCAGAAGAGATAATTTGGAATTAAAATGAATAAGCATCCAAATTAATATTTTTAATTAAAGGAAAACTTGACTTAATGGCTAATGACATAGTATTAAAAAGTTGGAAAAAAGGAGTTATTGGAGAAAGAGAATTTGCTTCTTAAACAACTTACATGACTTATTTAAAAGCTTCTAAATTTTCTTAAATAGTGTATATTGAATATTCTGATCTTCAACTTGTTTTAAGTGAACATTAAGAGGATCTTGAGAAAATTAAAATGCTTCAAGATAATCTCTTGTTTAATGAAAATTATAAGACTTTCGGAAATGTTTGTGAAGTATGCGAATGGACTCATTCAATTGAAAAATGTCCTTTTGTTTTTATTAAAGTTAATAAAACAAAAATAATGAACAAATTTAAAGAAACTAAAGAATAAAATAGATTGTTTTCAGATAGGAATATATTTAGATACACTTCTAGAAAGAAAATAAGCGATATATAAGAATGTGCATTAGCTATGATAATTAATCACAAATTTATTCATCAATTAGATATTACAGATGCATATTTATAACAATTAGGATTTGCACTAGATGCTGATGAACAATTAAATGGAAGTGGTCAATAAAGATAAAATACTTAGAAGGAACAGACAGCACTGAATGATACTTTTACAGTAAAAAGCAATACAAATAGAGATAACGTAAGAAAATAGAGTGATAGCTTTTCTAATGATGTCTTAACTTATAGTGGTTAATTACCTCCTATTGTTCCTCATTAATCAATACTTTCCCCTTAGATATCTTAAAAACTTAATATGAATAGAAAAAAGGATGGTTAAGGAAATATTAAATAAAATGAAAGTACCATCATTTTAAGAAAATTAAAGAGAGAAAATTCATAGAATATTGAAAGAAGAATATAGTTTGTGTAATCATAATTAAATGAATCAAAAGAATTAAGAAAAAATTCTAAGCTTGACAGCTGGAGAAGCATCGAGTAAAATTTAGGGATCTAATCTAATAAAAAAATCTCTTATACTAGTTAAGCAAGCGTAAGTTTGTATAAACAGAAAAGTTTATAAAAGTAAATAAGTTAAACTGCTAGTCCAAGAAAAAAAAAGAATTCTTCAAGTCTCGCAGGTACTTTAAATTCTAGAACTTCAAAAGCATAATACGTTAATTCAAATGAAAATAATGATATGGTGATAATTATGGAGGAAGCAGAAGAAGGATAAGTTGAATATTGCGATTTTGATCTTGATAAGTAATTCATAATGACAATCTATTTTCCAATATTTAACTATGATGGAATAATTAAAAAGATTCAGCTCTAGTTTTAATAAAAGTAAATATCTTTAAAAGCAAGTATGAAAAAATCAAAAACTTTATAAAGACTAATGAATGATGAATGATATTTATTATAACTTTTATTATTATCCAATTTATTTCATTTAATTTAAAAATATGAAAAATTATGAAAGAAGTAAAGAGATATGGAAAAAGATCTTAATAAGAAAAGAATAAAAGAGGTTAGAATAAAGTAAAAGTATTATAAAAGAATAATAATAATATTATTTTTAAACTTAATAAAAAATTGATAAAATAAATACTGGATTCATTTCAACTAATCAGAAAATAAATTAAATTCTACATTAAACGAAAATTAATACAAAATTTTAAAATTATTTAAGTATCCAATCTCAATTTAAAACTTTTGGGAGAAATGAATAATCATCTACTTTAAGATAAGAACTTAATATTAACAATTTATTTCTTGTTAGTATTAATAATCTTTTATGAAATATTAAATACAATTTTAAGGTTGAGATTTGAATTAATCATAAGCTTTGTTTTATAAATCTGGTTTATTGTCTCTGTAATTTTTTTGTCAAAGGTTTAGAACTCCCATCAATTTAGTCCTTTTTCACAATGTTATTTATAAAGTCAATAACCATAATTGAAGGTCTAAATTCAACTTTTTTGATATCATCATTTGTTAATTATCTAGAATGCCTTGGCACAGTTTTGACTTATGGACTCTATTAAATTAGAGGCAGTTTAATATCATGTTTTTATTAGCTCAAAATTAATTCAGAAGCCACTTTTTTTAAAATATTGGATTCTCTCCTTTCGTTTGAAAGATTAACTTCTTTGTGCTTTAAAACAAATTTCTCTTAGATTTGTGGTAGCATTTAAAAAGTAGGGTTTTCAGGGATGACACTCAATTAAACATGAGCTGGTTAAGCTTCTGTTTTAGTTATTACACTTATATTGCCTTCTGTTTTCACTGAAGATGTTTATAGAATTGATGATAAATCGAATTCATTTAAAAATAACGATGGTCTGAGTGATTTTGGAATGGTTTTTTCTGATTTTCTTCTTCCAGTTAGTATCATGATTAATACGTATAATATATATTAAAATATTTTAATTTGAAGCTGGAATTCTTATTCATAGTACTTAATGAGTTTAAAATAATATAGTGATATAAAAATAAATAATAGTGAATTTGCTATATGTTTTTAGAATATTTAGAAGTAAGTTTTATTTTATAGACAACTCAATAAGATAATTTAAGAATTTTTATTCAAAATAGCGATATAAAGAATTATAATTTAAAATATCGGTCAAAAATTATTCAATATGGATCGAGTTTTGGCCATTATATATAGTTTTAAATAGTTTTTGTTACTAAATTAGAGTCCAATTGCAATTATTCCTCAAATTTGAAATTATTTCCAAGAAAAACTTGTATTTTATCCTTTTTAATCTAAAGTAGGATCCTCCTCATTCTGTTTTGATGTGTATTTTCACTAGAAAAAGTTTAAAAATATAATCTTGTTAAGCTTTTTTAATCTTTGTTTTGATTATCAATAATCTCTTTCATTTTATAATATAAATGAATAGTTGCTTCAACTTTATTATTCTGAATTTTGCTTTAAAAACTAATACACACAAGCATATCATTTGGTCCAAACTAAAGGCTTAACATTTTTTTAGTTTGCCCTCTATATAATTAATATTTTAATTTCGGTGCTTCATAGGGTTATATACTAAAAATGTATATTTTTTAGTTGTCAACTAACGGCGAAATTGCAAGTAGATTGCTATCATCTGATATAGCAATACAAGTTTATATATAAATTAAGCTTGAAGACAATCTAGACGAAGATGCACATTATTGTTTATTTAATGATTATTTTTAATAATCGATAATTAACTCATCTGACATTACTGCCATAGTTTTTATACTGATTCCCTACAAATTTTAATAATGCAGGAAATCAATGAGTAAATAACTTCCTTATTAGCTTAGATAAGTTAAAACACAATTAAACTAATTAATATTATTAGCAAAGCTTGTCCATCCATTTAAATTTTATATATACAAGTATCTATAAGCCTAATCAGTTCTTGTATTCAATATTAAGATAATATTTTAATTTTGTGATTTTGTTCCTATTATTATAAATGGATTGCAATATGAAATTTATAAAGGAGTCTCTCTTAATGGAAATTTCTTAATAATTTATCTTTGATTATAATCCCAAATCACAATAAACTCTTTTATAGCAATAGCTATTAGCCCTAATGAATTTTCAAAGAAATCAATACTATATATCTCACCTAATGATAAATTTTTTTCACTAATAATAATTTTATCTTATTATAAATCATAAATTTTAAATCCTTCATCTGTTAAAAGCAGGATGTTGTCTTAATTCTATAATCAGATATTATTTTTATATTACAGCAGAAAATTTCATATCCAAAATTTTTGATTCTGGTCCATAAAAAAAATCTACATTAAAATCTTAATCTATTGTTTAGTTTCCTTCATATACGCTTTCCTGAATTATAGATGACATTATTTTTATAAATAAATATTTTATAAAATAATATATTATTAAATACAAATCAAATAAGAAGAAGTTCAATTATTGATAAGGTTTAAAATTGATAGAATTTAATATCAGTATGTTTATAAAATCTATAACTATTTGTGAGTCTAATAATTATACTAAATTTCAAGTACAATTAAATTATTTTAGAAAAATATTTAATTATTTTTATTTTATCCTTTTAATAAAGAGTGTTATAGGTAATCTTGTCTCTAATTTTAAGTGCTTATATTTAATAAAGTTAATTATAACCTAAAATAAATATCTTTTATTAACATTGTTGTTATAGTGGATCTTTTGGCAATATAAATCCAGCTCAATATTATCATCATAATTATACTGTCAATATAACTTAGAGTTATGACAAATGCATTAATGAATATATTTTAGAAAATAACAATCAATTTTAAAACCTAAAAACATATTAACAATCCACTTTATTGATGAACTATTATATCCTATCTATTGCGTGATGTTTCTTAAATATAGGCTATTGAACCTTATCAATTAAGAATAGATCCAAATAGTAATGAGACTAAAATAATCTCTTTTTGACAGTATGGTAAAATGGATTTATTCTATATATTTTTAGAAAAATATTTAATAGTTAATTTCAGTAAGTTTCAAGTTAATAGGAAATAATAAGTAAAACATTCTAGTTTCCATATGCCTATGAAAATTAATATGTAACAAAGTTTAATTTAATTATTTGTATATAAAATGGTATTCAGATTAATGGAATAAAATAATTGAAGTGTAAAAATTTTTGCAATTAAGTTGACGTATCCAATTCATACATTATGATAATGATTTAAGAAGCAAACTATTTCTGATTATTTGAATTTTGCATTAGCAAGATCCTTTTTTTCTTATTAACAATATTAGATTTACTTAGAGATATAAATTTTTGATAGAAATTCATAATAAATAAAGGCAGCTTTCTATCTCCCAAATAGATTATGAGAATAACTAAATCAAAGAATGATATATCATTGAATGAGTCGAATATCAGTTTTTAAAGTTATCTCCTTAATCTATTCTAGATATATTTCGTCTATAAATTAGAGAGCTATTTGGAATATACTAACATTAAATTAATTACTAATAATTTAATAGATATTTTGAATATATTCTTTTTCTTTATAAAATATAAATTAATTAAAGTATTTTTTCCCCTTTTAATCTTAATTTTATATATCTAAATGCATTTATTATAAAAGCAAATTTTTTTTTAAAATAATAGTTATATTAAGAATCCATAATGTACTAATCAATTTTTTTACCAGATTTATTTTTAATTGGTTGAAATTGATGTTATTTGAGAGCATGCATAGATTTTGTTATTTTAATTACATATGAGTGCTATAGTTATTAGTTTATTAAAAAGAATGAAATTATCCTAAATAGCTAATTTTTATATGATTAATAATCTTCTAGTTTGAAAATAATTGTACTTTTATTCAATCTATAATATTTCCTTAATTCATTTCTATTCAATAGGATATGAGTTTAAATTTGGAAAAAATCACCAACAAACAAAGCAAAATAACATTATTATTTGTTCTAAACTTAATCGAAATTATAATAAACTAAAAAAATTGTTTCAAATCAATAAAATTTAAATAATATCAAAATGTATTACAATTATTTGTTTTATTTTATTTTTCTTGCATAAGACTCAAAATTTAATCGATTGTGAATGTAATTTTAATAAAATCGCCCAATATTGAAGGATCTTTAGTTTGTAAAATCTCAACATATTTTAATTTCTACTAATTATATTCTATATTAATTGTTTAACACCCTTCTATTTAGGCTCTTTTTACATCTTAAATTCCTTTTAAAATTACATCTGAGCATCAACGGATTAAAATTGATGATTATTACTAAACTTTTTAATGAATATTTCTACCAAATAACAAAAGATATAAACTAGCAATTTTAATTAAAAAATGTTAAAATTTAATTGATTGATCTTCTATTATTTTTATCAGTATTGATGGATTTAATGCATTCGGATTATATTTATTCGTTTAATCTTAATGAATTTTAATATAATTAAAATTTTCTAGTTAACTCGAAATTTAGTAGCTATCATAAGACTATAAACTAAACTCAAACAAAAAGTCTACTTAAAAAGTTTATTGTGGTTAATTTCATAAGGAAATGTGAATTCTTAGTGGATTGTTAAAACTTTACAGTTTAAGTTATTAGAATTGCGTATGATTTAAAAACAATTAAAAACTATCTAAATATTCTTCCTGAATACATTTTATACTGGAGTCAAAATTAATTGCTCTTAAAATCTCAAAACTTCAAGCCATATTTACAATTAGTCCTATGCTATATGTTAGGAAATATATTTGAATTAAGAGAGGTAATTTATGAAAGTTGATGAGAATGCCTTTGAGAATACACTAGAATGTAATAATAAATTAATTTATTATATTGTCATCTTAAAAATAATTTAGATAGTTAAATTTTATTATGAGTCTAATTAATCTTAAATAGAAAATCCTCTCATAAAGCTTTATCTATCTTCAAATAAGAGTAAATATATTTTTTGTCTTGTTAAATTGAACTGAACTGATATTTTTTAGATTTGATTATAGTTTATTTCATATTATTGTTTTTAAATCAATTATTAACTGAGCATTTCAAAAAATATGGTCCTTTACTTCTGTTTTAAATTTCAAATTCTTCACAATTTAAAAATTCTTCAATCTCTCAGTATATTTTATCTGAAATTGTCTAGAGCAGTTTTTTTTCTATAGTTCTAAAATTTTTTTTTCATTTGCATATGCTATAATTTGCATGAAAAATATAAAGATAATATACCACAGGAACAACTCTTATTTTGGATCCTTTTACTCCATTTACATGATTTTATCAATAAAAGGTAGGTTTGATTATTGAACCCTAATTTGTTTGCGTCTCGATAATTTTTCAAACAAACAACCTATGTTAAATCTTTATATAAGAAAATAATAATATTTATAAAATCTATTAACTTTTTAAGCTAAAAACTTAATTCTTACTAATTGAATCGTATCCAAAAGCATTAAAGAATTATTTTGAATTAATTATGAGTCTTGGTTGGTATTATACTTTTATTAAAATTCTTTGAGTGTTAAATAAATATTTAGATTCTTTTTGAAATTTAAATCTTATGAATAATATTCTAAACCAATCTTATTCCTTTTTACATTGTATTTTAAATTTACATTATTATTTAGAAAATATATTCGATAATTGCTTAAAATCATTTTATATAATATTATAAATGATGATTGATAGGAATAAAGAAATTTTAAGAGTATAATTGTTATACTATTATAGAGTCATCAAGTTCTATCATTCCCATATTAGCTAATGAAAAAATATCAATCATTTTTCTTTTTCTAATTATTTTAATATTTAAATAATTTTCCTTTTGTCTCTCAACCTTAAATTATAAAAGAAGTTTAATAAGATGATGAAACAAAGTTGAATTGTGAATAAAAATAAAAGTTAGAAAATTTAAAATTAACACAGTACTTCAACTATAGCAAAAAAATACATATATTGATATCAGTTCCTCACCAAATATGATCAGTACAACTTAAGCAAGATTAAGTTGGACTTAAAGTAAATATTAGCATCATACATAATTCTATTTTATTTTGGACATTATTATATATAATCTATTATTATTTATATAATGATTCTCTTTCTAATTAGCTTTTGATTGATTATGGAAATAAGAGTTAAAAATAAACTTTGATTTTTTTAATTGATTAGAATTGTTTCAAAATCTTATATATATATCGGGTTATTATCCTTGAAGTGAGTAATTTCCTAATAATTAGCAACATTAAGTATAATTTAAATTACTTGATAGCGATATTACCAATAATAACTAATATTTTCAAATTTATATAAATCATTCTTAATAATTTACACAAAAATAATCATTTTTCATTAATTGTTTAGGTAGATTAGAGCTGAGAGTTGCTTGAGTCTTAAGTCCAGAAGCAAAGAAATAATAAACTTGGCGATTTTTTATACTTTAGTTTAAACAGATATTGTTCTGAGTTCTTAAACTAAATTAGGAAGAGAAAAGGTGTAGTAGTCAAATGTTTTTCTAAATTAATCTGTGCAGAAATAAAGGAATATTAACCCCTTTAATGAGTAATTGCAACAAAATATATAAGAAGAATTGCTTTAGGTAATGCAAGAAGTGGAAAAATCGATCTATTTAATCTTCTGGTAATTTAAGAAAAAATTGATTGGATTTAAAAATTCTGATTAATAAGGAGCTTTGGTTGTGGGAGTAGGATTGACATCCGTAACTAAAGAATCAAATTAATACTATAATAAAGTTTACAATTACTTATTGATTGACTATCCTGGTTTAATGATACTAAGGGTCCAATGCAAAGAGGTTTCATTGATATTTTTTAATGGATTGATGATGAAATCTTAGGAAAAGTAATTCATGTGGTCAGGCTATCGGATAATGAATATCCTAATGAAGCGGAGATTTATAGAGTTTTATTAATCAATATATTGTTTTAATCACTTACATCTTAGTAAATTTGTCTTATTCTGTAATTATTATTGGTCTGATGATTAAGGTGAGAAAGTTCAAAAAGCATTTTAAAAATAATAATTAAATGAAATATAAATAGGGATTTTGAAAATAATGAATCAATAAAATTAATCAAATCTGACCAAGATCTTAAAACAAAATTAGATTTTCAAAAAAGAAATAATTTAGGGGAAATTAATTAAAGTTTCTAGTTATCTAATTGAAACCTGCTTTGAATAATTATGTAAAAAAGATTTAAGTATATTACATTTTATAATCATAACAACTAAAAGGAATAATTACATATTTATATTGGTACAAAAAATAAAAGTTAGGCTTATATTTCAAAATAGAAATAAACAGAATATTGCAGGACTATTTGATGAATATTGAGATAAAAATAGGGAATGGTTTGAATTACCTCAAGATTTTGAAAAGCATATGAAATGTTGTGCTAGAATTTTTAGAAATAATATATATTTTTTACAGGAGAATATATTAAAGGAAGAAGTTGGAAAATGGAATAGATTATAAAGATTTTTTAGCATTGTATTTAAAAGATAAATTAATTATTTAGTGCAGTTGTATTTAATAATTCAAATGGAATAAAGAATAAATTTTGGATTGATTTACATCAAAATTAGTTAGTGTAAATATAAATGTTCAAATTTCGAGAAAATTTGGTTCCACATGATGGAGTTTATAAAAATGGCTTAAAAAATGAGGAGTTGGTGTATAAAATTTTCTAATGAGCTTCAAGAAACAATAAATAGCATGTAAGGTTTTGTATTGAAATTTATCAAGAACCTAGGGAACATAAATGAACATGGAATGAAATACGACCTATGGAATGAAGTGAATGAAGTTAGATTAAGGTAAAAATACCATAAGATTTTTGCTTTTAGAACTTGTTAAATTGTTGAATATAAAAGGAACTTAAGGTTTTGGATTGGGAGATATTCATATAAATCAATTTCTCTACTAAATTTAAAATGCTAATTTATTATTTTCTTTAATGATAATTGTAAATGACTCTGATTTAAATTTATTTTTACAATTATTGATTCAGTTAAATAATCTCTAAAGTCTTTTGCATATATTATATTTCTACTTCCTTCAATATTTCACTTCTAGTTACATCAGTTTTATGATTAATTATCCATTCTCCTTCATATTCATCTCCATCAAACCATTTTTAAATGTAATATCCATGCTTTTGATTATTTACCCAAGATTCATAATATTAATAACTATTAGTGTATTTCATTCTACCCATCCGGTTCTATTATTATTTATCCAATCCCTCATTATTTTAGAATTAATTATGAAAACTGATTATGATACCTCCAGATTTTTTGGAATACCTATCTAAAATATTATTGATACTGAATATTATGTTGCCTTTTTTCTTGCTTCTTAAATGCATATAAGATGTGCTTTTTGACCTTTTATTTCATTAAAAGCAGTTTATTTTAGAGATCCAACATTCTAACTAATCAATTTTAATTGATTTTTATTGATTTTTCTTAAATTTGGAGATTAATTGATTCTACTTTAAGTGATGGCTGCTACCTATGGTTTCTCTAGTTCTACAGCAATATTGATATCTATTTTTAACATAGAATATCTTTATTAATTTCTTGTAGTTCGATTCATTGGAGCGTTTTTTTTGATTCACCATAGAACATGAAAATTTTATATTAATTAACTTGATACATTTTTTCAAATGTAGGATAAGATTTAGCAAAACACATAATTAAAAATAACTTATTGTTTTTCCAAACAAATCCTTATTAAAGAATTTTTAATGCTTTGATTTTTTTTTTTTCTAAATATTTTAAAAAATTTTTATAAAAAATAAATGAATAATACTAAAGGACTTACCAAATTTGTTTAATAACCAAGAAAGTAATGTTCTTGCTGCCTTTATTTTCATAGAGAATAAGTAGAAGAGTATTGCGCTTAATTATTTTATGATAAATTGATTACAGATTAAATTGAGGATTATACTTATGATAATTTCTCAAATTTTGAAAAACTATTTTAATCTATTGAAGATTTATAAATTCCGATTCAGAAAATATATTAAGAACTGAAAAATAAGTTTTTATGTAGAAAAAACAACGTCTTAGCTAAAATTTTTAGCCTAAAAAATTTGACTATTCCAAAAGACAATTTTATCATGACAGTTATGGAATATATAAAACCAAAAAGTG
>JPFM01000078.1:151473-363337 GCA_000733375.1 Paramecium sexaurelia | reverse complement strand
ATTAACATGATTATATTTATTCTACAACTCAAAAAAGCAGTATAATCCTTCAACACAAATTAATCCAATATTAACAATCGAAATGTCATCATAATCTTCTAAGTAGAATTAGCCCCTAAAAGATACCAAAATCTTGTTATTTGACATCAATTTCATGTTAGCAACTTTCAATGAAAATACTGATTACTTTAAAGTTGGTTTAGATTTTAGTTTTCCCTGTATATATACATTCTTCTCCATTTATTTCAAAAGTTACTTAATTTAGAAATGTTGAAAAACTCTAAAATCTGAATATGAAACCAAATTCAGATCTCAAAAAATAACAGGAATGGAGTTTTCACTAGAATGAAAATTCATAATGCCATTTACCATTAAAACAGTATGAGGTTGTTTTATTATATAGATAATAGTAAATTTATGGGTGAATTAACTAACACAGCAAAAACCATAGTCGAAAACACCTCAATTTTATTTCAATTAGGTTTGCCAACTGACAAATATCGATCTGAATTTTACATTTGATAAGATAAAGAACTTAATTCTATTTTTACTCATAACATTTTACAGATATATTATTCAAATTTTTCCACCTAAATCTTTATTCATATTTAGGGTTCCAAGATTTCTTTAATGATTTATTATTCAAGATTTAATTAATTCTATGCTTATAAATACCTAAAATTCAAATTTTAGCAAATTACTGAAAATGAAAGATTTAAATCCTAAATTGATTCTTTAGTATCTATCAAATGTTGGCAGTATAGATGACTATTGAAATTATTATATCTGCTAGTTTATTAGTCATTATGCTAAAACTAATAAATTAATATTGAATACTATTAATCTGCTTAATTAATATGAGATGTTATATAATATGAAGAATATTTTATGGCATTTATTCTAAAAGAATTATATGATTGGACAACTTAATTATAGGATGAGTTATTTCAAAAATAAATTATAATAATAGTAATTATGAAAATAGTCTAATATAATTAATAAGAGTTGTATTTTATATGAATTGTAAATTAGGAGATAGTAGTGAAAAAGTTTAAAAGTCTCAATATGAGCTTATCCCAGAAATGACATATAAATAATTGTAAATTTGCAATGCAATTGCCATAAATTATAGTAAAACACTTTTAGTTGTTGCATCAAATAAGGATAATATTTTAAGGAATAGATATAACTTCATCTCAAATGCAGAAGACACTTCTATAATTATATGGCAGCAAACTTCTTATAGAACCCAAAATGCTGAAACAGATTAAAGGGCCATTCATCATTTATCAATTGTTTAGTTGTTCAACCTATAACTAAAAACCTTATCATAAGTGGATTCAATGATAAAACCATCAAATTTTGGTATTAACAAACTTAATCTTCGTAAATGGCTGATATTTAAGACAGTTTATCATGGTCGTGCCTATAGACTATCAATGAGCATGCTATTGTTTATGGATTATCAATAAGCTAGAAAGGCAATAAATTAATTTCTTCTGGTGTTGGCAAATTAATATTAATTTTATAAACTTAAAATTAATCACATTACTCAAAATAGTAATTCTAACAAAAGATAAATATTGAAAAAGAAGGTGTTAGATTATCTTTTATTAATGACGATTTATTTGCATTTTAACTATGGGGAAGACCATCTCTTCACTTTTACTCCATAAATAAAGCTGAATAAGCTACAAAATCAAAAGAATTAATAGTGTAAAGTGGAGGTCGAACATGTATGTATTACTTTCCCCAAATATACAATTCAAGCAACAAATTCTCTTATCCAAAGCAGGATAGAATATTAAATTAATTAGTTTTAAATTCCATTCTACTTCTTCCACTGATTGGTCTTGTGAAATAGAATATAACCTTTGGTCATTTTTGTATATTTGGGACTATGAGTGATGATAAAGGTTATTGATTACATGGGATAAAAATTCAGAATCCATACAAATAAGGAAATTCGTTTGAGTGACAAATAAAAAAGACGATTGATTGAATTAAGTGTTAGATTATAAATATTGGAAGTATTAAAAATTAATTTAACTTAAATATTGCCTTCAATCTATTTTAAACTTTTTATATGGTTACGAAGCATGCTCAAAAAAATACAAGGAATTTTAGCTAGATGATTGAAAATCTATGAAATAAAATGATAATTTTATTCATCTATTCAATATCTCGTATGATGAATATTTTCTATTCTTATGTCCCAATTACTAAATGTTAACCACCATGAAATTGAAACATTAGTTAAATATCATATTTAGACATTTTAATTTTTATTTATTGTTATCATCAATTCATTTATGTTTCAATAATTATAATTACCTAGTTTATTCTATGATATATCTATATTCCCATTTTCCTTACAAACCTTTCTACCATATTATAAATTCTTCATACCCAAATGATACAAATGCTGTTTCAGATTCATTATAACTTAATGAAAATAGATTTCTAAATACCTTAAATAAGTTGATCCTCCTATCTATTTAATATTAAACAATTAACATAATCAGTATGTTATTAAAATGGTTATAAACTCTTCCATTCTTTTAAACTTATAATCATAATTTCCATACAAATCAACCCCTCTTCCATATTTTACTTCCTTCTATATAATCAGAGCTCTAAAAGTTAACAATTACGAAGATTTTCTATACAAATACTAATTATAATTATCATGCAAATTCATCCATTTTCCATTCTTTTAACCTCCAGAATTATAAATACCTCCTCCCCTATAAGTACTTTATTTATACGATTCAATCTTTCTAAGCCCTCATTTTGACATAAAAAATTCCCGTTTACCTTGTTAATATTATCCTATCTTTATTGCAAAATAAAATTTGAATGAATAAAATTATAATTTACAGTTTAAATTTCTATAAATTAATATACCTCCCACTCTTAAGACCATAATTATTAAAATACCATCTCCTCTTTGTAATTCAACAATAAAATTTACATAATTTAAAATCCTTTTATAATTTTCTAATCTTTTCTACTGATTATATATTGTCCTTATTAAGTGATAAAAACCCTGTTGTACGGCAATTTCTCTTAAACCTTTTTTTTTAATTTTAAAAAGCATTTTTGTGATGAATCACTTGCCATAATTTTTCTTACTTTTAAACCTTTTTTCAATTATCAAGCTATCCAAATTTTTATCATTACTTTCTTTTCGTTTCCTTGTTTTATACAAAAATCAATTTTCTAAACGTTTTTAATTAAAATTTCAGCAACCTCTAATCTATTTCGAAATTGAGGTATTGTGAATACTATTAAGTAATTAGAAATACACTTATAACATTCCTGCTAAGGAATTAATATCCCATATTTATCGCAAATAATACTAGAATAAATGGAAGAAATTAGACAACAATTTAAGGGTACAAACTGATGGTTAAAGAAACTAAAAAAAGGAGAAATGTATGCAAAATGTAAAAATCATATTGGACCCACATGGATGTAATCACACAATCATGGGAAGACTTAACAAAACAGACTTCTCATTTATAGATTTTGGAGTCCTCTAAAATTTATAATATAAATTGGAAATGCTAGACCCTTAATTGTATTGTCTCACCTGATCAATTTTAATGAACTCCTGTATTATGATGAAACATTCTTGACATATGTTAAGTGTTAAGCGGACCCAGACCTTATAGGTTTTATGGAAGGTTTCGAAACACAAGTTCTCATAATAAAATTTATTCAATAGATGAGTTATAAGGGTGGTTGATTGTAAAATTCTATTGATAATATATAATGAGTTATGAGATAAAATATCACTAGAAGATGTATTTAAAAATTAGGTTGCATTAAAGAACCTCAATAGTACTCCAGCTATTAAAAAATTACTTCAATGAAATGATTAAGGAGGAATGGGAAAATTATAAATCAAGCATTACACTTGAAGTTAAGGAGAAAAAATAAGATGCTTTGCAACTGGGTATGTGGGAATATGAAGTTCAACCACTCACAATTAAAAAGCATTAGCTGTAGAATCAAAAATTAGATTGTCAACTAATCCCAAGAGGTCTTGCACTAACGAATTAGAAACAATACTAAGGTTTAATTCAATGTTATGACAAAGCTATTTCCAAATGTCCTAATTTTGATGGAGCATTTAATAGCAAAGGTATATAATTGAGAATTTTAATCATTAAGGTTTGAATTACAACTATATTCTATATAGCTGAATATGTATATTGTTTGAAACTAATTAAGAGAGAAATTTATGGATCAACTTTAGTATTTAGTATTTAGGATTAACATTATATTATTCAAATTAACATTAAGACGCTATAGAGTGCTTAGAGAAAGCCATTTCTATTATTAATAAATTCGATATCATTAAATTTATTTTTTTGAAAATTTTCTAGCTTAGAAATAATTATAAGATAAAAAAAATATGGTTTAAATGCTCGTGCATATATTTTGATATTTTACAATAATCATTTAATTGCTGACTTCAAATTTAACTATTTCTCGCATTCAGCTACATATGGTTTGAATCAATTACCTAATCTATTTTTGGCAAATAAATAATTTTGGTTGATCTATATGGCCTTTTTGTAATAAACTATGGCTTCAGAATACTTTGATTATGATTGTAAGCATGCTCCTATATTAATTTATTATACAATTAACCTTTGCTGGCTAAAGAGATATCGTGATTGGGATTTATAATCAAAGCTTATTATAAGACCTGAAGTGCTTCATCAAATCTACCCAGCTGTCTTAATGATTCGCCTTTATTCATATAGGATATATACCTTTCGAATACAATGAATTGATGTGCTTTGAATCTATTTATAAGGCTTTATCAGCCCAAAGAATTGCTTCTTTGTAATTATCATTCATTCTTAGACTTTCAGCTATAAATTTATATATGATATAGTTACCTTTTATGCTCAATGAATTAACATGCTTTGGATCTATTGTCAAAGCTTTTTCGGCCCATTTAATTGCTTCTTTATAATTGTTAGTCATTTTTAAGCTTGAAGCTAATAAACTCATTAAGATATCTACCTTTTGTATATAGGGAATTAAGATGATTTTAATCGATTTATAAAGCTTTCTCAGCCCACTTGATTGCATCATTGTAGTTCGTAAGAGCCCTTAGACTTTCAGCTAAAAAATATATATAAGATTTTCTTACCTTTAATATCTAAAGAATCGATGTGTTTAGAATCAACTGATAAAGCTTTGTCAGCCCAAATAATTGCGTCATCAAATTTGTTAATTCTTTTTAAACAATCAGCTAACACATATTTCTTTGAGACATTTACCTTTGATATATAATGATAATAAATGATCTGGTTAAATTAATAATGCTTTATCTAAATATTATATTGCTTTGTTATACTTAGCATCAATAAATAATTCATAACCTATTTATAAATTTTATATACCTTTAAAATATAGTTATTAAGCATGACTTATTTATTCATTTAATGATCCATTATAATTTATTTCTGATAGTTTTAAATCTATAATCTATCTGTTTAATTATTTTATCATATTTTCTGAACACTTCTACAATTCTATTTCTATAAATTTTGTAGTTTCTTGATATTTAACCATTTAATCTATAGCTTTATTCATTTGGATTGAATTCAATTAAAATAAGCATTCTTTTGGTATTTGGTATTTTAATGTCAACCCTTAATTTAATTTATAAAACAATTCAGTTATATCTGAATGCATCAAACTTAATTTTATTATTAAGTCCTCACTTTTTCTGTTAATTTAATCAAATAATTCAACTAATTTATTTAAGTCAGTTTAATTTTCTGGATGTGCAACATGATCTCCATTTTTAATACATTAAAGACAATATATTCTATTAGCCCTACAAGATTCATTAAGGCAAGCTAATTAAACTAAACTATGATGTTCTTCATTTTAACAAATTATCTTTAGTTCATTTGTTTAATTCATAATAATTTTATTTGTAATTATATACCTCAAATATTATTTATCCTAAAATTGATATTTTATTTAGCAAGTAAATATTTAGAGACATTTTGATTTTAATCTATTCATTTTAGAAAAATCTGTAATTCTTTGTAAATTTTCATATGAATAAGATTATAGATATTTAGTAATTAATAAAAATAAGGAATTAATTATGTATTCAAATCCTGAAGACAATGAAAATATATACTCTGGTTTATTATAAATCAACAGTTAATATTAGTCGATTTCAAATATAATTTAAGAAAGTTTATAGATTTAGGCAAATCCAGCCTAAGTATAACAATATAATTAGATTTAATGTAATTTGATAGATGATAAAATCAAGTCTGAGAATTTCTGTTTTGCATTAGCTTTCAATAAAGATTCTAATATTTTGATCAGTGGAGATAGAGGGAACATTAAAATTTGGGAGTTTAAATAAGGACATTTATATTACAAAAATACTCTCTAAAGAAATATCTATAGCTCTGTCACATGCCTTCTATTTAGTAAATTTAGTAATTCTTTTGTTTCTGGAGATTATTAATAAAATATCACATGTTGGAAATAAACAGATGTCAATAGTTATGTTTGGATAAATTCTCAAAATGATTAAGCTCATTAAAAATGTGTTACTAGTATAATACTAAACTAATAAGAGAATCAATTAATTTCTTGTAGTAAGGATAGGACAATAATAGTTTGGATGATTGACTTTAATACGAACACAATACATTATGAATACGCTTTAGAATAAAAGCATGAGAACGATATAGTATCTATAAGCTTTAATTTATCAGAAACAACTCTCATTTCGTGCAGTTGTGATAAATTTATAATTGTATGGGCAAAAGACTAAAATTAGAAATGGAATTTTAAATACATCGTCTCCCAACCATTAAATGATTATGGTAATCGATTATCGTTCATAAATGACAATACTTTCATTTGGGTTTCATGCTATTAACCATTTATAAACGTATTTAACTTGTAAAATGATATATTTACTTATTAACCTTAAAAAAGTATCTAATTAGAGGAAGGTCGAGATTTGGAAGCCTTCTTTCCCATAGTGTATAATAATGATAAAAAGTTGTTGTTGGTAAAGCATGGAGAGTTTGTTTATTTTTTTAAAGTAGGACAAGATGGTTCGTTAGTTAATATGATAAATCCATTAAACTGTATTGATGAATAGAGTATTGGAACAATGACTAATGATGGTTAATATTTAATTATTTGGATCAAATAAACTTATTAACACAGAATTTATAAAATAAATTATTAGTGAAGAAGATTATTATGTAAAAATTTATCAACATTATTATTATAAAATTTATTGTATTTAAATTTCATTTATTCAGATTTATTAAATTTTTATATTCCTTTTCTCAATTCAAATTAAGTATTACTCAACAAAATTTATTCATTTTTCAAGAGCAAGGCAATTACTTGCTACAATCATTTAAGACACTATGAAGAATATTTATAGAGTTTTTTTTAAATTAAATAGATTTACTTTATTGATTACATTTTATAATGTGTTTTATGATATTTAAAGAGTAAGCATCGCAATTAAGAATAAGAATTTTAATACTTGGAAAGATTAAATAATAATTTAAATTTACACCTACCGTATTGATTAAATACCATTAATGGATATTATTACTATCAAGAAGGTTGGGACTTCTATTATACTTTATAAAAAATGTTACATTCACATCCTAAATTTTTGGAACAGTACTAAAGCATTTTAGATAAATGATCTTCGACTTTAATTTTTTTACAATTTTAAGAATAATTTACAAAGTTTAAGATTCTAATTTTGGGCTTTTAAACGAAAATAAAAATTGAAGGTATTGATATTCTCATTAAAATAAAGTAACTTAAATTATTTGTTTCAACTAAATTATCCTCATTCAATTTAAATAATCACAATAATAGCTCAAATTTTAGAATAAGTCATAGTTTGAATAAAATCGATTGCAATTATAGATATAAAATAAAAATCCATAAATATCTTACATTATTTAATAATCTAATTAATTAAAGTGGTAAATTTAAATCACTTAACTTCTATAAAAGTGGAACCCAAAATATATTCATTATATTCTTGGATAGTTTCGATTTAAATTGGTATAATTGATACAATAGTTGTTTCCATTTCATCATTGATCTAAATCTTAATTCAACAAATCAATTCCTCATTAAATATTAAAATTGTAAATCCCCTTTATTTTTTCAGAGCTTTATTTAAATTTTTATAAATATCTTATTATGTGAAAAATCTAATTCTTTTTCCTTTGAAAACACAGGAGTAAATCATTAAAATAAATAAAATCTTTATATTTTAAAATAACAATTTTTTAAGCATTAGATTTATCGGTATTAGTTGAAAAGATTATTGATACACATAAATGTATTTGATATTGACATTCTTTTTTCCTACATATTAAAATCAATGTTATTCGAAATAATTATCTCTCTATAAGATTTATTAATTGATTTCTCTATTTCTTATTAAATATAACTTGAATTTTAATAATATTTGATATATTGAATTTCAGATTTTGATAATTAAATACAAACATGCTCTCCATGTTAAAGAATTGTGAAAGGTTTATCAAAATGCACTATAGTTGAATTGTCTTATCCTTATGAAACAGTTCAATGATATTTTAGTTAACTTTTAAAAGCTAATTGCATAAACTAGGCTTCAATATTTACTTTTTATAATTATATACACATTTAACATTAATAATGTAATTGACACTTCTGCTTTTATTAACATAATCACTATGGTTTTCTATTATAATAATGAGTTATTTATTCTTTTATCAAAAAAGATAAGGTCAACTTAATAGTTTATTCATTATTTTTCCAAAGTTAGCTAGAATTATACTTTTTAATCTAAATATTAATTATATTATTTCTAAGCTCCCCTCTTTTATACTTTCATATTCAAAAAATATTTGCTATAAAATTAATGTCTATTCTAACATTTCTTAAAGTTGTTAATTCTATGTGTAATATCAGCTTTTTATATTTTGTTTTTTATTAACAAATTAAAAATGTAAAATTTACAAGAAGAAATAAAAAATCTCAAGGAAGAGAAACGAATACTACAATAGAAATTAGATAAAGCAAATTAAGACATCAAAATCTATATAAATAACATTCAATAATATGATGAAGATAAATAAAGGTTGTTAGATGAAAAATAAAAATTAGAACACAAACTCGAATGTAAACCTAAGTAAAAGGAGGTTGATTTTGAGAGAAAGATCAAATAAATTATTGAAAGAATGCCATGTTAAATAGAATAAAAAAGTTTAAGAAACATTACACAGTCTATAATTCAAAAGGAAAGAGGTTTATTAATGGATCTTGTTGTTGCTTATAAGGATGCTTATAAAGATGATTATTCAGATAGTCAACGTTGCTAATGTTAATCTTTATTTGAAGCTTTTTACATAATCGGGATTAAACATAAGCAATTAAAAGAGATGAACATACAAAAAAAAGTAGCGCAATTGAAACCACAATTTTTGTATAAACAATATAAAAATGGCATCAATTCATATGAAAGAGAAATTTTAATAGAAACAGAAGAAGATATTAAAACTAATTTTTAATAAAATTTAATCAACGTAGAAAAATTAGATAATTATCAATACATTGAAGACAATCTTACTAGGTTTTAAATATAATGTAATTTAGATTTCTTTATGAAAGAAATACGAAGGAATATATTGAAAATTTATATTTTTTTAATTTGAGCAGTTGTGAAAGCCTATTCGAAGAATAGATTCCATAAAATATGGAATTGCTAACTAGTTTTAATAAAGATAAATAGTTATTCGTTTTTTCTTTGAGTGTTGATGATTATATTACAAGTTTTTAGGAAGGTAGGTTTTAATTTTGGAAATTTAAAAAGTACTATTGTTTTTTAACTTTTTTTCCAATATCAGAAATATTTGATTAGCTTTTAATATTTGCAGCAAGTAATTAAAATAATTTTATAAATATTTAGATTTAATCAAAGCCTTAAGGTCAGATGCATTTCTTTAATATAAATTAGAATAATCATAAAGGCAAAGAATGAGTAAGTAAAAAGAATCATTAGAACAATAATTTATATAAAAGATCTATTAAGACATAGATGCTTGTAATATCATATACGTATTTTGTTTACTTATTATTAATATAGAAAGCAATAGATGAAATCTAACATTCAATTAAATTAATTTCTGATTTATATCTAAGTTATGATAAACCTAAAATTTAGATTAATTTTTAAACACTGATTAAGAATAAAAATATTTAGATCCCTTAATAAAATCTTATTTACTCGCTTCCTGATAAATTTTTGACAGCATCAATAACAAGAGAAATTTATATAAAAAATAGAGTCAAACATACACATGTAGTGATGCAAATTTTTACTTTTGATGATTTTTTTACAATCTTTATGGAAATTCTTAAAGAAGGATAAATTCTATTTTTATGTGAAAACCTTAACATTTTAAGTTCTGTATGCTATTTCTTTCATTCAATAATATACCCTTTTATTTGGATTTAACCTGCTGTATATTGTTCAAATTCTGAAGTTCTTGAGATATTGTTGTAAGAAAGAATTCCATTTATATTAGGACTTAATTAATAATATAATTAATTAAAACTTAATAATAATAATAATTAGCCTTCTAATTGTAGGAAATTAACTATCGTAGAATTAATTGTAAAAAAGGAAGCTGATTATAGTATAAAATCTCTAATTCGCTAAAATAATGAATAAAATCATCGCCTTAAACTATAGTCTTTTCCATATTTTTAAATTAAAGATATGCTTGAAAAGTATAAACATCCAGAAGATGCTTTCCAACTAAACTTTAATGATTAAGAGTCTAAAATTTGTCATTAGTTTTTATCTAAAATGATAAATATAGTCGAAAATGATTTCATTTTAAAAATTATACCTGATTCAGATCCAGATTTTATCAAAGGTGGCCTTTGGAATAAAGAACTCGTAAAATATAGTTTAATGTCTAATCTTAAAATTAATGAAAATGCAAAGTTTATCATAGCCCATCTTTTCGAATCCGAATATTTTGAATCATTTTTGAAGCATAAATACAATTACAAAGGTATATGAATTTTGAGTCTATAAATTTAAAAATAATTTCAAATATAAAAATATAATTAATGACTTCTTATAATTTATTACAATATTTAGATTCATAAACCCAGAAATTCATGATAATTAAATTAGAATCTAAGGCTGCAATTTTGATATTGTTTGCATTTGGTAATCAATAAACTTTTATGAACCAAACTAGCATGCACTAGAAAAACTTATTATTCTTTTGTTTGAACTGGAGAATTTTTCACCCAGACTTTCTGTGGAATTTTAAGATGCTCAATGCTAAGATCCATTTAGGATTTAGGTTCATCGAAATTTAATCTTAAAAATTAAATATGAAGAACCTTCTAATTTCTAAATTTAATTAGCTAGAACCCATTTATAATTTCAAAGAACTTCCTAATTAATCTTTATTAAAAAATTATTGAAAAATGATTAAATTTTACCTATATACGATAAGCAACTCACTTATGAGAATTTTATTATCAAACTATTTCTTCAATTTTAAGCTAAAGACGGGGTTCCATTAAAATTAACTTGAGGCAGATAATTAGGAAAGATCATTAACCTGATTGAATGAAATTCTTAAAGATGTATAATATTCATCCCACTTGCCAAATGTACAAATTCTTATTAATTATAAGGTCTAGATATTTACATCAAAAATAATTGATAATATCCAAATAAAAGGTTTGAATAAAATTATCAAATTTAGTTGATTGTAATTGGGTAATTAGTATTTGATAATTAAACAAAGACATAAGAAATACTAATTAATTTTAGAAAACAAAAAATTGTACAGGATTAAATACCTTTAACACTTGGTGCACTAATATTCAAATAATGTAAACAAGTAGAAAAATTATTATATTTATTAAAATATTAATTATTTTCAACCCACAAAGATATTAATTTTTTGTTGTTATTTTCAATAAAGATAAGTTTTATTTAAAAATCCATAAAACATTACTGTAACTTATTTACTATGAATAAATAATATTTCAACATAATAGAATATACACAATATTATAAAAATAATTGGTACCCTGTGTGTTATTTTTCTATTAATGATATGTTGTTAGTTTTATTTACAGCATCAAATATAAAGTATAATAACTTCTTCAATATAATTTTTTATTCATATAATTCTTTATTATTTGATTAAATTTATATAAAAGATAAATTATTTGAATTATAATTATAATTGATATTTAAATTGTATAAATAATCAACAACATGTAAAATAACCTTTTTCATAATCATCAACGTTAATATTTGTCTTCATGTCATATGATTTATTACATTTCTAACATCTAATAGCTGAAAGGTACAAATAAGCTTTCTCACAAATATATCTTCTTTCATTATTGATGTTGAGTGTTTTCATTAGCTTTTAGCATTTAATTTTACAGTAGTAGCAGGGTTTTCTATCTGGAGCGCTACAATTATTTTTACATTCTTCACACAAATTCAAATTAGTTAAATTTTTAAATTGTTGATTAATATTTTGTATAATAAAAATCTTATCACAACATTTGCATTCTTACCTGACTGGATTTTCAGCTTCTTTCATACAAAAATTACATCTAAATTTAAACTTTCCTCCATCAGATCTCTTGTTCATATCTTAATCAGTAATCTCATTATCTTAATTAACAAATTCATCACATTCATAGCAAATACCGCATATATGTTATAGATACTCATTAGGACATTTAGTTTAATTTATCTTAGTATCCTAGGATAATTTTTGTAGATCTAGTGCTTCACATAAGTAACTACACTCTTTGTGTTAGTTTTCTTCAAATATAGCAATTACTTTATCTTTATCATTAGTTTGGTCATTATTCAAAATAGATTTCCAAGATGAATCGGTCTATATTGAAGGATCAGAAAAAATATTATTACAACCTTGTAAATCAGTAATTACAAAAAGTTTTTCACTATAGTGAAAAGTAAAGTGACTAAAAGAAGTAAAAAAATACTTCTTAGGATTACTAAAATTACCATTATTGGTGTACTTTTCAAAATTGTATTGGATGTTGATAAATGTTTCACCGTAAATCAAATCCACTCCATAAAATGGCTCTTCTAGTTTATACAAAATAGGATGAGCATAGAAGATAGGTTACATTTCATTTAATAAATTTTTATCTTTTAATTTTTAATTATAAAAATAAGCCATCTAACAAGCATAGCCAGAGGAATAAAACCTTATCTTTGCTAACTCTTCAGCATCATTTTTTTATTGATTAGTAATCTTTCCATTGTTATTAACTAATTTTTTTGGAAGTTTCAATATTACTTCTCTATTATTTATTGCATCAAAGGCCTTAAAAATATATGTTGATGAATTATTATTATCTTCATTTAGTTCGATTTTATCATTTGTTATTTTTAGACCCGTTTTATCAGTTCGTTTCAAAGAATCAATCATTTTAGTGTACCCTTGCCAATAATCTCTATTTGGTTTAATATCATTTAGAGATAAATCTAATTTAAGTTTCGTGTATTAAGCCTTAATATATGTAAATTAATTATTCGTTTGTTGATTTAATTTTATTGATTCAGTCACAGAATTGCGTAATGTAAATCCAACTATTTCTCCTAATTATTCTGGCTTTTTCTCTGTTGTTATTGTTATTAAAGGAAAGACTGCTTTCATTTTATTAAACATAATATCTGTGCGGTCATTAATTTTAACACAACACAAAAAATTATTTTTTTTAATCTATTAATATTTCTTTAAGACTTTTTCAAAATAATTTTGGGGCATTTTGTCTTTTAAATCATCTGATTCTATTTTATGGTAATCTCTCCCATGGCAAGGAGCATCAGCAAGTAAAAAAGTGCATAGTAAGCTTTCAGGATGGTGAGAAAAATTGAGTTTTAATGCTTACTCAAACCCAGAAACTACATCCTCAGCTTCATCTCCTCCTCCTTTAGTTTCTAATTTAGATATAAACTTTTGAATGTCCTCTATTTTTTTTGTAAAACTCCAAAACACAATTTTATCCTGATCGTTAACATCTCTATATCCTACAAATGCCATTCTAATTTGATATCCATTAATTGACTGTTAAAATTAATTGATTATTTTAGCAATAGTTTCTTCCATAAGTTATTTCCAACGTTTCATAGAACCTGTCAAATCCATAATAAATACAACATCAATAATATTTTATTATGAAAGCTATCTTTTAAAATTTGTAAACTCTAAGCTATCACAAAACAATTTTATTTCATCACCTTTGGGAGTAAGATAATTCATTTTTCTTTTTTCTTCAGCATGAGCTATACAAGATTTAAGAGCATTTTTTTGCCCAATTCTGGGGTTGATTTCTTCCCAATCGATATGATTCTTAATACATTTTTTTCTTGGGCACCATCCCTTCAAATAGTAGATACAATAATCTTCCAAAAATGCAGGATGCTAACTACAATTGCATTTTTCTTTTTCACATATTAATTCAGGAGTTATAGTCTTTATTGTTGATTAAGTGTTGGCTTTATCTCTTAATAAGTCCCAAGTAATATGATTTTACTTACAATCTTTTTCTTTACGACATAATCTAATAATATTCTCCATACACGCATTTTTGGCCCATTCCTTGTGCAAAAATTAACAATTTTGTAAAGTACAACTCAAAGGACATAAATTATGCTGAAACACACCATTAACTGTTTGTTTTTATATTTAGTCTTTAAATTTTAGAAAATCGAAGTGATATAATTTGCAGTCCTTGTTATCACATTTCTTTTTTTCGAAATCATCTGAATCTCCACCCTAATCCAAGAATTATTATTCAATTCGTAAATATTTTATACAAACTCCAACAAAAACCCTTTAGTGATCTAATTAACAAAGCTCACGTGAGCAAAAAATTGAATCTATGCAGATTTTCTCAAAATTGAATTAATTTGGAATCATATTATTTTATTATGCTATAATTTTATTTTTTATAAATATAAAATGAATTTCTATTAACTTTTTAATTGCATTTAGTATTAATTCAAAATTTTATTAATATAAAATCATTCACATTTAATATAAAAGATTAAATAATGAACTTAGAAGAATAATAAAATAATTAAATAATTTGTTAAGGTTTTCATTTAAATCTATTTATTAATTCTGAAATACTATACTCTAAGCTATCTGAATGATAATATTTTCTAGTTTCTTATTAAGAATGATAATAAAATTAGATAAACTCCTACCTAATTTTAGTGAAATAAATATACTGTAAATTTTGAGCTTCATGAAACAAACAATAAATATGCTAATTGATATTAGAAATAGATTCCAATTAGATTTTATTTGAAAAACTATTAATTTTATTCTTAAATAAGTCTATTATAAAATTTAATTTCAGAATAAATTTTCTAACAAATTCCATCACATAATTTAACTTTTTATTAGTTTTTTGATTACATATATAAATTAATTTAGCATAGTTTCTTATTTTCTGATACACTATCGATGTATTGATTTAATGTACTAAAGTGTTAAGGATGTTAAATCTTATAATATTACTTTTTATTTATTAAACCCTACCTTTTAGATTATTTCTTAATTATACTTAATCTAAAGAGGGATTTAGATCATATTGAAAATATAAAATAGTAAATCTAAAATATTTTTGTTCAATAATAAAAAAGTATTTTAATTTACTAAGCCCAATTTAGGAAAGTTAATAATGAAAACTTTTAAATTATAAGAGGTGAGTTTTTGTTTGTAAAATTTTTGAATTTTTCAATTCAAATAATGGAAGTGTATCAATCTGATACCTCTTAGAAACATATTGCTAATAGAGTTCAAATAGTCAAGATTTAGAAAAATAAGTAAAAAAAAATATTATTTTTTACTCTTAAATTTTATAGGCCATTAGAATAAAATAATAATTATTTTTAAAATTTAAAAGAGATTCAAAATATTTATTTATTTGAAAATGTAGTCATATGGTTTATGAATTTCCATATGCGTTTATTATTAAAATTTATATAATTAATTTCTTCTTAATTAATTAGAAAAAAATATAAATGAAAACTATCTAAATTACATTTATCTTATTTTTCATAGTCAATTCAACAAGAATAACATAATCAGAATCATATAAATCAGCAAAAATCGCTGACAGAATGTAATAAAGGTATAAATCTACGTATTATATGAGGAGTCGCGAAATAAATTATCAAAGCTAGCAATAGTTCTATTAAAATAAAACTATAAATATTTCTAATGAGTAGAATCTAAAGAATAGTTCATTTTCATTACGTCGAGATATAGAAAATAGAATAAGGTATTCTAAAAATCAAACGACTGGGATAGAGCATCATAAGAATGAATAGAATACAGTTGAACATTCTCAAAACTTGATTAATGATTTAATCCAAGCGGAAAAACAATTGAAATAACTCCAAAAATCATCTTCAATAAGATATTGCACAGATATCTTCGAAAAAACAAACTGCCTTGTCTCAAAAATCTAAGGATTGTAATGTAATTGGACAAATAATTAATGTTTAACAACTTGTAATGCTATTTCTTCAAAAGTATTTTTCATTTTAAATTTAGGATGAATGTTTGAGAAATTCTGGAGATAGAAATGCTTAGAAATGTCTTTTCATAAAAAATCAAAATGACAATAACGTTCGATTAAATTGTTAGTAGCGTTCATCAAATTGCAAATACGACGAGTTAAATTAATATAGTTGTATTTGGTTAAACAATTAATGTCAAGAAGCTTAGTGTTATTAATTCTAAGATTAATTATAATGCAATGATCACTCTTCTTGTTTTTGGCATTCAAATATGAAAAAGTGTGTTAAAAATACAGAATTATCTTAATATGAAAAACCTTGTGAAATCTCACTTTAAAATTCCATATTAAGCATTCTTCTATCACTTTTTCTTATTCTTTAGTGACTTATTTAAATTTATATTAATTAATTAATATATTTAACAAATCCACTTTTATAATTATTCTTTTGAATCATATAAATTAATCCTTTGAATATCAAGTTGATAATTTAGAATTAAGTAAATCCTGAATTCATAAATTAATTTAAATTTCTGACAAATAAATTTTGGAAATATGAATATCATCTTTCTCTAAGCAATTTCAGATATTAAAATTATAATAAACAACTATAAATCCTGGTAAATTAAGAATCTTGATCTACAATCAAAATAAATTATTTAGAATGATTATTTAATGGATTTTTATGACTTTAGAAATAATAATTGAAAATATCGTAATATCTTTTTATTTAAGTTAAACATTAATTTTTTGATAAGAAGGTATTTTAAAATTGAAGAGTTTTGGAATGCAATTGTTTAATTTATAAGTTTAAAGTATGGTTTTGGTTTAATTTTTATATAATGATAATTTATATGAACATTTATTATATTTTGCTGGGGGGAATTTCTTTCAAATTTTTCTGATTATTATAATTCACCTAATTTTTATTATAGAGATGGAACAAAAAGGCCATGAAGAGTTTAGATAAAATATATAAAGATAACAAACAATATGAAATTGAAAAATGTTTAAGAAAATGAGGAAAAATTTGATAATCCTTGCCTAATAAGATAGTTTTTAATCAGTTTAAGATATAGTATATCGAATTGCATTTTTTATTCCAATTATTTTGAATTCTAATCCTTAATTATAGCTCTTTTTAGTAGAACAATTTCATTGATATCATTCCCTATTTTTACAAATTTTATCCTGATATAATTATTAACACTCATAAATAAAACAAATCAGATTTAAAGCATTTGAGCCATTAAACTTAGTTTTTTTTTTATACTAACTCTTAACACTTAATTCCTTATAATAGAATAATTTTAATTATTCTATTCTAAGGATTTCTTTTTATTTCGCAAAAACTATATATTTTACAATGAAGCCCTCCAGAAAAAGAGAGCTACCTATGCGTTTATTTATTCTATCTTTCAATTCTTATCAATATTTCCAAATTTATTCAATATTTAAGCAAATTCTAGATAGAAGTTTAATATGAGGCAAAATAGAAAGGTTGGATTTATTGATACTTTAAATAAAAGATTTAAATATCTAATTAATAAGCAATAATAAAGGAAGTTATAAAATAAAGATCCATTTAATATATTCAATTTATTTGCATATTTCTAGCCTTTTTGTTAATAAAATTCTTATTAAATTCAATACATAAATTAAATAATAATATTGAATGGAATATTCATTAACTATTTCAAATAAAATATAAAATTAATACTTATTTAATGTTTATCTGCAATAATTTTTTGCACTAAGCTAAAGACATTATTGGATTTTGTTTAAGATCTAGTTGTACAGAAAAAGAATAGATTTGCTTTTTATGTTTACTAGATCCTAATATACATAAATAATGCAAATCGGATTGTTTGGATTTCAATTTAATTCAAAATTTAGTGAGTTGCTCTATAACGAAGTTACAAAGTCTGATTGAAGAAATCCAGAATGAACTTACAATATTAGAAAAAAAATTTAAACAAACTACAACAGATTTGATAAAAATTAAAGATTTGTTGAGTGAAATTCTTAAGAGTTTTGAATCACTAGATTACCAATCAATCAAAAATCACTTTAAAATAATCAAGGAATGTTATTTTTGGAGTTAAAATAATTATTAAATTGAATCAGATAAATAGAATAAAAAAAAAATTAATTATTGTTAATAATAAAGTAATTTACTTTAAAATCTGACCAATATTTATTAATTTAAAAATTCTTTAAACTTATTGAATTCAATGAAACTATGTGAAATATTATCTCATGAAGAACAAGATAGTAGAATTGAAGGAAGAGGTAATTTAATTTAATATTTTAGGAATATCTTTAATATATCAAGAAAAATGGGAATCTGCGTTTATAGAGATGCAAAAATCAAAAGCTTTTGCTTTATTTTTTCAAGGTTGAATATATAAAGATAAATTTAGGATTAGCATTAACTTAATTAAATAAAATTGGAGAAGGAATCTAGTTAATTGAAGAAGCCGAAAAGGTTTATGATAATTTTTATAATGATCTTCTTATTTAATAAGACAAATACTTAAATATAAATTCAAAAAATAAAATAGCTTTGATATCGAAGAGTAACTATAAATATTAAGTAAGGTTATGCTCTAGAAAAATTAAATTAATTAGAAGAAGCTATAAAATAATGCGATTTAATTCTTTCAGAGGATAAAAATTATATTTTAGCACTTCAAAGAAAATGTAATGTCAATTGATATAATATTAGGTCATTATTTATCTAAATCAAATAAATAATTGGAGGCTTTGAAATGTGTGGAGGAATTACTGAAGGCCAATCCAAATTAAGAATCTGCAATAGAAATGAAATGTATATTGCATGATCTTTATTAGAACAACTGTTAAATACATTGCTAAATAAAGATGAAACTTTTGCATAATACAAACTAGCTATTTCATTAGATCCTAATAAGTTTGAATCTTTTAATGAAATGGGTATTAATTTTTCATATATACAAATAAGGGGTTTCCTTAAATAATCAAACCAGATATGAGGAGGCCATATCTTATATAGAATAAGCAATTTAACTAAATCCTAAATTCTCAAATGCTTATAATAACAAAGGTATTTTTATCAAAATTTTAAGGATATGCTTTAAGAAATTTGTAAAGATTTGAAGAAGCTATCACATGCTACGATCAAGCAATATAAATGCATCCTAATTATTTAGAAGCTTATAATAATTTAGGTCAAAATATTTTTTATTTTAGGTGATTCATTAAATAGTCTTCAAAGATATGATGAAGCACTTCCAAATTTGGATTATGCATTGAAATTAGATCCCAAATTTGCTAAAGCATATAATAATAAAGGTCTCCATTGAATCTAAAATTAATAGGTTATTCATTAAGATAATTAAATAAATTCGAAGAGTCACTTGAATGTTATAATTAGGCAATCATATATGATCCTGATAATGCGTAATCATTTAATGATAAAGGTATTAAATTATGATATATAAGGCTATGTATTATATACTTTGAAGCGATACATTGAAGCAATATCATGTTATGATTAAGCAATAAAACTAAATCCTAAATATTCTGATGCGTATAACAATAAAGGTTGATTTAATGAAATATTTTTCTAGGGGTTTGTTTAAATGAGTTGAAAATGTATAATGATGCTATTAATAGTCTCAATAAAGCTATACAACTTAATCCAGAATTTATAAAACCATATATTAACAAAGGTATTGAGTAAATAAATACAAAAGGCTTTGCTTTAAGAAATCTCAATAGATTTGATGAAGCAGTGATTTGTTATGATAAGGCAATTTAACTTGATGATTAATAATCTTCACTTTATAAAGATAAAGGTATTTTTATTATTAATTCAGGTTACTCATTAAGGAACCTAAATAAATTTGAAGAAGCAATAAAATGCTACGACAAGGCAATAGAATTAAATAATGATGATGTACAAGCTTATAATGATAAGGGTAAATATAAATATATTTTAGGGTATTCATTATTTAATCTAAATCTCTATTAAGAAGCATTAGTTTGCTTTAAATAAGCCATTAATTTGAATCCTAAATATTCAGAAACTTACAGTAATTTAGGTAATAGAATTAACAATTCTAGGCTATTTATTAGAAAAGTTAGCGGAATATTAATAAGCTATTTAAATTTATACCACAGCAAAAGATTAATGTGAGAATGATAAATTTAGATTTGAACAACGAATACAGAATTTAAAGGATAAAAAATTAAAATCTTGATAAATATACTTTGATATATACATATTTAACTTTATTATAATATAGAATAGAACAAAAATTATCATTCGATTAAATTTATGACTAATTATTGAATATATGTTATATTATAGATTGAATATTTATTAGTAGATTGTTTATAATTATAATTTAATTTTTTCTTAAGTGAATAGTTTATTGTAGATAATTAAATTGGATTATACATTAAATAAATATTTAATTATTGAAAAGTTATTTCTTGAAAATTAATGTTTGATTCAGGTATAAATTTTTTATATTAAAATATAATGATAATAAAGATTAATTGTATGTGGAATAACATTATAAATTAAATAATTTATGAATTGAAAATAATAACGATTAACTTTTCTATTAAATTCTTAGGTAGCATAGTTGATCAATGAAGTGGGAAAATAATAAGTATTGGAGGAAGAGTGATTTTTTTAATTTTAGTAACACTTCATTAAATTAGTATTTATATTTATTTAAAAATTTAGTATTAATTATTATTATGTTTAGAAATAGTTTGATAAATTGATGCGTAATTATTTACTTATATTGATTTCTTATTAAAAATGATTTTTATTATTAATCATTACGAGCATCATTACGCAATTTTGAATCTCGTATCATAATTTGCATTACTTTAACAATTATTTAATAATTTATTGAATATTAAATGCTTGTGCATGAAGAGAATATTTAAAATGAGTCTGCTGAATTGAAAAAGTTGACATATGATGATGCATTAACTTAAGTTGGGGGTGCTGGGTTATATTAAAAAAGAGCATTTTTAATATTTGGATTACAATGGATGATTACTAAGTATGTTACGAAATTCCACATTATAGTTGGATATTATTTTCACCAGTTTTCTTTTTTATAGAACCTACGGTTGATTGCAAGAATAATGGGGAATGTTAGAATTATTGTACTTCTGAATCGTTAGATGAAAAATGCTTAAGCTATGTTTGTGTATAAAATATAATGAATTTAGGATGATTCTGCACGTAGAGAATTTGTTGTTGGTGAATCATTAAATACAGCGTTTAATGCTTTGTTACCTTGTAATAAATCTTTACAATCAATTATTAAATCTATTGTATACATAGGATCTTTGAGTGGATTTTTTATATTTTCATTTATTGCCGATAATTATGGTCGTAAATTGGCTTTGTCTATATCTTGGGGAATGACAACATTAGGGGCACTTTTGTTGGCAGTAAAATTATAAAAATATAAAAGTTTGCTGTGAATTATTCAATGATAGCAATAGGAATATTTTTATTGGGATTTGGAGGAAATCCAGCAATAACAGTACATTATTCATTTATTAATGAACATTCTTGTAAATATATTATATAATATATTAAAATAGAAGGACATTTTAGAGAACTTTAGAATGTAGGAGTTTAGGTATTTTTTGCAATTGGAGAATTTACTATAATAACATTAGCGTATTTTGTAACAAAATGGAGATGGTTAGCAATTTCAGTTGCATTACCAACAATATTATTAAATCTTTGTAATTTTCTTATTTTTGAATCTCCTCAATTTCTATATTCAAAAAATAAAAAAAAATGTGTGAAAATTCTCAATTAGATTGCTAAAATAAATGGAACATAACCAATTGCAATAAATGAATTGGCAACAAATCCATAAAGTAAAGAAAATAACTCTAGAGTTTACACAGCTTGGGATTTATTGAAATATAAGTCTCTCAGATATGTATTTTTTGCTGGTGTTATGATGTTCTTTGCTATTTAAGTTACATATTACGGAATTAGTTTTGTTAGTGATCAATTAGGTCTTGATTTCTTTCTTAGTAACTTTATTATTGCATTCTTTGAGCTCTTAGCTTATGCCACTACAGGTATATATATTTATAATTTTATTATTAGATTTTTTTATTACTAAATTAAAAAGAAAGAAGAATATAATAGGTGGATTTTTCATTGTAGGAATTATGAGTTTATATTTCATATTTAAAAGTGATCACATAGTTTTCAGGGTTTTCCAAGGTGTTTTAGCAGGAGTATTTTTATAATATTTATTACTTTAGCTTATGAGATTTTTAATCTGTGTAGTTTGGGCATTGGCATATGTTTATGTATCAGAACTGTTTCCATCAGTTGTTAGATCTTTAGCTTTGTGTTTAATATCAGCTGGAGGTTCAATTGGAAGTATTGCTTAAGCATTTCTAATTAATATATGCGATTCAATTAATGTTCATCCTATGGTTGCATTTGGATTAATTGGGTTTTTATGTTCTTTACTTTTATTCCCATTAAGAGAGACTTTACATCAACCACTACTAGAAAAGATCTAGGAAGATGAGAATAGAATTAGAAAGAGTATGCTTCATATAAATGAATCAGAGGAAATTACAACATCTATTCCTGTTCTTGATAACAACGAATAATGATATTTTGTTAATTTCTATTTGTTTAGTATTAAATAATGGGCAATTATTAATATTTTCAATATTTTCTATTTTTTATATCTCCTAAAATATTATTTGTCTTAAATTATTGAGATCTTGTCATTTAACCTCCAAAACTAGGACTTGGAAGTTATTTCGATTGTTCTAGACTGGTGGATGCTGATCTATACTTTTGGTATTTCAATTAGGAAAGTTAAATATTAGTTGGTAAAGAATGCATTAGATTTTAAAATGTAGGTTACATTAAGCTACTACTTGGTTCATATTTATTGTTTCTTTATTCTTTTAGAATATGCTAATCAAACACATTTTTAAGGTACTCTTTTTTTTAGTTCATAAAATATAATAACTAATTTTAATATTTAATTAATGTCTAAATTAAAATTTAAATTAATAAAAAATTCTGTTAAATAGTTAATAAATAATATAATTCAAAGAAAATGAATGATAATGTATAAAACAGAGTTACAGGAATTTTTGAGAAATTGAACAATATTCAAAATTAAGTATAAGATGAGTAATAATTAATTATAATTAATAAATTATAGAAAAAATAGCAGATTTTCAATAATTGCTTAATTAATAGCCCAGTTTGAATCTAATTTAAGAAATGCATCTTAATAAAAAGAAGCAATATTTAGTTAATTGGCAAATAAATTTAAAGAATTACAAGGACTCTTAGAAAATGAAAATGATAAGTATTAATAATTTGAAAATTAGTCGAGTAAGATAAGAATAAGAATCTTAAAAAATGATAGTTGATTTAGAAAGACATGCAAAACGATTATTAGAAACTAGTTAAAAAGAGAGAGTAGATTAAGAAAAGAAATTAACATATGCAATTAGTTAATAAATAGATTTCATCTCTTAAGATGTTAATAGATAAGGAGTTGAACTTTCAGAATCACATAAATATGTGGATATTTATTTAAATGAAGACTTACCAAAAATTGCAGATGATCTTCAAAATGAAATAGATGAAAGAAGGGAAGTTGAAGAAAGAATCTACCATCAATTTATGGAATAGATTTCTGATCTAAGAGAATTATTTGATAGGTATACTTAATTATTAAATATAATTAAAGAGAGAGAAAAGAAAGAGAAGCCAAAGAAGAAGATATCGTTGAAAGTTTAAGAGAAGTATAATTTAGAATTACTGAATTATTAAAACGAAATAGAAGAGAAAGAGAAACAACTGAATAAGAAATGGTTTCCTTAGTTGAAACTGTAATTGAAAAAATCAAAATTGAAATGCTGGAAATGAATATGTGAAATTTAATAAATGAAATATTCTTTTAATATCTATCAATAATATATCATCTTCCAGACCAGGAAGCAACTTATTTCTTGAACATTATGATTACTTCATCCAAAATAGCATTCTCTTCCTATCTCTTTGCTTTTGCTTCTGCATAATCAGCTCTCTTTGATTCCAAATCAGCTTAGGCTTAATCTAATGCATCTTATGATTCTTATAAAATAATCTTTGATTTTGCTTATTAAGCCAATGCAGCTTAAATTTACTAATTTAATCAATTATTATATTTACTGTTGCAGTTCTATCAGCAAACACTTATTTTCTTTCATATTCTACTTCCAAATTTGTTATTTCTGCTTCAGACAATGAAACCCATCCAGCTAATTCCCAAGATGCATTAATTTCATTTTATTTCAAATTCTCTAATGATGCTTCCAATTCACTTTCTAATCCTTCAAGAACAGCCAATACTCTTTCAGCTAAAGTTGATCCTGATGATTATTCCTGTTATAATTTTTAATAATTTACTTATTATTCTTAAGCTAAAGCCAAGAATGTTTTTATTTAATGTTCTTAGAACAAATTGCTATATTACTTTAACTTTTCAGCAACAGATTAAGTTTAAACTTGAGTAAATTCAAATGAATCTCCGTTTACTATATAACCAGCAACGTCTTATTTAAGAAGTTTGATGACTTCAAGGGCTTCTTAATTATGTTTAATTGATTTAACAAATAATTAATTGCTAAAACATTAATTATCTTATAATGTTTCAATTTTAGCTGCAATTGAATCTCTTCTAGCTTCATTCCAAGCCAAATAATTCTTTGTTTATTATAAAACTTGTTCATATTCTGCTCTATTTTCTACTGCCTATTAAAATAACTTTTAATTCAAGGCCTTGATTTTTGTGAATTGTTCAATTGTTCTAATTATTATATTTATTATGTTTACTATGCGCCAACCCATTCGTCTGTTTCATTCTTCTAATCTGCTGCAAACTAAGCATCAATATTAGATTATTTCAAATCATTAAGCAATCCAAATACTGTTCCAATAGCATCACTTGCTTTTGTACCAGTCTAATTTAATATATTTTGTAATTTACTTATAAAAGTGCTAAGATTTGATCTTAAGTTTTTGATGCATAGCTTGTTGCTGCCAAAGCTAACAATACAACAATCATGTATTTCATTTCTGATTAACTTAATATTAAAAAACGATTTATATTAAAAACGACTTAATACTAAATATCTATAATTAATTTCTAAATTCAAATATTATAATTAATTCAAAAGAATTATTCTCCTATTTCATTGCATTATAAACATATATTTTGCTATTTTTTTATATTATTGGTTTATTTATTATTATTTTTTACAAAAATATTTTAAAAGTCAACGAAGTTGATTTATTGTTGAATTTACCTTAATATATACTTAAAAAGATTTAGATGAAGTCAAAAATGTAAAAAAATAAGTCCTTCATAAGAGTTTTAAAGTCAGAGAGTGTTAAATAATTATTATAAATATATATATTATAATAAATATCAAGAAAACCTTATCATCAAATATTACTGTTTACAAATAGTCAAATTAATTTTTTATAAAGGTGTTTTCTAATTTATAATTATTTTTGTTTCTCGTCATCAAAATTAACTCAACATATTAATATAAAAACTTAAATCATTCGGATTGATGAGAAATTATTTCATAATATAAAATCTAAATCTTAAATAACAATAATAATGAATCCAAACAATCTTTATATAATTGAAGGTTTAACCTTTTCTTAAATTAGTAAAACTTAAATTTACATAATTCCTGAGTCTTCAGGCTTAAAGCTAATAGTATTTATTAATTTAAAACTTAGGACCCATTAAATTTGACTTTCAAATTAATGGTCTAGTGGTGTGATGAAGAAGTTATATTAGATTGGAATGACTATCTATAAGGAACATGTGCTAATGTATTATACTTTGAATTGTTTAACAAAGGTGATAAATACAAAATTGAAGGTTCTGCTGAGTAATTGACTGAGTTGTATAACATTTGCAAAGGAAAGTTCATTTTTAAGAAAAGCACAATCTATAAAGTAAACTCTATCATCTAGACCAATTCATAATATGAAGTAAATAATAAATATCATTTTAGATATCAGTTATAACAGATTTAAGAACGAATAAATAGTATATTGAGAAGAAAATTTTATCCAACGTTATTTCTAATAGAATGGATATATCAAATTCTTTTCATACTGATTTTGGGTTGGAGTAAATCCCAGAGGAAGTGAAAATCATCCAGTTATTAAATATTTAGAGATGTCCTTACATTCTTTAAATATTGGCCATCTGTTTTGATGGAGAATACTATTCATATATCTACACAACTCAAAATTAAATATCTTTAAAATAAATATTACAAAAAGAACCTATAGGTTTAGCTCTTTCATTTTTTATTGAAATTGCTGAATAAATGTTAATAGGTACGATAAAAACTATAAATTAGTATTAAATATTTTTCGTGAACTTAAGATAATCTACAATGGCATTACTTTAGATATGATTAACTATTCCAAAGACACTAATTCTGTTGTTTTTAACAATTTCTCTTACTCAACCTTAGAACGAAATAAAATAATTACCATGTAATTTTTAATTTAAATTTTAGAAAAGGTAATTCTGTAGGTTCTATTCCTCCTGAATATTTATCAAATTAATATTTGATTTCAACACAAGCTAATGTATATCAGTTAGGAATACTTTTTTACAAACTGTATTTTTATATTCAAATTCAATAGTTTGTTTAAATTGAACCCCTTTGGTAATGATTAGTAAACCTAACTTCAAAATAATATTTTAGGAAAATATACTATACCTAACACTAATATAGATAAGGAGATTATAGCTCTACTCAAATCCATGATGTAAATCAACCCAAAAAATAGAAAAACCCCAAAACAATATTTATGCTCAAAAGTCTTTACTCCCCAATATAGATCTAAGATTTCTAAGACTTCATTGTTAAATGTTTTTACTAATAATCATCCTCCATTGAAAATAGATGAATTTGAAGTAGAGAATGAAATTACTATTATTCAGAACATCAGATTTCTTACTTATAATAAAAAATAGAATTGATATTTTGAATATATAATTGTTTTAGAAAATGGCAATAATGCTATTGATAGTTGTAAATTAAATATTAAATCTATTAAGTTTTTCCCTTTCAATTAACTTTGAAAGTTCTTCTTATTCATCTTTAAAATTTTACTAATTTTTAGATTAATACCTTCGCTTGTAAAGTTGAAAAGATAATATATAAATTTTATTAAAAGGCAATATTAGCAATAGAATTTACAAAACTAAGCTCATAAGTTTGATAATTGTAAATTTATCAACATTTATAAAAACGAGAACTATTAATGAAATATTTTAGTTTATGAAAATGTTTTATAAAAATTTAATTAAATCAATTTATTAGAAACTTTGAATTTAATTTATTTTTTCCATCCGAAATTCATAATAGCTAATCTAAACAATGGTTGTATACATACATGTTAAATTTAAATACTAAGACTCAAATCAAATCACAATTTACATTACAAACCTATTCAACCATTAGAAAAACTCACTCAAATCTTAAAAATTGGAATTACTGCATACAATCAGGAAATTTATCATTTATTAATTTTTTGTTATTGACATTAACTTCGAAAGTAAATCAATCTTATAAGTTTAAACCTAAATCTTTTAATTATTATTTAATTATTGAAAGTCAAACATATATCTTAAAACTGTTATAATTTTTATGTTAATATTTGTATAAAATATCTCAAATTTATTAAGAACTTTAAATTCCTTTTATTATGAAATGTTTTTTGGAAAAATCTATATTGTAGCCATAGCTATTAAATACTATTATATAAATTAAAATGATTATTAAGACGATTAATATTAAAATTAACTATTTTATGTGTTTTTGTTTCATATTATGATTAAGATGTATTTTAATAGATAGATATATTTATGATGAAGTTAGAATGCTTATTGATATGATAGTTTTAGAGGAATATGATTTAAATTATTTTAATGATTCTTAATTTTATATTACATTATATATTTGATTCATAATTAAGATATTAATAATTATATAATCAATAACCATAATCAAAACATTCTTTTGTTTATAATCCATTTCTGACTATCTCTTATTTTTTACCTGCAAAAGGGATTCTGTGTAACCAGTCAGATGGAACTCCTTTATAGTTTTTAGGATTCAATTCGATTGGATCCAATTATTACAAATAATTTGGAGGAGGATTTCTATTGATTAATACATTAGTACTTATCATCAAATGATTTTACTTCCTTTAAATCAGTAGATATTTAATTTTTTTGTTCTTATTTTGGTGATTATTTCAATAAAGATGGATTTATTTCATTCACTTTAGAAGTTAATCGGTTTGCTTTTTCCTTTTTATGTTTCAATTCTTCAATAAATTTATTACTAGATTTGTCAGGAATGGCTAATTAATCATCAATTTTTAATTTAGATTCTGATTAAATTTAATTTTTTTTATCCTATTTCTTTTTGGAATCCTTTGTTTAGATATCATTACTAATTTTTGATTTATTCTCATTTTATGTCTTTTATGTTGTTCTATTATCTATAGCTGATTATGGTCTCTTTATTTTCTATTGATTTTTCTGTATCTCTTTTATATTTGATTCTCCTTAAACACTTCCTGCTTCAGAAGCAAATCTAAGAGTATTACTTAGATCAGGTTTCTTTATACTGAAGTCGGGTATTACTTATTTACCTTTTGAATCCAATTACTTCTTTAATTCTTAATATGGTTATGGCGTCAATTGATTTCTTGATTTTAATGCTTCAACTTATTCAGGATTTAATCTATCCTCTTCTCTACAATTTCTAGGTGGTTCAGGTTCTACACTAGCTACTGCAGCGCCTTTCCTTAATGCATTCTAATATGTTTAAATATAATATGGATCATTTCTATTTCTATGTGGTTAAACATTGTGGGATAATAAATGTTATCCATACACTATACCACCTACTGCAGGATTAACATTATTAAAACCATATGGACCCCATGCTGGTTTTCCAAAATATGTTGTAAATGCTGAATCTGCTATCCAACGAGTTTCTCCTTAAAATTTTTTGATTCTATCTTTTCTTCTTTTTAATTTTTCAGCATCGTCTGGATTATTTGGATCTAAAGTCTTTGCTTTTTTAATAAATTTAGTTGTCATCTTTTTAATTTAACCTTCATTTTCTTAATCATTAATTTAATCTTCTTCTTCTTCTTCTGAACTTAAAATCTCTTATTCATCTTTTTTTGATTCTTCATAATGGAATCCACCTTATGGATGTTATGCTCTATATTGTCCTTTAAAATTCTTGTTATTCTATTCCAATTAATACATTAATTCGTTTTAATCTTTTATGTCTTTCACTTAATAGTTTTCTCTATATGCAGATTATTATTTTGGATTCCATTACAATGGTAATTTATATTGATTATTATAATCTTCTTATGATAATAATTATTATTAAGATTAATTAGATTGCTACTGTTTATTATTTTAACATTCACATGATTTAGCAATGTTCTTGATGGTTTTCTCATCTAATTCTATAAAGTTTATTAAAATTATGAATTACTTTATACATAAATCTAAGAATCATCAACTTTTAATTTTTCAATTTTTCTAAAATTATCTTTATTTTCAGTCTGCCAATGTTAATTTTCATGATTTATTCTTGCAGTTACTTTTTTTGTTTCTGGCTCCTTTTCAACTTAAATTTTCTTTTTAAAATCCCAAGGTTCATCTTATTATAGAGGCCATTTCATTATATCAAACATATTTGGTTCTTCATTTCTTGGTTTATTTTTCTTACCAAATATTTTATTGTCATCTTAATATAATTATATTATACTTTCATATACTTATTTAAGTACTTATTCTTTATTTTTCATTATGACTGTTAAATTAGTATTAAATAAAATTAAATAAATAAAATTTAATTTAATTTTGATATTATTCTTATGTTAAGCTGTTAAGAAAAACAAAACAATTCATTATTGATCAATATCATCACTTTATTATCTGACTTCGTTATCAATTTATTACTAGATTTGATTTTCTACGATTAAATCTTATCTTATAGTTTCAATTTAGGATTCCTCATTAAGTTAAGGAATTTCAGTTAATTCCTACCTTTTCTAATTCTTTTCATCTTATTATTATTACTTTTCTTATAATTCTTTTAATATAGATTCATCTTCTTAATTTATTATCTAGTTGATTTTTTCTAATTCAGTTGCATCAATTGATTTATTCTTGATACTAGGATTAAAAATTATAATAATACTTAAATATCGGTTATAACTACATTTTATCTTTCTTTTTAGATGAAATTGAACTATGATTTGTTGTATCACGATTAGATAGAGTTAAATTATTTCTAATATAGATATAGCGATACCTAATGGAATTCACATATTGTTGACATTGTTGGTATCTCTAAAGTCTTTACATTAATCTTTAATTTTCTTTATAGGAATGAGAATACTCATCCAATTTCAATACAGGTTCTTGTTTCATGAGTCGATCAGCTAATTTAATATTTTCATTTTAAATTTATTATGCTTAGTTTTTACGAAAAGTTAAATTTAAATTATGAGGGTGATGTAGATTTTCATCTTCATATTTATAGTAATCTTATTACATAGGTCTATTGCATATTTCTGTTATTTTTTAATATAATTAACTGTTTCCTTTATTGATACGTTCTGATTATTCTATATTGATTAATATTTTGATTAAAAAACATACCACTAAGATCAAAACGCCTTCTCTATTGTCTAATATTGTTTCTTTTTTCCAAAATTTCTATATGTTATACTCTTGATTATGAATGAGTTTTTTTAGTTTTTATTTCATTCAATTTTTTTAAATGTATATCATAAGACCTAATAGTTGTATAAATAATAATATTTACTTTTCCCTTGAAAATATTTAGTCTAATTTATAATTATAATTGTATTAATGATTAGTTCTCATTAAATAAAATAAATAATTAATATAATGTCACAACCGTCCCAAACAAAACAGTCAATTTAAAGTGGTAGAATGGTACTACATCCATCCTTGAAGTTAGATAAATCAGCTGCATTTTTTAAAGACACAAGAGTTAGTTCATGTTCATATGTAAAAATGAAATAAGGTAATCCTTAAGTAATATAAAAATATAATATAATAAGGCTGTTCCATTCTATGAAATAGCCAACAAGACTCCAGCTGAACACGAAACAAAATCCACTTATACAACATCAACATATGTGTATTATATTTATTTCTATTGATAGTGATGATTATAAAGTAAGACCTAATTTACATGTTGGTTCAACTAACAAACTATTGGAACCCTATAATACAGGATCATTTAGATCTAGATTGCCCGAACCAGATGCTCCAATTCTTACTAAAAACGCATCATAAGTAGAATTAGGAGAAAGACAGTATATATTATAATATATATGAATATAGTTTTAATGTTAAAAGACATTTTCTAAGTACAGCACATAATGTCTATGGCAATTTTGGTAAATTTGGAAATGTCACAAATCCAGGTATTTTATCAGAGAAAACAAAATGGCATCACCATTTATAATAAAAATGATAAAGATAATATGTATAATCATTAATTAATATTATCATGTTCTTCTTATTAATTTTAATTATCTTTAGGAATACATTCTGGTATATGGACATTGATATTTAATGTATCAAGATTTAACATAGTTTTTTAATCTATTTCTGGTTATTTCAATTAATTTTATTATTTTTCATCTTCATTTTGTTTTTTTGATTTGATTTAAGGTTTTTTCTTTCTTTTATTTTCAATTTAATCAATATCTAATTATTCTATTTAATTATTTATATTATTTTAGTTAGTTTTCTTTGTAATATTTTTACTTTTCAGTTCTTTAACACTTTCTTTTTATTCTTCAATTTATTCTTCCTTTTCTTCTTCCTCTTCTTGTTGTTGTTCTTATTCTTCTCCTGGATTTTATTATTCTAAACCAAAATTAAATAGAAATTTTCTTAATTTGTAATTCTTTTTGTCTGTTTTAGTATTTTCAGGTAAATCAACAGAATTTGGATCATATCTTTTAATATCATTTGATTTTTCTTCAGATGTGAATTTACTGCTATTAATTTTAGTTAGTCTATGTTTTTTGTTGTTTTAATTTTTTAAATTTGATTCTTTGAATAGAGTATCTTCAATTTATTTTTCATTAGAATATTCTGAGTCTAGAATTTATTTATTTTTTGTTTTTTTTGATTTTGATTTAAATTCTGATTCAGAATCAGATTGAGGTCTTTTCTTTTTATTTTATGAAGACTGTTTCCTTTTCTTTTTGGATGTTTATTAATTAGATTGTTTGTGCTATGGAAGATCTTCTTATTCTCCAAAAACATCATCGAAATTTTAATCATAATTAGTTAAGAAGTCTTAGAGTGTTAATTTGACTAATGGTTTCTTCTTTAATTGCTTAGAGTTTGTTGTTGTGATGGTTGAAAATAAAGATGTTTGAAATAAGGGTTGATTTTCTGATGATTTCTTTTGGGTGTCTTCTTATTCTGACTCTGAACAATCTTCGATATTAAACTTCTATTTGAGCTTATTAATATTAAACATACAGGAGTGGTCATGTATTTTTGTAATTATATATTACAATAATTTTCAGGATTTTATAAGCATTTCTTTTTTTTTTTTAATTAAATTAATATAATAAGAAGTATGATAATATTAATAATTTATGAATTTGGAGAATCCAAATAAATTAAAATGGAAACAATAATACATTAAAAAATATAGAGATCTGTTGGGAATTTCAAAGTATGTTAATAATGTTACGATAATAAAGTCTAAAAGTATCTTTAGCTCAACCTATGGAAAATCATATAACTCCTAGTTATTTGGATCATATAGATAGAGTTTCAAAATAAAGGTCAAGATCTATGAAATATAGTGATGAGAGTTTCTAAAGCAGATATAGTTCTTATAGTGTAAATCGAAAACTTTCAGATATGAATTCCACCAAAATTTACTCAGCTGCTGAAATGAATTCAATAATTAAACATGCAAAACTCTGTGGATTATTGCATAATAAACCTTAAGTAATAAGAATATTTTGATATGTAATAGCATCAACCATTTTTACAATAAAACAGGAAATATTTCGAAGATGTTAGAAATTTATAAAAAAGTTGGCATTATTCAAAAATCAGATAAGATGAATAAAATTAATTATTCAATAAAATTCCTATGGAATAACATTATCAATTTAAATTAAATTAAAAAAGGAGAGACTTTACTATATAGAGATTAATTCAAGAATAAAAAACTCTATATTTAAGTCATAACACACAAACAATTGAAGCCTCAATATCGAGCAGTTAAGATTGATATCTCTTTTATATAAATAAATTTTAATTATGAGTACAGTAAATTCTAAATTATGATAATTAAATATATAAAAGACATGATAAATAGGAAAACAAATCTATCCTATCTAACTAAAAATTTGTTTAGTCAAGATTATGATTAAGAAACCTTGTTTCAATCTCCTTTAAAATCACCTGACAAATCAAAATAATTTTTGAATTAGTCTCCAATTAAATTTGATAGCATTGATAACCTTATGGAAAGTTAAAATATCATTAAGACATAAAGACCTTCCGAATTTAGTCTTAGAAAGATGCTGTCTAAAATAGATGATTATGAAAGTACACAGGATACATAAAAACCACATAAAACTTTTCGTTTTAGAAGACATGAAAATTTTCAATCATAACCAATACTAAAAATTGAAGTTAAAAATGACCTTGAAGATTTTTTCAATAATAATGATAATTCACCCATTAAAAAACCATAAAAAAAAAATAATGAAAGTAAATTATATTAATTAGTAACATTTACTGACTACGTTGAAAATTTATATGGCAAAGATTGGTTTTCAATTCCAACAAGAAGACCTCGTAGATAAAATACTATTCAAGAATTCTTTGATACTCTTGAATGATTTTTAATTAAACTAATTTATATTTCATATATATAAATAAATAAAAAAATCATCTTCTTCTAAATTGCACACATATTATGAAGAAGTATTCCTCTCAAAACATACTAGTCTCCTAGGATGAATTTCTCAGAATTCAGTCCTATGTTACTAAATCATTTCAATAATCCTCTAAAACTAGAATCAAATCTAAACCAAAACCAGAATTATGTCATTTCAAACCTGAAGTAAAGATATTCATTTATACTTAGATAAATAAGTAATCAAATAATCTTTAAAGAACTATCAATGATCTCTATAGATGGAATCAAAATAAATAGCAAAAGATTTAATAAATGAAAGAAGAAGAAGTATAATTATTTATCAATTTATTTAGATAAGACATATCTAAATAAATGCAAATAGATTGACTCATGAAATCACTTCTTCCTCTGTTTTTGAAAGACTTTATTAACTCAGAAAAAGTAGTGCCTTTACTTTATGTAATTATGTTTATTATATGAGAATAATCAAAAAGAAGTTCCTACAATCATCAACCATATTATACTAAAAATATGACTAAATCTATGTATTAAGAATTCCAAAAATAAAATAAATTAATTGATACAATCTAATCCAAATCTAAAACTTAAGCAACCGAAAATTCTTAAATTCATACTCCAATCTAATAAGATCTTGATCAAGAATTAACACCATCCATTAATGAAGTAATACTTAATGCCTAATATCTATTAGATGAAAATATCATTACCTATGCATTAATATATTGATCTTACTCAATAAATTTAGGATTCCTCACAAACCTTAGAATAATCAAATTATTAGGAAAAAGATATCTAAGAAATGGTTGAAAAGTAATCATTTCTAAAATATATTATAGATTGAATAATTGGTAAGCCAAAAAATTGGAGAGAGAATAATTGATTGCTTAAGAAAACAACCAATAAAATAAACCTTTTTCTGCTCATTTTTAAAATTAACCAATTTCTTATTCTAACATGTTTTTAAATATTTGATTATTCAAAACATTTATTACTATTATTAAATATGAATAATTATGATCAATTAATTAAAGCATTAGACACACTTCCTGCATTATAGATATTGAAGCATCATTACTCCAATATTATTGATAGTATGAAAATTACTGATCTATCTACTTAACAGATGATTACAATATTATAAGCTGCTGAATAAGATGTATAATATTTACATTATGTAGTCATTGAAATTGAATTTGGAAATTGAAAACTTAAATTCTTATATCTAATAATTGGAAGAACAATTAGCTTAAAAAGATACGTATTAAGTATCTAGCTTATAGCCTGATGATGAATATTAAGAAATATTATGTGAAATTGAATAGTAATTGATTTCTAATGTTTAAAAGTTAAGTGAAAATTAACTGATAAATTTTTCAATCTAAAAATATGATAACCTTGATTATTAGACAGCTATGGATATAATTACTAAATTTGTTGAATCAAGATGTATAAATAAAGAAGTTGAGAAAATTCTAAATTAATAACTTCAAAATCAAATGATCAAGTACTAGAAAAAGAATTACATTTTATAAATTGAAAATATGAAAATTCTCTCTAATACAAATTCCATGAACTTTTATTAATAATAAAAATGTCTTTAATCATTTAGTTTTGATAAACTAAAACTAAAGTGCTAAGCTATTTTAAAATAACTTAGAAATTTAAAAAAAGAAACATTATAAATAAAAGATAAATATTAAATGTAATTCAAAATTTTATTCCACCAAGATAATATTATAGATAAGATGTTAACTTGCTAACAATTCAATGTTATTTATCATAAAATACTCACTCAATTAAATTACTAAAGAAAATACTTTAATATTTCTGGTTAAGTTTAATAAAATCTACTAGCTTCATAATAAATTGACAATAATGATATCTCTATAGTATTTGATAAATTATAATAAAAACTAATTAATTAGATTGCACAAACAGCTTGCTAAGTTACTGCTAATTTTGAAGAAATTGTTACATCTCGGTCAATAAATAATTCTTATCTTGAATAAATTCTGAATTAAACTAAAGGAAATTTTAATAAAATATTAAAATATAATAAGATGATCTCCTCTATTCAATAAGAAAAAGAAACATTATAAGGTTAAATTAGATATTCTATGGAGTGTTTAATTAAAAAAGTATAAATGAAATTTAGATATAATAGTTAAATGATGAGAACATGAAACTTAAGTTGGTACAATTAACAAATGTTTTAGAAAAATCATTCAAAAAATAAAGTTAATCTAGTTTAGAGAGTTTAAAAAGTATTCAATATAAATGAAATTACAAAAAATATCAATCTTAATGAATGAAAGTAGGACTTCTTTTATGTTATTTTTAGAACTATATATTTTAAAAACAGTTTTACATCTCTAATAAATTAAGTTAAATGTTTTGATTATCTAATCATATTATTATATTATGATTGCTTTTATCTATATTATTCTTAGATATATTATTCTTGTATATAATCTTAGGTTTCTGCTTGTAAGTCAGTAAATCTCTTATTTGGAGGTATGAACCATTTATTATATTAATTGGGTCTTTTAGGTGATGGCCGTTTGTCTGTTTTAATTTTCAATTATAATTCGCTCTAAGATTTAGGTAGACTGTGTAAACTATAAAGTGAACTCGCTCTCCTTTATTTATATTTATTATCAGGTAAGGTGATTTCATGTTATGGTGTTGAATCATTAGTATTTGTGTGAACAATTTTATCAATCCATCGATGTTCATCAAAATTATTAATCTTTTGTTTCGGAATCAAAACAGGAGGTAATATTGTTAATTATTTACATTTTAATCTTGAAATTAATCTTGCATGAATTGATTCAGAATTATTCTCATTAGAAAACATGTATAAAATTTAATTATTATATAAATTTCTAAAAATTACCTTTTAATAAAGTCTGCCTATTATTGAGTTAGAAAAGTTTTATTGATTTCATAAGAATTCATTTATTATTATTATTATAATATAACATTCGAATATTAATCATTGAATTGAAAGGAATGAAACTAAATTCCTAAAATTTGATTATTATTTTAATTGTGAAGATGAATTTGAAATAATTCAATATTTAATTATTACTTGAAACATTTTCATTTATTATTATACTTTTGGTATGATTTATGTTGTAATCGATTTTTTATAAAATTAAATAAAATGGTTATTAAAAAAGCTTTTGAAGATTTTTACCGAGAAAACTTTTTAGTGATTCGAGATTGTTTCAATAGGAATTAGTATTTGAGTTTCGGATTAATATTGTTTTAAACCTTTTAAATAGAGGGAATATTTATTAGTGAAAATAGTTTTGAACCTTAAAAAAATGAAAAGAGAAGAGGAATGATGGATGCGATAATTTGGATTTTAAAAGCATCAAAGTAATCATGTAATTTGAATTCTTTAGAATATATCCTTCCTTTTAATCTGAATCTATATTAAGTCAAATATATTTTATAGATGTTTGCTTCTTAATTACTCTAATTGTCCTTTCTTTAATTAATTTATTAGTTGCATTGCAAAAGAATACTTAACAAAAATAGATAAATTAGAAAATAAATGGATTAATCCCTTTACATTTTTCAGATTTCCCTATAAAAGTATACTTATATTTGTTTTATAAGTATAGTTGTAAATCAAACAATAGTTTAATGTAAAATTAATCAAATTGATAACTAATATATTGTCTTTCTTTTTGTAAATCTACAAATATGTGTTCCATTGGATGATCATTTACTGTTCGCTAAATATTTTTTGCATCTATATTAAAAATGACGAATAAGAAAATCAAAGTAAACTCAATTCTTAAATTAGATTGGATTTATACATAAGGTATAATAGCTTCTATATTTGTGCTTTTATTTTTTCTTTTGCTTGATCTCTTTATGATGTTTCATAATTTTGATTATAAATTTAAAAACTAAGATTTTTTAGGTAAAAAAGAATCAAGTTTAGAATTAATATTAAACATATACATTTATGCATGTATTGTAATCATTATATTTACTAAACAATAATACCCAAATCTATAATTAATATTAGGATTGCTTTTTAATTTATTTTTATTACTATTAAGTACACTATAAATTTAATATAGAAGACAATAGATTAATACATTTTAATCATTTATTTTGGGTCAATTTATATTTATATATATTGGATAGATATGTTATATTAATGATTTATTTGAAATAGATTTTATTAATTTATTAGTTTTAATTTCATCTCCAATCATTATTGGTTTATAGATGAAAATCAGGAGAGAAAAGTTAAAGTAACATTTTATTTTGGGTCTTAAAGATACAAAAGATTTAGAATAAAAATTAAGATTAATGTATGATTTAATTAAAATTACTTATTTTAAAGATTGGAGAACATTCAAAAAACCTATTATTAGAACTCATATATCTCTTTAATTACATAGTTTAGCAGCTAATCATTTAAGAAATTGTACAGGATTTTAGATTGATGATATTTCAGCTTTATAGTATAGTCTTAAAAGATAATGTTTTTGTAAACAATATTTTTAATATAATGAACAGAAGTCTTTAACATTTTGGAAAAGAGATTTAGATCATGAAACAGAGAAGAAATACTTTGCCTTTAGCAATGAATAACAATTTAAATAATTTTTATTTGATTTGATTAAATTTTATTTTGAAAGATTTTTACAAAATAAATCAATCATGGAGAATAACGAATAATTCTCTTATATATATTTCCTATTTTAAGTTTAAAAAAAACCAACAAAAGCTTTTTATGAAGCTATGAATTTGAAATTTAAAGTGAAAAAATTAAATTAAAAGAGAGCAATGATAATTTAATAATTAATTCAAGATGCTAAACATAACTTTAATTTAATGATTGAGAAGAAAGATCTCAAAAATTAAAAGTATAATTTTAAATAAGTTTTTGATTTTGATTACAATTTGGACATTGTAAAATCAAATTTTTAGATTATCCTTTTAAATTATAAAAAATGGTATTATCAATTATTGAATCAATAATTATAATTGTAATCCATAATAAAGAAAGGAACTGAATTATAATTACAAATCTAAATATTAGAAAAGCAACTTATTAATTTATATTAATTAAATCCTGTTTCAATTGAATTAGATACTATTATCTATTTGTTTTATAAATACATAAATTTCAATATTAAAAGACCTAAATCAACTAAAAGGAATTCACCATATGCAAATTAATTTGTTTAATCAATTAATTAATAAGTGTTTTAAAGAGATTCATGTATCGTATACATATCATTAATGAATCAAAGAGGTTCAATTCAAAATTATACAAAGTCATTTAAATCTTTAATTTTAGGAAACGATTAGGATATAAAATATTAGAATATTAAATATTTTATGCCTGATTCTATTGCCCAACATCATGATATGTATTTAGATAATTTCATTGAATTGGGTAGAATGAATATAGTAATGGCAGAATAAAGATTTTTAATATTGAAGAATAAGGAATCATTCATTATTCCAGTTCATGCCAAGGTTAGATTAGAGAATTATTCAAATAGTGATTTTGGATCTTCAGCATTAATTACATAGATAAATTAATAGAACTATTACATAGTAATAAGCAAATTTGGGATGTTGGAAGAAATATCATAAAACTTTTATGAAGATATAATAAGAAAAACATTTAATTGTCCACCAGCTTAATTGAAGTGTCTAAATTTTTTAAGAATTATGCCATGTTTATTTCGGGATCTTTAAAAGTTATAAGAGACTCAAAAGAATAATAATGATATAGATTTTGAATTCCTTTAATAAAGTAAAAATGAAATTAATTATGATGTTTTAAAAGAAGGACATATTCTTATTCCTAGACAATTTAATTTAACTGAATAGATTTAATTACTTAAAACAAGTATGACAGCTGATGTTCAAACTTATTTTTAATCAGAATAATAGAAGAGTCATGTTTATTTTTAAAATGTCTAACATTATTATATATTTTATGTTAAATATAAAATAAGATTGATGAAAACAATAAATTCCATTCATATCATATTAGATATCTAAAATCTTAAAATGGTAAAATCTGAGCATTAATAAAAAATTCTAAAAGCAGTATAAAATCTATGTAATGTTGATGGTTAATCTATATCTAAATAACAACCAACTCCTAAGATTAATTATTTATTGTAAGATTCAGAAGGTAAAGAAAACTTATTTAGAGACAAATTCGATTTGTTTAGAAAATCTTAATCATCTGAATATTTAGAAAAGAAATAATATGATATAGATTAGAATATAATGTAAGAAGATGATATTATGATTTCATAGAAGTAAAGAAATATTGAAGAATTCAATCCTTATTCTAAAAGGGAATAAGTATCTTAAACCCTTGATTCATAATTATTTCTTAAATCTAAAGAGAATTAAAAATTATTATAAACAGAGTTTGATAATTCAAAATAAATTTAAAGAGAAAATAGTTTTCATTTAGCATCCAAAAATCAAATAGAAGATGTGGATCTATCAAATAAAAATTCTAAAGATTCCATTGATTAAGACTCAAGTTCAAATCAAAGAAGTAATAATTAAATTCAAAGACATTAAAATGATGGAGGCAGTTCAATTGGAAGCTCTTAATAATAATCAGACTATATTAGTAAAAGAAGAATGATTAAAGATGTTTTATATACTGATCATCAATTCTAAAATAATACTACTAAATAAGGAATATTAATTTTAGGACTACTTTTATTAACTATATTATATATTGTCAATCTAATTTTTATTATTATCACGTAAAATGTATTTTATATAACATTTAAATTAGAAATTAGTTTTGATTGAATCAAACAAACATGTCTCAAAAAATATTGAATGTGCCTTGAATCTTTTCATTTTATCTAATCAATACGAATAAATCTTCCATTTTTCTGAAATTGATGTTAATTGGTACAATTAAATCCAGAACATTTCAATAATCAATTACTAAGAATATTTGTAAACTATTTTAAATGGATAAAATAGTATTGTTAAATAATCGAGCTTTGATTAAAAATGTATTTATTATATCTATTTAAGAAAACATAACATTTAATCAAAATAATTAAACCACACTATTAGATTAATTATTCATATATATATTAGTAGGTTAATAAATGATTGATTACATTAATAATGATATTTAAAATACTAATAACATCTAATTTATTATAGACAATTATTTGATACTCATGGATGAAATGCTATCAAATTTGAATACAACAATAACATAAAATATTAATGAAGAAATTGATTTTATTTAAACTTAACATCAATTAACTATAATACTTTCAGAAGTAACATTAAGTTTATTAGTGGCTATTTTAATACCTGTGTTTTTAGTTATAAATCGATAGAAAAATACAATATTGTAATTCTTTACAACATTTCCATAATCAGAACTTTAACAACAATTTGAAGTCTATCAAATATTAATTGAGAAATTAGAAGAAACGAAATTCGCATCATAAGAAACTAATTAATATGATATAGAAAGTGCACACATTAAAAAACTTGCCAAAAGTATTAAAGGAATCAAGGAATCTAATCATAAAAAATAATAACATGGAAAATTAAAAACAGTTATTGGATCTAGTAAACTTATTATTATTCTATATAGATGCCACTCCTATAATTTTATTTAGTATCTTTTTAGTATTGTTATTATTTTCAATTGTATCAGCATACTTCATAACTTCTTATATGATTAAATTTTAATTTCTAAATGATTATTTAAAAGAATTTTAGAAAGATATCATTTATAGTAGTTTAGAAAATGAAATCTTAAAAGAAAATTCCATTTAAAATATTATAATTAATCATTTGCTAAACCAAACATCTATGGACTTAAAAGAAAATTCAAGTAATAATATTATTAATATCCAAAAGTTTAAAAATTGTTATAAAATTAATAAGAAAATAAAAATAGTGCTTTAATTTATTATTCTTTAGAAATGACAGAGAGTTTAAATAATGATAATGCTGAATTATATGAAATTTTGTCAAATAACATTTGTGCAATTTTTGATAGTCAACTAATCCAGCATTTATCGATATAATTATTCTTAGACCATTTCTCTTATGAAGTTTGTGAATCTTTTGGTAATTAATAATCAGGAGTTAGTGTGACTTTGACAAATTTCATTAATTAAATGAATTAATTTTATGAGACTCTAATTATATTTGAAAGTATGTTTAAATTTTAAGTAATTTAGATTAAAATTTAGATCCAAATTCTCTTAATTAAGATTTATTATTATTGACTAATAAAGAAATTTAAGAAGTCTTTATCTATTTAACATTTACACTTTAAGTGATATCAGATTACGAGAATTATTAATTAAATAACAAAATTTAAAATCATTTTGTTACTTAGATAGTTATTTTTGTTATTGGGGCAACTTTTGTTAGTGTTTTTACATATATAACTGAGAAATGTTTCAAGAATTTAATTTCAAGTTAGATTAATTAATCAAAGTTGTTATTAACTTTAATACCGTTTGAAGTACTTTAAATGAATGCATATGTAATGACATATGTTTTACAAGAATCTAAGAAAATATATTTGTGATGATATTATTTATGTATTTATTTAAGTTACAGCATTGCATACATTAAGAATATTGATTAATAATAAAATATTACTAATAATGAATTAGAACTGAAATATTATAATAAAGTTATTTTACATCATAAATACATTAATTTTTTAAGTTAATGTAAAATAATTGAATTCATATGAATGAGTAAATATTCCAGTAATACCATTTTGAGAATTATTTAGATCTTTATGTTGATGTATATGTATTTATATATATTCTTTGTTAAATATTATTTATGATTGAGATATTATTAAATTATTTATATGTTTTCATCGATATCAGTTTCTCTTTAAGATTTAAGAGGATTGAGAACTGTTTCTACAAATGGATTGTCAAATTACAGAGATTTTCAAAGACTGCCAATAACTAAAACCAATTATAAGAGATAATACTTAAAAGGTGCATCAAATAGAGTTAAGTCACTCAAAGAGGAATGCAATTTTGTTTAATTATGTAGTTATAGAAAAGATAATGAAAAGTTGTTTAAGTTTAATTAACAAGGTTAACTCTTAAACTATAGAAATTTTCATCTCAATAAATAATACCCACTCACTTCAAGAGATTAATAAAATGATGCAGAAAGTTTCAATAAAATTAATTGTGCAAAATAAATTTAATAAAACTCATCATTGAAGTTAGTTACTGATTCCAATAATCAGTTAATTGAATTACTGTATTCAGCTGAACCAGTTATAAGGAAAAATAAAAAAACTAATTCTATTTCTAATGCTTAGAAAATGGAAGAAAGAACAATTAATACTAATAATACCAATAATATAAATACCAAGAGAAAATATTCAGCAAATAAACATATACAATTGATAATCTCCTCAAATAATAATAAAGAAGATCTCTATTTGTAAAGTAGCCAATCAACTTAAAATTGCTTTTAAAAAGTACTAACCAAAGAAAATAAGTCAGATAAAGGCTTGAAAGTAAAGATACCTAAAACCTTTGATGGTACTAAGAAATATTTAAAATAATTTTTGTGATATCATAATATCTCTAATTTAAATAATAATCTTATACAAATAATTTTATTTATGCAATCTATATTTGATTTTATTTCAAATTCTTTTCTCATGTCAACAAAGAATTCTTCTTCTTCTAATATATCATCAATTATATACATAAAGTTAAAAATATATATAATTCCCCTCTATTTAATAAATGTCTTTAAATGTATAATTCTAAACAGTTTCACTTTTATTACATTTCTTAAAAATAAGCTGATCTTTAATTTTATATATCTGATTTATTATAAATTAATATTATTTTAACGTTTTCAGATGCAAAATATTTTATTTTTATTTATTTAATATCATTTGAGTATGATACCATACTATAATTTTTAAAGATTTACAAATTAAAAGTTAGTTGATACTTTTTAGATTTGTATAATAATAAATTTTCTTGGTAATAATAATAATTATAATAAAATATATTAAAATGGCAACTGCTGAAACTATTGTATTTTAAATATTAAAATATAGATTGCCCATGGTCTGCCTTCGAAAAAGGAAATGATAAGCTCTAAACGAATTTTTCCAGGTATTTGAAGATTGAATGAATTAGAGCAGCACAATAGAAAGGGAGCATTTTAATTAACTTGGGAAGTATAAGGAGTATTCCCATCGATTGCTTAAAAGATTGGAGTAAAACCAGTTCCAGATGATCCTCCTTTGGTATATAAAATAATTAAAGATTTAGCCTCCTAAACCAAAATATATTCCACCTCCATTGCCTTAGAATTATGTTCCACCTCCAATTAAAAAACAAGGAAAGAAAACTGGGAAACCATAAATAATACCTGAAAAGTAAAGTTATGAAGAAAGCATTGCAAAAAAAACAATTAGATAAAGTAGAAAATCACTATCTAAAACAAACTATGGGAAAGAATATGGCAATTTTTATAGCATGGATAGATGTTTTTTGAAACGTGATAAAGAATTCATAAAATAAGAAGTGAAAGGATATGGTAATACGATATGATTAATGATAGGTAACTTTTATGAAAAATCACCAGAAGGAAGATTTGTACATGTTCCAATGCCTCCATTATCATATAAATATTAATATGTAGCTTCAACAGAATTATGACAATATATATTAATAACATTTATACAAACTTGTTAATATTTGAATAAAATAGCATAATAAATTCACAAGATATTTTATTTTAACATCTAATTTTTTAAATCATCTCATGCTTCCATTTATGTGTTCAGCACCTTACATGAATTATCCTTAACTCAACCTTTAATAATGCTATATGCTTCCAACTTCAACTTATGCTATTCCTGTTCCAATTAAAGAAACTTGTGATTAAGCATGTTAGTTTCCAGAACCTATAGAATAAACCACTGTAACAAACAATTTGGAGATGATTGCAGAAAAGGAATTGACTACTTTGTTGAAATTTCTCTCCAAACATATTTCTTTACTTTAAGATAATGTATTTGAAGAATTTGTAAAAGATAATTTAAAAGTAAGTTAAATTTCTATAACATAGAATCTCTCATCATTTTCAAAAGATATACCACACATGATCAAAAAGAGGTATTTTTAGGTTAATAAAACAAAAGAGGAAATGACTAAATTTATAATAAGAAGATGTTTTCTATTCATTAAGAGTTAAATTGAGTATGAAGAAAAAGAAGGTGTATCAGCAGAAGAAAGAGATAGATTATTTTATCATTCCTTCTTTTCTAATGACAAAGAATTTATGAAGACTCTCAAACATGAATCAATAGATGACATGATTCCATTTAGAAAGGACTCCAAAATGAAGACAATGAATGATATCTATCTAAGAAAATTATTCGCATCAGAGAGATTCTCTAATTTCTATACAAAATTTATGTGTAAATACAACTTAAATATTGTTAGCTCAATTTAAAGAAATTTGTATTCATGAAAATGATGAAAAAATAGAAAACATGACCAAATAAATTATCAAAATCATTATTATAAGAGATTTTGCAGTAATACATTATTTTATTGTAAATAGAAAATCAAAAGTTACAGGAGATTTCCTTGGAAAGACCATGAAATTATTAAATGTGAACAACGAGCAAAAGAACTATATTCTAAATATTCCAATTATTCAAGTATTACAATTATCGATAATTTAGAAACTAATAATAATAATAATAAATATCTATCAAAACTTGATTCACATACCCTAGACGTTTTGGATAAATTCTCTGAATCTTAAGAATGAATTATATATTATATATATATATATATTTATAAATTTTATATAATGAATCAGTATTTAGCAAATCATTAATCAAATCTAATTACTTCTTTATCAAAATATAAGTATATATTCCCAAAAGCTAAAAGAGTTATAATTTTTCTTATTTATATTAGAACCAATGAAATAAGTTGCAAATTACCTTAAACTATAGGAACATAAATTGCTGAAATAGGATATGGCTTCAAGTAATTCAAATTCCATTATATAGACATAAATTCTTTTATAGAATCTTAACCAATTCCAGATCCTAATTTATATGAAATCTAATCATTTGCTGAAACTAATCTTGATAAAAAGAAGGGACTATCCTTTCCATATAGTAGAGAATAAATGAAAGTTCATGGAATTTAGGGTTCATTGAACTAAATTTCTGCTTGCCCTGCAAGATACGCATCATCAAATTCTCTTGTAGATTCCAAATTTCTTTTTGGTCACAAGCTAGGATCTTTAAAATAATTTACTACTCTTGGTTTTTAATTTAGTTTTCTATAATATTAGGACCTGGATCTTTTGAAGCAATCTAAATATTAAATTAAACGGAAATTAATTTGTCTCTAAATTCAGAAGCTCAAGTGCTGCCATTATAGACAAAGATTAAAACAGATTTAAAACCTTAGAGAGTTTCAAAATTAATTAACAATAATAGCTTCAAATAGTTTTCCTGAACCAGCTAGTTATGATACATTAAAATTGATATAAAAAATATATTTATCAATTATATCTCGAATACAGGAATTACTGGAGCAAGTCTTTGTCCTAGAAATGGATTCAAATCTACTGTTTAAAATTCATTTCCAAAAGCTATGAGAAAAAAAACGTTAGATTTAGGGATTTAGAGTCCAGATCCTTGAACTTATAAAGCTTTTTCAGTATTTGAGTGAGTTTAATTTAAATACATAAAGTATATTGTATTATAGATAAAACTATATTAATTGGACAAATTGACCATTGATACATTATTCTTATGATTAATTCTAAAATATTGATGGGATATTGAAAATATTGTATTCCTGTTACAATTATTATTAATTATAAAAATGGGTTTATGTTCAAGTCAAAGTCAAAAGCAAAATGAGAAAACGACTGAAAATAAGAAGTCTGATTCAACGAAAGAAGAATAGTAGAAGCCAGAAAACTTATCATAAAATCATCAATAGAAATAGGACAGTAATAAATTTTTATATTTTAAAGTTTAAGGTGATACTGGAGGTCTGATTATCACAAATGCTAAAATGGGGAGAATAACAAAAGATTATACTTTACTTAATCCTCCTCTTGGAAGTGGTATATAGTTTAATTTTATTAATTATAATAGGAGCATATGGAGAGGTGAGGAAAGGTATACACAAATAAACGGGTATAATGAGAGCAGTAAAAATTATATAAAAGTCATAAACAACGAAGGAAGAACAAGAGAGATTGATGAATGAAGTGCAAATTCTTTAAAGATTAGTAAGCTTAATAAAAAATAGATTTTAGGATCACCCAAACATTATAAAAATATATGAATTCTATTAAGATGATAGATTATTTTATATTGTTACTGAACTATGTACTGGAGGAGAACTATTTGAGAAGATTAGATATGAAGGTAGTTTTTCAGAGAAAAAAGCAGCAGAAATTTTAAAATAAATACTCTCAGCTGTAAATTATTGTCATTAAGAGAAAATTGTACATAGGTAATGTTATTATATTAAAATGAAAAGAGATTTAAAACCAGAAAATTTATTGTATGAATCTGAAAAGGATAATTCATTATTAAAAATTATTGATTTTGGAACTTCCAGAGAATTTGATATTAATTAGAAATTAAATCAAAAATTAGGAACTCCTTATTACATAGCACCTGAAGTATTGAATAGAAAATATGATGAAAAGTGCGATATTTGGTCTTGTGGTGTGATATTGTATATTCTTTTATGTGGGTAAATTTATGATGTAGATTAGGTTTCCACCTTTTGATGGGAAGACTGAAGAAAAGATAATGGAAAAAGTAAAAAAGGGTAATTATTCATTTGAGTCAATTGAATGGGAAGATATTAGTAAAGAAGCCAAAGAATTTATAAAGAAACTATTGTAATATGATCCAACAAAGAGATATAGTGCTTAATAAGCATTATAAGATCCTTGGATTAAGAAATTTACAAATGCTGCTGAAGTAGAATAACCATTAATGAAGAAAGTCTTAACGAATATGAATAATTTTAGAGTAGATTATTGCAGTAATATTGTTAGCAACATTAAAAATTATAAGAAGCTTGTTTTAAATATATTGTAAATTAATTGGCAACCAAAGAAGAAAAATAAGAGTTGCTAAGAACATTTTAATCTTTGGATACTAATAATGATGGGAAATTAAGTAAATAAGAATTATTGATTGGATATTAAAAATTTTTGACTCCAGATGAAGCGTTAGAAAGAGTTGAAAAAGTATTTTCTGAAGTTGATAAAAATAATTCAGGAATGATCGATTATACTGGTATAAAAATAAAATAATATTAAGAATTCGTTATGGCAACTATTGATAGACAATAACTTTTATCTAAATAAAGATTGTAATTAACATTTAGAATGTTTGATGCTGTAAATAATATTTGATTTATAATTTAGGATAAAAGTGGTTCAATAAGTATAGATGAGCTTAAATAAATATTCGGTGGAATATCAGAAGATATGTGGAAATAAATAATACAAGAAGTTGATTAAAATCAAGATGGTTAAATTTCATTGGAAGAATTCTGTGCTATGATGAAGAAAATAGAATGAATCATTTCATATTTAAATTTAATGAAATCTTTTTTTTTAGATTATTCTATAATACGTTTTTATTTTTTGTTATTAATTTACCTATAATAAGTCATCATTCATCATATAATTTAAATCATGATAGTATGTCTAAAATATTATTGTATATTTTTAAATAATGTTTAAGAATTTAATTAAAATAGGAGGTTGTTTTGGATTATTAGGATCAACAAGTATTCTCTGCAATCAGATCAAAGGAAAAAATTAAGATGATTCATTACCCCATTATCATTTTCTAAATGATCATGATTTGTAAAAATTGCAGAAGAAACATTCAAATTTGTCAATCATAGATAGAAGCTACACAGAACATATATTATCAGTGATTCGTGATGTTTAGACTGACATTGTGGTATTTATAATAACTATTAAAGGATTTCAGAAAGAATGCAGATCGATTAATAAGAATACTTATTGAATAAGCTCTATCTTAAATAGAAAAAAAGAAACATGTTAAACAATCTCCATTAGGGTATTATGATTCTCATGAGCTTAAGTTTTAAGATGAAGAGTAATTTTAATAAATAAATTCAGAATATGTTTTGTTAGTATTCTCAGATCAGGGAATGCATTTTTAATTGAAGCACTTAAAGTAATGACTGGAGCATCAATTGGATAAATATTAATTTAAAGAAATGAAGAAACATCATAACCATCTTATTATTTTTAAAAATTGCCTCAAAACATTAAAGATTAATAAGTCATATTGGTTGATCCCATGTTAGCCACTGGAGGAAGTGCGAGTATGGCTTTAAAAATATTAAAAAATCATGGGGTTAAAGAAGAGAACATAACTTTTTTAACATTAGTTAGTTGTGAATAAGGTTTAAGTAAATTGTTTGCCGATTATCCAAAAATTAAGATTATTACAGCTTAAGTTGATCCAATATTATTGAAAGATATCAACTATTTGGCTCCAGGAATAGGTGATTTTGGAGATAGGTATTTTGGAACTGTTAAAAGAAATTAAGTTTAATAATGATTATTACATAAATAAACCAAAATATTGAATGAAATTCTGTTTATAAAAAAAAATATATTAAATAATTGTTCAAAGCTACTATTATTAATTAATTTTATTATAGAATTTAAAAGCTGAGTTCTTTTTTAAAGGAGTAGTATCAAACTTTAATTTACTCAAACTCAAATTATCCTTAAATTATGAAAGTTGCAGATTGCTTTTATTTTCCGATTTCAAATTAGGAGTTTTTTTATTAGACTGTTATATATTTTAATGTTTTGGAGTGAGTAAATTTAACAATTTTGAAGGTGATTCAATTTAATGTTAAAATTGATCATCATATTTCACTTCCAAGCAAATATTACTAGGACTATTTGCATCATTGTTATGATTATTATTATTATTAATATTATTATTAGAATTATTTGCATCATTTTAATTAGGATCAGGCTTTTCTTTTAATGGAGTCTTAAATTAATTGAGGGAAGGTAATTAATATTCGTCACTATTGTTTGTTTACTCATAAATTCTACTCAAATTCTTTGAAACCTAATTTGCACTATCCTGCTTGTATTTATGTAAGTAATTATAATAAAATGAAGGTCTTTATGATAAAAAGTCTTTGATTACAGATACAGTGAATACGTCTTAACACATAATCCAAAAGTTTTTTATCCATCTATCAACTTTTTCATCTTAATCATAACCATGTGCACCCACTTTTTCTTAAATATATTCATATAGATTGTTTTGTATATCATCCACCTTGTCTTCATTCCAAAATATAGAATCAGCTATTTTGGCTGTTTTCTTCAACATTTTGTTTTCCATTGTATAACTTTCAATTCCATCTATCTTAATTTCATTCATCATTTTTTAAATATACGAATTGACAGAATTTGGATTCAAATAATTCTATTATTTATTTGACCTTCTTCTTGGCATATTATTAGGAGAATAAGATCTAGGAGACATCTATCCATTTTATTATGATTAAAGCAATTTTAACAGTAATTATCGCTCTAAAGATGTAAAAGAATTCATTAATTCGGAATTTTACATACCTAATGAATAGATTAATTTATATTATACCTCCTCTTTTGCGAATGTCTTTCAATCTCTCCTCCATCTCAGGAATACGTTTTTTCATTGCTGAATTCCAATGATTCTTTATAGAATTATCTGTTCTTCCTATTAATTATTTAGCCATTTCAGCCCATCTATTTCCCATAACTCTATGGGATAAGAATAGAATCCATTCTTCGTAATCTCCCCAATGAGATTTCTTAATCTAAGGATTCAAATGATTATGCCATCTTTCTCTGCATTATTTTCCTATTCTACCTGGCAAGTGTTCTGCAATAAATGTCCATTTCTATGGACCATGCATTTGAACTAATTTAATTAATAAATTGTCTTCTTGTTCTGACCATGGTCTCTTTTTTCCTTTTGACTAATTTCTTACTCAAATTTATTACATGAAATAGAATATCTTCATCATCATCATAATCTCTTTCTTATCCATATTTTGGTGTAACTGTCAAAGCAAAATTGGTTAAACTCTTTTATTTTGTTGCTGCTATGTCCTATAAAATGTTCTATTTTTTTTTATCAGTAGGTTCGATTTCATTCATTTCTATATATTCATTCTTATTTCTTAACCTCCTCTTTATTATAGGAGGAGAGATCGACAAATGATTTTATGATTTCATTCTCAATCTCTAACTTCTATACATTTTATTAATTAATTAATATTTTTTGAATTTGAATTTCAAAATTAAATATATACTTTATACCTCATTATATTTATTTAATTCCTATATATATATTTCTCTTCATTATCATCACCTTTTCTCCAATCCCTTCATCAACTTTACATTCAAAACTCAATTTTAATTTTTGAGCAAACAAACTTTTTTAATTTTTGATTGTAATATTGTCAATATAAATTAAAACTAGTAGATTGATAACCATTATTAGGATGCTTGAATGTAGTATTTGGGCCTTAGGTTACTTTAAATATATTCTATTTATTCATGAGTTGGTAATGCTATTTTTATTCTTTCTGATTCAATCTAAATTCAAATTCTAAACGATATTTCTTATTTATCACAAATATTTTAAACTAAATTATTAAAAAATTTATGTTTGTTAATTGCTAAATAAAAATGCATTTTTAAATAAACAAAATCGTTTCAATATAAAATTTACTTATTATGTAAATATATGATAATAATATTGATATCTAAGAGTTAATAATCTATATAGTATTTAGGTTGCTAAGTTTTTCTTGGTATTTTATTGGTATCAAGTTAAAATAAAACAAAAAAAGATATTTCCATTTTTGAATCTTAGAATCTGTTACCATCTGATAATAGTTGATAAATAATTAATTTGATTAAGACTCATTGTTCATTGTTATTGTTGATTAACTATAGAAAAGAATAATTTTAAACTTAGTTAAAGTAAAGCTAAAATGTAAAAAATGTTACAAACTATGAAATATCCAAAAAAATTAGAATAATATAGATACAATAATGATTAAGTAAATAAAAAGATATGAGTATACATCATAATTCAGTATTTTAAGATAAATTTTGCACTTCTGATAGCACTAAGATTTTTTTTAGAGCTGAAAGATCTTGGTGTAGTTATTTATGTAGAGATTTTAGAATATCTTTTTAATTGATATTCATCAATTTCTAGGATTTCATTCTACAATTAGGTTTCTTCTTGTTATATTTTTTAAAGAGATTGATTGAGTTTGAATTTTGAGATCTGTGGTTTTTAGATGACTCTCATTGATTCCAATCCAAATAAGTTTAGATATCCTTCTCTTGGAACTCTTTAGGTTCTCCCTTTGAAATGATCTAAGAAACTCATAGTAATTAAATTAAATAATAAATGATTTATGTTTTTTTAATAAATAATCAGTTATTTGATTTTTAAGATTAATATTATCATAATGAATATAGATTCCATGTATTTAGTAGGATACAAAAGCAAAAAAAAGAGAAGATTAAAAAAATTAAATAAATATGGATAGAAATTCATTTACATATTAGATTGATAGTTTCATAGAGACTACAATATTAGCTTAAGGTTATGACAAGGCAGAGTTTCTGTAATATCTGGCTAGCAAGAAAACTAATGGTAGTTAAATTGAATTATGGAATATGGATGAAATTCTAGTTGTTGGAGCAGAATTTATGACCTTAAAATAATAACAGTAACAAATCATATAAGTAATGTAGATAAACAAGTATTGAGATGGCAAAATAGGTCGAATTACAGAACAATCATCAAAGTGGATCAATTTATCCTGAATTCAATGATTATAAGTCTCCTCCTAGTTTTATTCCAGAGCAATAAATTTCTAAACAAGGAAGTTTAAAAGAGGAACCATAAAATATAGTATAGCCACCATTACTTTAATAAATGAATAATCAGCAAATTCCTATTTTAGCAGAAGTTCAACGTTACAAGTTGTATCCAGGAAAATAGATGTAAATAAATCAAAATTCGTTCTTGTATAAACATCCGAATATCGAAGTGAAGATTTAAAGTTATTAGGAGTAAGCAGGATCTCTATTTTCTAAATCATACATTCTATATAATATAACTTTAGATCCATATGGATATTTCATTAGTAGAAGATATTCGGATTTTGATAAGTTAAGAGAATATTTGGTTAAGAATTATCCTGATTATTACATTCCTCCTATACCAAAGAAAGTTACATCAAGTACTAAGAATAAGATAGCTGATTTTAGATAATTAGCTTTAGAACGGTTTATGAACACAGTAATCAAGCAATTTTGGTTTGATGGTTTGGTAGATAGTTTTTTCAGTTGTTAGAATGAGAATGAACTTTAGAGTAAACTAAAGCAATAAAAATAGAGGTAGTATGATACATAAAATTTAATAACTTTAAATGGATAGATTGAATGTTAAATTAGTTCATAAATTGAAGGATTCTTTTCATATTAATAAGGAAATTTAAGTAAGGAGACTGAGTGTTATAATAATATTCGATAAATATCGAAGAAAATAGTATCATTAAATAAGTAATTAAGTTAAGAATATAAATAACTTGCTGATTAGTTTTAAAATTTATAATAAAAGAATAAGAATTAGAATGAATAAATACCAGAAAAGGTTGATGAGATTTATTATAGAAATTTAAATCAATTGTTCTTAACATGGAGCAAAAGATAAGAAGATATTGGATTAATAATTAATAAAAATTTAAATTATTTTTACAAATACTAAAATCAAGTAGTAGAAACAATAAAAGAGAAAATAAAATTTAGAGATTAACTTCGTGATGATACATTAAAATAATTATAAAAAATTGATAGTAAGATTGAAAAGCAAAGTAAAGACTAAGTAGATGTTTAAATTTCTTAAAGGACTTCAGAAACTATAAATGAAAAATAATAAAAGTAAAATTTATTTTCGAAAGAATCAAAGTAATTTGAAGCTATTTAGGATAATTTCGGATATATTAATAATAATATTTATTAATAAATCTAAATTATAATGAATTTGAATTAGTACCAAACTAATTAAACGATCTTGAAAATGTAATAAAGAATTACTTAAATATATTAAGATATGACAAAAGAAAATGAATAATTATTTGTAAGATATTGATAATATAATTTTTAATTTATGAATCATTTCAATATCCTACTCTATGATGGTTATTCATCTGGACATTGATCTAATCCTTCTAATAAATTAAGGTTATTAACAATATCATGTTATCCTTACATATTTGATAATCGATAGGTTTTCTCCAAAAATTCATCAAAAAATTCAGCATCCCATATTGAATGTATTTCATTCCTTTTTAGAGCTACCAACAAAGTTCCAATCAATATAGATGGATATATAAATACACTAGAAGGAATAGAATAAGATTGAATAATAGTTGTAGTTATCCAAATTACATATCCAATTATCAAACTTAATCCATTAAATATTGTATATGAAAATGTACGTTTATTTTTATCAAATCTATATGTAAATCCCATATATAATCCAGGAATTGCTATACTAAATAATGATATCCATGCGCAACTGCGATCATATTGTAATTCAATTAAAGGCAATTATAATTCTATTGGACAATTTAATATTTTTAAGGTTAACGAATTGTATGATTAATTTGTCTTAAAATATATTAATCCAGCTGCTGTTCCATCAAGTAATATACATATTAATAAAAAAAAAAAGCATTCTTAAGATTTTTGAACTTAAATAATTTTGCTATTGTAGACATTATAAATATCGATATTAAATCACTTAAATACCAAGCCTATGTAAATAAATATAATGTCATAAATGCTGATGATAGCATAAATGAAAAAAAATCACAAATTCTTATTTTATAGAATATCTTTCTTCTCCAAACTGATCCATCAGGAGATAAACATAATACCTATATATTATTTTCTATAATACCTCATCTATTATAAATAGCGAACATGAAAATCCTATTACATAGGTAAAAACTTTGACTACTATTCCAAGTGCTTCAAGATAATTTGAATTGAAAATTAAAAAGAAACCAATACAATAAAATGTAAAATACAAGCAAGTTATTATAATATCTATCTTAAATCCTTAAAATCTTCCATTCTATCCTCTTAAACTAAAAGACATAATTCTTGAAAACCTTGTCAACAGTGCCATCAACATAACACTTATAGTTATCAAAATAATTAAACTCCAATCAAAAGTTATAAAATTATAGTTTTAACTACATGAATATGTAAATTAAAATGGAAATGTATGATTCTTATCGTTATTCTCCATCAAAATAACATTTACTTGGATGAAATCCCAAGCATTCTCTGGATTCTAAGTACTGTAATCTGTGCAATTTTAATACAAAAAATATTTTATGCTATTATTTTACAATAATGTAGTATCATTCGCAGATTATCTTGTAATTCTAATTATTACTATTTAATTTATTACATAGATTTATTTTTAATGGTCTTTTACTCAACAAACACTTGGTATTGCTTATCTTCATCATTTTATATAATTAAAACCTCATCATCTTCTAATGTTTAATTTTTATCAATTTTAATTAAATTTTTTGGTGAAGTACAAGATCTTCTCTCTAAAATAGGAGATATATCGAATTCCTTCTGCAAATTGCCTTCCAAATAAACTGCATCACGTTTGCTCTGATATTCCATATATATTGAAACTGGTATACATGTGGTCTAATGGAATATTAAGAATAAAATAAATATAATCATTATTATTTAACTTTTTTCCATTATTTTTTTTAAATAAAATTCTTATTCTTTCCTTCATTAATTTCCTTTCCAAACCTAACTTCTTTTTCAACACCCTTCTCATAAATATTCACATTGAAATCCTCCAATTTAAATTCTATAGAATAACATATAATCAAATAATTATTTATGTTTCTTTTTAACTCAAAAATCCTTTTATAAACATAATGATATTTGTTCTATTCATAATGTCATTTTAGCATTCTTACAATCCTTCAACTCAACCCTTTCTTTACAATTAATCCTATTAGCTACCATATATTATTCTTGTCAACTTTGCTCATTCATTCAATACATATTAACAAATTAGATTTCTTAATTTATTTTAGCACCTCAAATATAAAATTCTCCCTTCATCTATTTTACTCCTTAATATCTTAAAATTGCCTTTTCTAAATATAATTGTGTTCACTTTTGAAATTATTAATTCTTTTCTTCATTATTACTTATTTAAAGATCTCTGTAAAAAATTAAAATTTTATCTAAATCTCCAACTATATATTTCTTTTAAAAGTCTATTAAATATTCTCCCCTAAGTTATTTATTTTGGATCTATAATTTTTATCCGAAAAGATATTAAATCATTTATTAATAATTGTTAATTATTTGCGTATAAAGTTTATAATAATTTTTCAAAGGAATGGACTGTTAGCTATATAATTTATTCTTTTATAATAAATCATCCCAAATATGATAAAAAGTATTGATAAAAGTGATGATAAATATAAAGTGTTTGGCAACCATAAATTAACTACAATCTTAAAGATTGAAATGGTGGCATATAAAATAACGTGTATATCTGAAAATCATTTCAAAATTTGTTTATTTAATTTCAATCAAGTATCTACAAAATAGTTTGTTAATATTACTTAAATTTATGGGTGAAACATTATAAAATTGAGATTAATACTAAAAAATACAGTGTCTCCTAATAAAATTAATGCTTAAAAATGTATAGATAAATAGAATTAGGGTGAAGAGATCAATAAATATTTCTTATTTTGATAATGAGGGCCTATTATAAATATTTGGTTTTGGATTATTTTGAAAATTTTAAATACAATAGGTTTCTATAGGATATATTTATTAGTTTAATAATGAGTCTTGTATAACTATAATATATAAGTTTGATTCTTGTTGTCTGGATTTTCTATTTCATTAAGTTCCTTTTTAGATAATTGAGAAGCCACCGTTTTTGGTCCTATATTAGGATTCATTATTATAAAGTTTATTATTATAAACTAATTTAATGGTGATTTTTTAAAAGTTATGTTAATTATTTTAGCGATTGAGAAAATGATTTATGAGTACTTATATTTTATGTATGGGCTAAAAGAAATTTGCTAGATTTCTAAAACTTTGGATAGATATTCTTTATATATTAAAAGATCGGTTATTTTATATCAGCAAATCACAATTCAATAAGAATTAAAAATAGGTCTAATTTATGATAGCATTGAATTTTCCGTAAATATTTTTATTTTTATTTTTTCATTTTTCTTAAAAAGAATTTAAACAAATAATTAAAACTGTATCTGTATCACTTTAAAGCTCCGTTTCATGAATAAAATCTTACATTTTTCTCAATCCTATATTTTTGAAGACCATTGACTTAAATTCAAAAAATTTATTTGTTTATAGATTATAAATTAGCACTAATAAAAGTATATGGTTATCTAAAACATTCAATTCGCTAAAATTTACCAACTTCCAACAACTAAATGTTATTTTTAGATTAAATAATACATGTAACATTTAAATAAGAACAATTACATCATTTAAATTATATGCATTAAGATTTGAATTATTTGAAAATAAAGAAGGAAAGCATGATAGATAACATTAAGTATCATAACAATAATATGAAAAATTATAATGTTGAAAATTCTTTACTTTAAAGGGTTTGATCATTTTGAAAGATAAGAGTTATTTGATATTTGCATTTTTTTAAACATATTTGATTATTAATTATATTATATTATATTTAATTAATTATAATTACTAAATCATTAAAGAATCAAAAAGTAAATCAAATTACATTATGGGTTTATTGATTAGAAGATGATATATAAAATAAGTCGAAAGATTTAGCGATAAAAGACAATGAATTAACAGAACTCAAAATCAATTAGATTGATACGATCTAAATTATGCAATTGATTCAATAATAATTTTATTTCTTATTCTTAAAGAAATTTAAAATTGACCATTTTATTCTTCTGCAAAATTTGAAAATGATTAGAAAGATTTAATGATATCTTAATTAAAGGCAGAAAACTTTGAATTGGGACAGAATGCAAAAGATTATTAAGAAATGACTACTCAATTAAAATCATTAGAAAAAAAGTGAAATTAGATGGTAAAATTAGATATAATACATTACACTAAGAGAAAATGGGAAATGAGGTAGAATATCGAAATAGAAGTGATAAAACTCTAAAAACAATCGCAAACAGAATTATAAGCATTTGAGGATGAAAGAAAAAGTATAAAATATATATATAAATAATAAGATTGATGCATGATAGAGAGATGCTTAATAATAATTATGAGGATATTTTAGATAAATTAAATGATAAGGAGAAATCTTTGACTTAATTGCAAAGTGATTTTAATAATCTTGAAAAATAGAATCTTATCTGTAAAGCAGATGGAGAAAATGTAATCATATTGGTTATATTTATTTTAGAGTAATAATGAATTAAAATCAAAAATGAAAATTTACAATTCACTAGAAAGTAATATCAAGATTTCAGTCTTGAATTAGATTAAGTTGAAAGTATGTATGCCTAATTAGAATATCAACATAAAGACGTATACTTTTATTCTATTTAATTTAATTTAATGGAGGAATTAGATTAAATGTCATTAATATAAGAATAAGGAGCAATGACTAGAGCAAGTAAATGTAAAAAATTGAAAACTTAATTAATTATGGGAACTGAGTAATTAACATAGTTCCAAACTCCATTTAAGAGATTATCTACTAATAAAAAGACATAAATGAAACAATATGAATTTTGAAAAAAGTGGGTTTATTACTATTAATATTTTAATTTTTTAACAGCTTTTAAGCATGATTGAAATTAGACGTCCTCTTTCTGAAAAAAATTTAGGTAATAGATCAAGTAAAGATTTACAAAGACCAAATTCATCTAATTAGTCTAATTCGTAATAAAAATAGACTTTATAGACTATGAAAAGTTCAATACAATTATAAAAATAAAACCAAAACTTTTATTCCAAATATTTTACTTCTAAAGATTAAAAGGAAAATATTGAAATACGTTCAAATTAGGATAGAAATCAATCAGCCAAAACTAAATAATCTACATAAGATTATTAAAAATTATAAGATAAATTACTCTTTTTAGAAAATAAAATCTCAACTATTAAAACAAATATTGATAATAGTTAAAGACAGACAAAAAATAGCATTGCATCTAAATTTTTTACTTAAAATACAAAAAATAATCAAACCTCATCTTCAGTTTAAAAAACTGTTTCAATTGATTTTACTAACAAAGGATAAAAAGATCGTTAAATTCATCAACAATCTAAAGAATAGAGAGATTAAACACCTTAACAATAAAATAAATTAAAATCAAGTACTTTTATAAATAATAATAATTATGAAAATAAAATTGAAGGAACTATCATTAAAAAACCTAGTCTATCAACTTTTGTTACTTAAGTGAAAATTCCATTGAACGAAAATAAAAATAATTTAAAAAATTTAAAACCAGAATCCACTAAGGGTAGTAATATAATGAAAGACAATTTTAAAAGAAAAAGTTCATAAGAGAAAAACAATTAAATTACATTCTTATATTACATTTCATCAATTATTAAAGGATATATGCAAATTGAAATTACTAAACCTATAGAATTAATTAGAGAACATCTATTATAAACAATGTAAGCTTCTATTTTTTAAAAGTCTGTAAAAGTAGCTAATAATTTTGAGGAAAAAAAAGTCAATCTACCTTCAACAACAAAGAAAACAATTGTATTTGATTTAGATGAAACATTAATTCATTGTAATGAATCTACTTAAATTTAAGGAGATGTAATTTTACCAATAAAATTTCCATCTGGAGAAATCATAGAAGTAAATTGAAACTTTATTGAATTAGGCATCAATTAATATAAGACCTTATGCTTAGTAAGTTTTATAGACTTTAAACAAATACTTTGAAATCATAGTATTTACTGCCTCTCATTCTTGTTATGCTAATGTGGTAATTGATTATTTGGATCCAAATAAAAATATAATATCTCATAGGTTTTTTAGAGATAGTTGTATGTAAACAGAAGAGGGTGCTTATATTAAGGATTTAAGAGTAATTGGAAATAGATCAATGAATGATATGGTATTAGTTGATAATGCAGCATATTCATTTTGTTTATAGCCTTTAAATGGAATTCCAATAATAAATTATTATGATAATAAAATGGATCAAGTAAAATTATAATTTCTATTTCTTAGGAATTACTTTATTTATAGAATTACTTGATGGCTCTGAAATCAGTAAGAGACGTCAGATAATATAATAGTTAAAATCTAAAATTAGATAAATATTCGACATATTCTGATCCAATAGATTTATTATAGTAATTATACAAAGAATATATTCCTTGACTTATAAAAATTTAATATATTAATTAATTAATAAAAATAGAAAGTTAAAAATATTTTAGAATTGTCTTTCAACTTTGTATTTGTAAAAATATTAATAAATTATTGATAATAAATAATAAAATAATTTTTTTTTTTTTAATGGAAGAGTTTGAGATATTAGATTTTCAAGAATTATAATTTGAATAGAAAGGATTAGAACAAGCATCTAAATTTTTATAGAAAAAATTCAAAATGGATTTAAAGTCAGTATCGTAATAAAAAAATAAAATAACTTCGCATTGCCTCCTTTGTAACAAAAGAAGAATGATTTATTCTCTAAACATCATTAACCAATAGACATAGTAAGAATAACCTTTAATATTAGATTAGTTAAAGCTCTGAGCCTACAGAAAAGAATGAAAAACATGGTTCATCTACATCATCAAATTAAAGCATAAAAATAACTTAAAATTAAATTATTTCTCCTACTTAGAATGAATCTCCGGATTAGAATCCCAATGAATAAATCAGTTCCTAATCAGAGGATGAATAAATTGAATCTCATAAGTTAAAAGTTAATAATTTTGAATAGATGTTGAAAGAAAACTAACTAAGTTAAAAAATACTAACTGGTTTACAATTTTATAGAAATGGTAAATTTAAACTAGCATTAGAAAGAATGATTGATGTTTATAAAGAAGCAAATGAAAAATTGAAATAATAATTGGATAAATTATAAATTTCAATTATTATTTTGTTATGCATCTAATCACTTTGTTATGCATCATAGTGCTTCTAAAAGTTAGGATAAATCAATGAGGCATTAAAGTATTTTATAAATATTTATAATAAGATGTTTAGATAAATGTTTAAATTAATTCGAAATTAATGATTTTGATTTATTATGTAAGATTTTTATAGAAAAGGCAAATCTATATTTGCTGAACAATTAGTATTTATAATCACTTGATTACTATAAGAAAGCCTTAATAAATTATGAATAAGTGAATTGGAAGTTAGAAATTGCCAAAATGTTAGTTAAAATATCATTTGTCTATGCTTTACTTCGTACTAATTAGATTTATAATTATAGATGATATTGAAGATGCAAAAAAGATTTGTTACGAAGGTCTCTCTATTTTACAGAGTAAATTAGATCATTAAGATCATAGAATATTCGAAACTTATTATACTTTGGGATGCATATACTATCTGGAGAAAGAATATGACTTTGCTCTTGAGTATTTAGAGTAATCAAAGGAAGGCTTCATAAAATTGTATTAATATTATCACATTATAATTTTATAGATATGGAGAGAAAGATGAATAAATATATAAAGTGATGAATCTTTAAGGAGTTATTCATCATTTATAAGGCGATAGTAATAAAGCAATGGAAATTTATGAGTAACTTGTTACATATCATGGGTATAATTATATATTATTAATTTTAAGCGACACTGATTCAATAGGTTTAGCATTCATACTAAACAACTTAGCCCTGGCTTATTTAGATAGAATGAAGTTTAAGAGTTCAAATATTTCATTTGCTAAATCAATTACTATTTTGAAATAATATTTCAATGAAAACCATCGATACTTATAAAGGGTTGAAAAAAACAGAATGCTTGTAGCATCAGCTGCTTTATCTTATATGTGATTTTAATTTTTCTTTTTCGTATTATTTTTTAATTTGTATATTGTTTTCAAATTTATATTTAATATAATTTAAATAGGTTATTAGGCTAAAGTATAATATAAAAAATCTATTCAAAAGTGCAGATAGAAAAAAGAACCCACTTTTATATAAAAGAGCTAAAATTTTAGAATAAGAAATGGAATTTTTCCTATAAGTGTTTTATAACTCTAAGTGAAATTGCCTTGGAGTCTTATTCTTTATTCATCAAAATAGATTTGATGATAAATGAAGAAGATTTCCTTTTACATTTATTAGTTTAGTATAATAATATTGAAGAATTAAATTAAACTTCTTTAATTTATAATTTTTTATAGATTCTAATGTCTGTACCTTATTTTTTAATATGTGCTTCAAAAACAAAGAGTTGTAAGTTATCAGATTGATCAATTAGATCTGCAAAATAACAAAGCAGTTTATTTAACAAATATATTGAAACTTATAATGTTAATGTATTTTTTATTTGGAATGGTTCCTATGACTACTTAGGCTATAAAAATAAAGTTCGAATGGCAATTATTACATATGATGGGGATCAAATAGTATTAATTGTTTTGCTAACCACATTATGTAGAAGATAGGAAGGTTCATTAACTTGCATTTAAAGTAAAAGTCTTGAGATATATTAAATTTAGATAAAAAAAGGTTAAGAAGTATGGTTCTCTAGAATCAGCCAGATTTGGAGATTTGATGGAAATTAGAAAGAAAGATCTAGCTGAATTTGAGAATTTTGTAAAAATTTGATTTAAATTATGTTTTAGGCTCGAGACTCGAGATAACATTAAATTGAGAACCATGAGTTATTAAGAACAATGAGAGAAGTTTAAGCTAGTATTAAATTAAAAAATTAACAAGAGGCTCTTAAGAAAGCATTAAAATTCAAAGAACTAAAAAAAAAATAAGATAATGATGTAACATAATAAATAAAGAAAAATAAACATATATATATAAAAGGGGAATCATTTTTATTTCGAATTTTCTTATTCTAAAAATTCAGAATGATCTTCTGCAAAATCATCATATCTACTTTCTTAGAAAAAATCAACAGGAATTCTCAATAATTCGTTTTTCAAACAATCTTATATATATGTGTTTTTCATGAACATCTAATCATAATATTTAAAAAATTGTTCTTCATTCTTTTTTAGAGGATTGATGGTTTTCAAATCTCCTCCAATTACCTAATTTTTAAAATTCAAAGCAACTTTTTTAGCAACGTATTTTTACATAATTTGTTTATTAAAAATATTATTACAGATAAATAAATTATATTGTAATATAAATATAGATGAATTCTCTGTGAATTCTCAAAGTAATACAAATTATATAGATATCCAAGTATGTTTAATTAATAAATAAATAGTATGTCATATTTATTTAATCAATTAATAAATAATAATACATATGTATATATTTTTAATAAATAATATTTAGTATAATACAATAAATAATTTATTAAATAGTTTTAAATATTTGATTAAATTATAATAAGAAATTTTGAATTATTATCTAATAAGTTAAAGCTTTTCAATTTTTATTTAAATATTTATGTAAGTCAAATTTAATCAATGATCCTTATAACCAAATATCATTAATTTATTGGAGATCTTTATTGAGTTTTTTTAAGATATGTACAATATTATTATTAACTTTAATTTCTTCATTCTATTTAACATTTTTCCATTAGCGATACTTGGATGACAACAAAACAATCTTTGAAAAACAAGAACTATCAAAATTGAGGATGTTTGTCTCAGATTATTGATTACCAAATGCTTTCCCAAATTTATCAAATATTTATTTTATAGGTAGAAATCTTTCCCTTTACATCTTACTAAAGAGAATGATCTTTCTCTAAATATTTATTTCCTACTATCTCACTAACAAATAATTAGAAAGTCTTAGTTTCTTATTAAATGATTAGACGGAAAAGTTGGATTATCGATTTTATTATTTTAAAAGAGAATTTCTTTATTGTAACAACTTAAAAGGAATGACTTTAGTAATAGTTTAATATTCATTTAAATCTTTCCAATCCTCAGGAGGTGTAATATCTATTTATCTAATATAATCAATAACTCTATTGACACAATATTAAAATCTCTAAAATACAATTTTCTTATTTAATTTTGCTTGTCCAATAATTTTTTATAGGAAATTATAATGATATGACTAGTTGTTTTATAGTTGATTTTCATTAGCTTTTTATTTATTGAATTCAGGCGAACTGTCATTGTCATAAAAAATGATAACATTTTTTCGTTTCAATTTTTGTAATTCAACTTTTTATCTAAATTAATTATATTTATACATTTCTCAAGTTTAAATTATTAAAGAATTAATTACTTTCTTCTCGCATAAAGTTATGATATTTCAAAATTAATTAGTTTACTTTATCTGAAACATTGAATAAATGATTTATATTAAACTATTAAAACATAAGATCTTTATTAAGCTATTGCATAAGTAAATCTAGGCTATTCGTTTAAAGCTTCAAACTCTCCGAAAATAGTACCCTATAATATGGTTAATATATTATATCTATTTTTTGATAAGATTCTCACATCTCCTTTAATCAAATAATAAATTTCATCAGATATTTGTCCTTTCCTATAAATAATTTCATTTTTCTCGTATATTATAAATCTGCAAGATTTCAATAGACTTTATGTATGATTAACATCTTATAAAAAGAATTGAATTTTAATGCATAATTCCAACATCACACTTAAGGTGAAATAGGTTTGAATTGGTTTATGGAATTCATTTAACATGTGTATGATGTCCTATTCCCAAAATTGATTACGTTAAGTATTGGTTCTAATGTATTTCTAGACTTAATCCTTCAAATCATCAGGCATTTTTGTTTATAAGGCTAAACGATCAAATAAATAATATTGATTATCATCAATAGATAGATTAGATTACATCAATAATTTAGCGAAATCTCCAATTTTAACTGAATAATATCCTATTGATATTATAATCCAAATGACTGATATTTATAAGTTTTAAGGTATATCACCATAACCTACAGTAAACAATGTTTGTGATGACCAATAGAGACTAGTAATATAATCAAAACTTGTGTCATGAAATAGAAAAATGCATCCAAATATATGAATTAGTAGAAATGCATTCAAAATGACATTAAACAAAAATATCCATCCTTCTGAGAGATAATAATTATTATCCAAAGAGAAAGAATCATAAATGATATCTGTATAAAAGATTTATCCTTTATAGTTTTTTTATGGTTTCTTAATAAAATATTTAACTAATCTAAAGAGTTTAAACAGTTATAGTTCAGAGTCTTAAATTGATAATTAATATTATGGTAGTGATATGATATCGAAGATCATCCATGTTTTGAGATAATTGAGGAATATTAGTTTAAATTCTTTAACCAAATTATAATTTTCATCTATGTAGGCAGTTACAAGATTCATAAGTATATCAATCGCAAAAATGACATCAATTATTATTAATACTTAATCTAAATTAATTTAATTAGATAAATGTAATGGAAATACAACTGCATAAAAGAAAAGTAAGAATTGAATGAATTAATTCCATTTGATAATGAAGTATTGATCTGGATAAAATGGTAGTCGACTTTATTTTTTAGATTAGAAATATTCTATTCGCTATCTTAGTTGTTCTTTTGAATATTATGAGAGTGATTCAAAAAAGCAAAGGATTATGATCAATTTTTTAGTATTTTGTTTAAATTTTGATCTATAATCAATTACTGGTTTAATTTTAGAAATACTGATATTAGGTGAGTAGTATGAAGAACTTCTTTTATTAATAAGTTCTTATTTTCTTAAAGCGAAGAGGCTTAACGAGAATTATTTATTAGCAATTTTTCTTCTTGATAGATGAATATTTTATGAATATTCAGCTGAATCTGTTGTTGAGGAAATCAAATCTCTATTTGTTGTTATCATATTATATTAAAAATAAATTAATTAGTTTTGTAAAAATTCATTTATAATTATTTTTCCATTTCAACATACCTTAATAAACAATCTCTTTTTGAGGTGCTTTCTTACCATGTAATTTTGCATAAGTCTTTAATTCTTTAGATTATTAAATGCACTTGGAATAAAATGAAAGTTTTACTTTTATTTCTAAATTAGACATTTCTGTAACTTTGAGAGGAGACATAGGTTTATTGTTTTTTGTATATTCATTGGTAGTACAATCTTTTGCATTTCTAACACTATCATGTGCAGTCCAATCTAATTATGGGGAAGCCGATCTAACTCTTTAGTTTAGTTTTTTGTCACCACAATGTCTGTCAAATAAATCAGAAAAATTTTAATTTTAATGTTTGACTTGATTATTGGGATCTTCATCAATTTTAATTCTGCTCTCACATACTTATTTTACTTTTTAGTAACTATAACCAGGTAAAACATTTGAAGTATTCTAATATAACATTCTTTATCTATGATCAAGATTTGGAGATCTTGGTTTATCTTCTATACATTTAGGTGGTGATCGAGGAAGCTTTGTTGGCTCATAGAATATATTCGATCTCTTGTCTTATATTGATTTTTCATGTGCACTCATTTGAATAATCTTCATATCTTTATTCACATATTAATTTGGTATTAATTTTGGTCTCACAGGTGGACTATAACGATGGTAAGTGTATTATGAATCTTCACTTATTGGAAATAAAACATTTCTATCATGATCACGTTATTTCATTAAATTTAAATATAATATATATAATATACAGAAAAATGGAAGTATAAAATATTTAATACGAATAATGTGAATTTTGTAATCGTAAGTTTTTTGAAGGAAAATTGAAAATGCATTTAAAATTGTGTAGTAAAGATAAACCAATGATCTTTGTTGCAAAAGGAAAGGAAGAACTAAAGAAAAAAAGATCAAAATCCATGGCTAAACCTAAATCTTAAGGACCAAAAAAAACAAACAGAGAAAATAGTTCATTAGACAGAAGTTATATAACAACTGCCGAATGTCATATTTGTGGAAGAAAATTTAATCCTCGAAATCTAGAAAGTCATATAGAACTTTGCCAAAAAAATTAAAAAGAGTTAATGTATAAAAAAATGCTCATTGAAAAACAACTTAAACAAAAGAAAATTAATACATATCATTGTAAACAATGTAGTTATGAAATGGAACAAGATCATAATTTCTGTGGAAGATGTGGCTTTAAAAGAAAATGATCAAAATTTATTTAAATTCATTTAAACATCCTACTCTATAAGTTTATCTATTATTCATGACTTTTTTAATCACATTAAATACCATATTTATATATTTTGCTTAAAGTATCTTATTTATTGTAACTTTTTTTTACTTAATATTTGATATTTAATATTATTCTTTAAATTGAATTCAAATATATTACTATTAAAGTATCTATATTTTAATCAAATGAAACTATCGATCAAGATCCTAAGATAAACTTATTAAAATATTTAAGATACAAAAATTTGTATAAGTTTTATAAAATATTAAAATATCATAATATATTTCTTAACTATCATCTTTTTATTTTTTTAAATAGGGATCCTCCAATCCATAGAATGATTGCATTCGTGAAATTTATGTATGTTTGGAATTTTAGTTTCTCATAGATTCTTTTCTTGACACTTCGAATTTAATTAATTATTAATTCTATATTAGGATGATAAGATGAATATATATAATAAGTATTTTTATGGTAAGGTGTTTACTAAAAAATAGAATGTTCACTGAGAGCACTTGAAATCACATATGTTTTAAAGCATAGAACTTTGAAAATTTAGAAGAGTTTTGTGTTTAATAAGAAAAAGAGGAATAAAGGGTTGAATTATATTATATAAATAAAAATATAATGAAATAAAGGCCAACAACAGCGAAAGTTCCAAAAACAATTGATTAAAAGGAAATCCAATAGCTTCATGATTTAGATAGTAATTTAATAGTTAGAACCTAGGTCGTTAATATTAACTAATAGGCAGTAATCTTTCTCATTTTACAATTTTGAATGAATTGGGAAAGGGTTCTTATGGGGTTGTTTATAAAGTGAAATCTAATTAGGACGGGAATACTTATGTACTTAAAAAGATTAATCTAACTCATCTGAAGCCAAAGCATCAAGGTATGTGTGTTTCAGATTAAAAGCTGAGGCACTCAAAGAGGCATAACTTTTGAGGAAACTGAAACATCCAAATATTATCACATATCATATGAGTTTTATTGAGCAAGACAATCTTTGTATTATAATGGAGTATGCAGAAGGAGGAGACCTTTAAAAAGTAGTCATCAATAAGTTATTTAGTTATTAAAAGATTATAAGGAGAGAAGAAAATTTATGTAAGAAGAGACAATTTGGGAAATGAGTAGGGAACTTAGTTCTGCCTTGTAGCATCTTCATGAGAACAATATAATACATAGGGATATTAAAACACTCAATGTATTTCTTACAAAGGACAAGCATGTAAAATTGGGTGATTTAGGAGTATCGAAAATATTCAATTCAGACACAGCTTTGTAAGGGACAAGGGTGGGTACTCCATTATATTTGTCGCCTGAACTTGTTTAGCATTAGCCTTATGATTACAAGGTTGATATTTGGGCATTGGGATGTGTGGTATTTTATATGGCAGCATTGGAACCACCATTTTAGGGTGAAAATTTGATAGCTTTGGGATATAGTATAGTTAATAGAGCACCGAAAGGATTGCCACCTCAATACTCAACAAGTATTAGTTGTTTAAGTATAAATTAAAGGATTAAGTCAGTTCATTTGGAAGTTGCTTGAGAAGATTCCTGCTTTGAGACCAAGCATATAAGAAGTGAATACAATATATTTCCAATAAAGAAATTAAGCATAGAGAATTTCACAGTAGATTTTATTAATAAAATAGACAACTTGATGATGCATTGCCATAGATGTAATATCAATAACACTAATAATAAAGGCCATAAACTTCTAATCCTAAAACATATGCCATGCAAGCATAAGAAACAGAGAAAATGAAGAAAACCAGAAAGCCATAATAGCAAGATGTAATAAGTAATGGATCTGATACTATTTATATGGGAGATGTAATTGATATAACTCAAAAATAAATAGAAAATGAATAAATATCTAGGGCCTAATAATATTAATAATTATTAAAAGATCAGTAAGAGAAATTAGAGAAGGAGAGAATGGAAAAAGAGAGAATTGATAGAGAAAGATAAGAGAGAATGGATAGAGAGAGGTAAGAAAGGTTGGAAAAAGAGAGATTAGAGAGATTGGAAAGATAAGAGAAATAAGAAAAAGAGAAAATTTAAAGATTAGAAAGAGAAAGACATTATAAAGAATAATAGGAATAGGAAAGATTAAAGTAATTAGAATAACAAGAATCTAAACATCATTTATAATAATAATAATAATAATAATAATAAGTCTTAAAGATTCAATAAAATTAAGTAGATCTTTACATCTAGGATATTGATGACAAATAATTTTAAGAAGAAAGAAAGAATTCATTTTCACTTGAATAGGCACCAAAGTTGAAACTTGAAATTAAACATTCTAAACCATAAAATACATATAAGTCTAATCTATAAATTAGACCTTTATCAGCCTAAGCAAGAGGATCCTCATTTGCGAACATATCTTGTAGAGCTAAATTAATTCCTGTTCAATAAAATTAATCAGTCAAAGATGTGAAAAAATTCACTATCTTAGATTTGAATCCTAACTCTAATTAACCATCCATTCATTAAGATATGCCCATACAATAAGAACCTTACATTAAATATTCAAGTAATAATGGTGGTCAAAATTCTGTTATTAATAATGTTAACAATATTGTAAATAGTCAACCTAATAAAACTAAAGAAAATATTCGTATTAAAAGTGCTCTTATTCCATAATATTCTAATAAAAGACAACAATAAGATCAATAGTCAAACTAAATTGTTAAGCATTATACATTGAAAGATTTAGTAGAATCCTGATAATATTATTAATTATTTATATTTTTGGATAATACAGAACTATTTTTTATTTTATCCCTCTAGAATTTACTTATTTAATTTAATTTAAATTAGTCTTTCAATCCATCCAACTTAACTAAATTTGTTATTCAATAATTTACTTATGTAATAATTTTAAAGAATCAAATAATTCAACCACAATCGTTTATGAGTTTTATTTCTAATATAGGATTGGCAATACAATTAAGATTGAAATAAAAACTATTTAAGTTTAATTTTTTATTTATACTTAAAGAAATCATCTTTATTGAAAAGAATTGTATTGTTTTAAAATAATATGTAAATTCTCACATATTACATATATTCCTAATAACCTCTTTTGGTTAATATCGGATCTACCCATAGTTCAAAATAATCTATATATTCATTATATCATCACTGTAATCTGAATATTTTGAAAAAAGTATTCTCAAGATAGATAATATAAATTAGAATATGTACAAATCTGTATGATACGAATATTTAATTTGTATGCACTTTTAACAGTATATTTTCATGTATATAATTATTCATAAACTCAAACAAATAATTTTTTCATTGCTTAAGCCATAACTTTATCCTACTTAGCTTCTTTGGATTGAATTTATTTCAATTAAGGATTCACATCTATACTATTATCACTTTTTTGCACTTCCAACAATTATTCCCTAGCTTCATCTAAATTATTTAGTTCAATATTGCAAAGAGCCAATCTATACAACACTTTGATATTCTTATTGATTTCTAAACTTTTCTTTGCTACATCTCTTCCTTTATCAAATTTTTATTAATTTATATAGACTTATGCCATATTGCCATAGGTTTAGCATTTTAATTGTTGAATAGCGTTAGTCTCTTCTTAACTAGTTAATTAATTCTATTTTAATAGATATAATAATACCTTAGAATATTATGCTAATTCATCATCTTTATTGATCAATCCATTAATGTATAAAAATACTTTATGATAGCAAGATAATGCTTTTTTAAAATCTTGATTTTTAAAATGTAAATTTCCTTCCTCTTTGTACTATTATGCCGCATTAATTTTCTCTTGAATTGTCTACATTTAATTATTCATAAAGAAAAATATATATATAATTTTCAATTTTTTTATTATTTAAGAATGCATAAATCAGATAAAATATTAAAGTTAATTCGGTTTTAGATGGAATCTCTTTCAAATAGAGTGATAATTAGCATATATATGAAAAATTTACTTGGAATAAAAATTATAATTTTATGAAAAATATTAGAAAAATATACAAGTTTCGACTCAAATTAGATTAATTATAATGAAAAATAGATAAGTTTTCATATTTAGTTATTTTGAAAAAATTAAAACATTATAAAAATTTATAAAAAATTAATTGAAATTTATAATAAATTAAATTTATAATGCATCATTTTTAATGACATATTATAAATTTTGAATTATGATATTTGGGTTTATGAGGTTTTATAATAATAAGCAATAAGATATAATTAATTCAAAAAATTATTATAAAAATAGATGGAACAAAGAGATGCTTAGTCTATTGGTTAAACTAATGGAACAGTATTGGCAACAGCCCATGGAGCAAGTGAACAAAACAAATTACTTCATAAAATGAGTGAATCAAGTAGTCCAATGAAGACTGATCTTTAAATAAATTAGAGCAAAGAAATCTATTCAGAAGAAGAGATGAGAAATTTCACAAAAAGAGGAATAATATCATTGATAGGAGGCGTAATTTTACATTTAGAACTGGGAACTTTCTATGTTTGGGGATCAATAAGTAATTAATTAAAAATAATTTTTTATAGGTCCATATGTAGCAGCTTGGATGAGAGAAAAAGATAAAGGAGTAACACTAAACTTCATGGCAATTATCTTCCCAATCTTAGGAATGATAACAATGTCAGTTCTATCATTTGGAATCAAGATAGCTGAGAAAGTTGGATTTAAAATTACAATAGGAATTGGATCGTTCACAATAGCCCTTGCTTTTTTGATAATATCATTTATATAGGATATAGGAGGGTTTATAGCAGTATATTGTATAATGGTAGGGATAGCAGGGGGTCTATTATACATGCTTCCAATAATTTGTGGATGGAGATACTTTCCTAATAGAAGAGGATTAGTATCAGGGATGACGATTGGAGGATATGGATTTGGGTCATTTATATTTAACTTCGTATGCAAAGCAATAGCAAATCCACACAATTTAAAACCTACAGTAGTGGAAGTGGAAGATGGAAAAGATGTGAAATACTTTGACAGTGAAGTAGGAGACAAAGTACCGCTAATGTTGTAAGTACTTGCTGCTAGCTATCTTGGATTGGGCATAATAGCTACAATAATGATTAGATACCCATCTGAAATAGATCCTGATAAAATGTTGGCTACTTTAGATGCTGAAGAATAAAGAAAAAGAAAGGAAGGTGCTCCACCTCCTCCTCCTCCAGTTTTACCTGCTCATAAAGAATGTGTTGAAATGTAAGATATTGTATTAATTTGAATAGTTCTAGAGGAATGAAACATCCATCATTTATAATTCTTTAATTAATCGTATTGATGTCATGTACCTTTGGCATGTTGATATCAAATTGTTATAAATATTACGGTTTGGAATTAGGTATTGATGATGCTACTTTAACTGCTACAGGATCAGTTGCAGGTGTTATGAATGGATCATCTAGATTTTTCTGGGCTACTTTAACAGATAAGACATCATACAAATTTACATTTACTCTTATATCAATACTTAATCTTATCACTACTGCCATTTTACCATACAATAAAGATGGAATTGGTTATCTATTATTGATTGCTGTCGTTTATCTTGCTGAAGGTGGATTATTAGCTACTTATCCAGTTATTTGTGCAAAAATTTATGGTAAAAAGATTGGAGGTTTAATGTATGGTTTTATGTTTTTCTTTGTTGGAGTATGTAATATGATTGGTTATATTCTTTACGCTTTTGCCAGAAAGAAAATAAAGTGGGAAGGAGTATTTTGGATTTGTTTTGCATTAAATGTCATTGGAATAGTTTTAGGTCTTATTCTTAAAGAGGTTGGATATGACTGGAGAGATTAATCAGTAATTGATGCAGAAAAGGAAAAAGAGAGAGAATTAGAAAATAAAGCATAATTGGCTGTAAATTAAAATTGATTTGATATTTATTTGCATTACTCTTATTTCTATTTTTTTATTATCAAATTAAATATCCATTCTAAATTAATAATAATAATTGTAAAAATTAATAGAATTGATGAATCTCTCTATGCATCAAGTTTTTTGAGAGAAATAACTTACCTAAATTATAATAATTAAATCCTATCAACATAAATCAAAGGCTTTCTGTTCTCTTTTAATAAAAATAAAGACATCCTGAACTAATTAAAAATTTAATTCATGAACTAATAGTCAAAATTTGTTACTCTCATATATTCAATGGATTAAGAAAAATGATCTTATAATATACATATCCTAATTAATACCTTAGTAACAGTACTAAATATATAGTTAAGAAAATTAAATCTTGATAATTTATTACAGCATATAATCAAAAAATTCATCACAAGAAAAATAATTAGAAATCATTTCACTTATTAGATTAAAATAGAATATTCATGAAACCAATAATACTCTTTTTTCTCTCATTCTTCTTAAATCCTTTCAGAACACACTATTAAGTAAATGAGAACAATTTTATAACCTTATAAAGATGGATTTCATAACTAAGAGACATAATGATTTTACATGAAGATTAACAAGTTGCTGAAAATATTGGATTGGCAACCTTTAATTAATAAAGTTTTTCATAAATTTAATTAATTATAAATAATATTATTAGATTAATCTTTGATAATCTTGTGATCTTAAAGAACATAATTTTTTTTAATTTTACTTATTTAATAAATCAAAACAAAAAGAGGAAATTTTAATTAGATAAAATATAAGTATTTAAGTTAAACATAAATTTACATCATTTTAAACACTTGCAGATCTGCAAAATTTGAGACAAATACTCTAAGAATAAAGTTTGAAAATAAATCTTGAATCTGATACAAAATTATATAAAATGATAAATAAATTTAGATTAAAAAATTTAATGTAAAAGATATTTTCTTTGAAATCTTTAAATTATGAATTTGATTCATATGAAACTGCAGAATATTTATTGATTCATCCATTATTTAAAGTAAATAACTGTTATAATTTTTAAGGAACAAAATATGTATATAAGTTAGAAATTGTAATTCTTAGATTTAAATATATTTATTAATCCTCATTCCTAATGTATAATTTAATAAGTTTATTAAAACAACAAAAGAAGCAACTATCATATTTTCTTTAAAATAGTAAATCGATTACTAAAGAATAATAAAAAAAATGATTCAAGATTAAATTCAAAATCACATAGACTTTCAGATATGGAAATTTAATTTTTTCAGTAAAAATTAAGTAATCAAAAGAAAATTAAAAAGAGATATATATATATATGTCGATTTAATAATAATCATTATAAGCCTAATAATCCATATAATTAATACATATATATCTAATCATTTTGTTAATACTGTAGAAGTTTATAAATTAATAATAAAGTAAATATTACTTTTGAATGCAACCCCTTGCTAAATATGTTCCAATTGATTTTGATTGAAATATTTAATAGAATAGTATATATTTAAATATATAAGAGATTTTTTCTTGATGAGAAAGAAAAATAGATATTTAGAGTAATTTTAAAAATTGTTTATAGTTAAAAAATATAATTATTATGTATTACGATCTTTTAACGATTGAAATCATTTAAAAAGCGCTATATAATTACTATTATAACTTACTAGTGATAAATTAATTAGAACGAATTAATAAATGTAATTGTATTAAAATGTTAAATTATGAATTAAATGAGTTTGTTAAGAAAGCATATAAACACAATTTATTGAGTAAAATATTTAAAATTATCTTTCAAAGCTCCTTTGATAACTAAATTAAAGATAAGAAATTAAATAGTAAGTGGATTTGTTAGTGAGAGTAAAAAATAATCAAGAAAAGAAACAACAACAATTGATCATGTATAGAAATAAAAAATAAGCGAATAATTTACAGGAAGAAGTAGTTCAAAATTATCTAGTTCAATATTAATAAGACAAGAAAGAAGAAATACATAATCACCTCAGAAATTAATGAGAATATTATCCATTTCTTAGGAGGTGCCTTAATAATTAGCAGATGTATTGGGTTAAATAAGCGAAATTGAATTGGAAACAGATACGAAATTAAAATGTAAGACAATATAGATTAGAAATATAAGGATTAAAAAATAATAATTAATAAAATACCTACAAAGACATTATCCTGATATTATTTGTGAGCAAATTGCAAAAGCATTTAAAGTGCCTTAATTCTTGAGCTTTAATTAATACTAACAGTGGATATAAAAAATCGAAAATTTAGATTTAAAATAGTAAATAAGAATATGCTTTTTAGTATATGATATAAACAATTAAGCAGAGATAACTACCCATAACTTAGTGGAATTATTAAAGCATAATAATAATCCATCAATTGAATTAGATATTCTTCATATGATAAAATAAACAAAAGCTTTGATTTCAAATTAGATAAATAATGATGTTAAACCAATGAACTCTTACACATTACCTTTGAGTGTTTTGAGAGTTAAACTAGATTAGAGTGTTATTCTTTAATAAAGAAGACAATCAGTAATATCTAATGATGGAAGAGGAAGATTATTTGGCAAAGTTAGTTAAAGGAATTCTTTTGATTTAAATGTAGACTAAGATTAAGATTGTACAATAAATTCAAAGAATACTCCTACAAAAAAGAAGATTATGTTAATTACTCAAATGAATAATAATCAATAAGATTTTTCATTCTAAGGTATACTTAAGTATAAATCTGAGAGAAAGAAAAAGAAGAGCAAAATAATAAAAGATGAAAATAAAATTAGCATAGATCTAAATGGTTTTATGAATATATGGTTTCCCTAAAGACCAAATTTGTTTTATGATATAATTAGAATTTTAACTGCTAAATCATGATAAATAAATTTTATTTAATTTACTAGAATAAATAATAAATGTTTGTTTTTAAATATATTAAACTAAAGTATAATCAATTTTTGAATTATGGTGATTCAGATAATATTATTTTATTTTTATTATTTAATCCTTTCATCATAAGCAATTAAGTAAACTATGATGTTTTATCTGGGATTCTAACAACTTGTTAATCTTTCATAATAACTTAATCTTCGTCGATAGAATTATTTGTTTCACAAGTTTAAAATAAATTCTCTTGGGTATATTAATTATGGTTTTCAGTATATTATTGAGTGTTAGTATTTTCTTTAAATTCATAAAAATCCTCCTTATTTTAGAATGAAATAAATAAAGATAAATATGTTTAAAAAGATTATGATAATTATTTACATAATAATTAATTTTATTATGTAAAATTATCATGTAACTTTTAAAACTAATGTATAACGAGTTCTTATTAAGTTAATTATTAAGTGAATATTGAGTGTTCTTAAAATCTCTTTTAATAAATCGACATAATCTCATTAAATGGTCCCATTGTCATATATTCAATAATATTAAATTCATTAGATAAAATATCATCTTCCATTTTCTTTAAAGAATCAATTGTTGATCGAATTTAATATTATTCAGCATTTAAACATTTCTCTATTTATTTAATTACTTCATTCTAATATAATCAAATTAATTTATTACTTTTAATTGAAGTAATGGTTAAATTGTATTATCAAATATCATATCGATAGATTATTTAATGTCTTAAATTTTCATATTTTCTAAACTTTATTTTGTAGTTTATATTAATTATTTAAATGAACTAATTTTCTCTTATCTCATTTCTTTCTCCCTAACTTCTGGGCTTTGAGTGCTCTAATGATAAAAATCTATTTAATTTTACTGTATAAGTAGATAATGAAATTGTTTTTGCTTTAGGTGATGGTTAGACTGTTTGATTCAAAGAATTGTACTGGTTTTTATTCATTCCTTTTTCTTCATTTACTTATTGTTATAAATTTAATATATTACATAAGTAATTATTAAAGTTCAACTTGATTCCAGCATAGCAATTCTACTATGTTAATATTGGATTAGTTCTATTTTATATTTTCATTAAGGATTTAAGTATTTAACCTTCTTTAATATAAATTATATTAGTACAATTATGTAATTTTTGATCAGATGGTTAAGTAAAAGTATTTTTTTTAGGTTAATTAGGAGTTTAGTTTTAAATTTCATTTAGAAGTGATCTGTTGGAATTCGAATTTTTTTCTAAAGAAGACGTTTTGTATTTGCTTTTGCTCAAATACGTTGGTCTTTAGTTATTGTTTAGACGGATGTTTTCCTTTAGAATAGGGCTTTTGCGCATTTAATATAATTTAACAACCTTTTTTTATTAATTAAATATGTAATTGGATTAATATAAAGAAAGGTAATAATCAAATGATAATTCATAATAAGTTAAAGCTGCAGAAGCTTTCCAATAATTAGTACAATATATGAATGAATTAACTGATATAGTAAATAAAATCAAATTAAAAAACGAAGCTGAATTCGTAAATGCTTATTAAAACCATATGAAAAAAATTAAAGCAGAATTAAAAGAATTACGATATAAAACTGAAGAACAATAAAGTATTCAAACCTTGAATAGAACAAAAATAACTAACAATGATAATGAGTTAGTAATAAAAAATATATAATTAGGTTTATTTCAGAGAAGAATGTTTAAAGTTATATCAAAAGGTTGAATTAAAAAATAAGGAAAATTATGAATTAAAGTTTAAATTAACAGAATTGTAAAAAACTAATGATTTCTTGGAATAATAAATCAAATCATTGATGAAAAAAGTAAAATTATAAGAAATTGATAAAGAATAATTACCAAATGTTTAATTAGATTAAACATTTTGTACGACCACTCCTGCTAATTAGCAAAGTATGAATAAATATTAATTAATTCCCAGAATTTAATAAAAGAAGGTTAACTGATTATTAATCCAAAGTTGAATTAAACTCTACTTTGTCTAAATATCACTATTCTTCTATTAAAGAAATGTTTCCCCTTGACGAATTAAATAAAGAAAATTATAAATTAGAAGAAATTATAGAAAAAATAGCCAAGTAAATAATAATATTAAAAGTATAATAGATATGTGACCATTATTGAATAAAAGTATTAAAATCAAATTAAAAACTTAAATGAAAAAGTGTAGAAACTTCTAATATCTTAAAATAAAAAAAGCATTATTAGAAGTGATTTAGAACATTTTTTTTTAGAATGTGTTGAAATTGTAAGAAGAGAAATTTAAAAGAAAAGACCATTAGGAAATTTTTAATAATAATAATAATATTTGGATTCTATACAAGACTTTTAATAATTTCATAAAGAAGATAAAATCAAAATCTTAGAATTAGTAATTAGTAATGAGAAGTTATTAGTTTTTATATACTAGAAATTATTCCCTAATCATGTTAATTTAGTATTATAATCAATAAAAGAAGATGTAAACCTTAAAAACTTCTTAGAATATAACACTAAAAATTCTATTACAAATAATACGAATAATGAAGATATTCTTAATATAAATAGTTTAGTGACAAATTATAAAATCGAAGCTCCTAAAACAACAAGAGAAATTAGATCTATTTCTCTAAATAAATAATTAGAAGTGAGAAAAGGGAAACTGTTATTTAAATAATTTTGAATGGTTTGATGTACTATATCTATATTATATTCAGTTTATTATTTTATGTATAATTTAATCTTTATTTAGTTTATCAAATAAAAAATATTTCTATTTAATAAATAACCCAAAGGGTTTTCTTTATTAATAAAAGTGTTGAATTCAATCTTAATAATTTGAATGTTAGACTTAATTAAATTAAATCTATATTGCTATTTATGAATTTTTTACATTAATGAATTATTATTTTGATAAATATGTAAAATATTATTCATAAAAGATTTATTATTTTTTGAAAGTTTATTACTACTAATTTAATTTATAAAAACTCATTATTATTCATTCAAATTTAATATATATTTTCATGGAGCAAAAGTTAAATTTATAGATTAATTTGTTTTTAAAACTAATAAAATGTGTTTTATAAAAAAAATTAGTTTTTTTAAATAATCATCTTTAAAGTAAAGATAATCTTATATGATTGAATCAATAACTTCAAACTCTGAAGTTATTAATTTAATTAAAAAAGTGAATAATAAATCCCACCTATGTTTTGGAAAGTATATGAATAATATTAATTTAATAGAAAATTATAATTGCTAACATTATTAGGAATGATAAAATTAGATCTTCTTTAAATTTAATTTCGCTAATGAAAACATCTAGAATAACAATATCATAAAAGCATTTCATATTGAATCATATCTTATGTATTAAACCATTGTTTACCTAAAAGAATAAAAAATTTGTTTCAAGATTTTCCAAGATTAATTAATAAATTTTTATGAAATTCACTTCTATAAAAAGTCTAATAAATCAAAAATCTTTCTTTAAATTGTTAATTGAGAAAGATCTGTGTATATTTAAATTTTATAAAAAAAAGTTTATAGATTTTTCATAGATATTGTAAGAAATTGATTTTGTATTAAGTTATCAATATTTATATAAATTACTTTAATATAAAGACTTTAAGATAAAACTTTTTAATTTATATATTATAAAATTATGATTAATAATTATTGATAAGTTCTAAAACTAAACAAAATGTTGTAACCAGATTTGAATAAATATTTGAATATAAATCTAAATAAATTTTATATTGATAATGTGTTTGTGCTTAAGTTTTTTTAATATTTTAATATCTAAAAGCTGAATCATTTTTTTTAAATATAGTTGAATTAGATGAAAATTTGTTGTGTTTTTATTAATTATAGATTTAATATTTGACAAATACTAAGAAATGGAAGAAGGTTGAATATTTAATCGATATACTAAGTGAATTGAAGCAAAAAATAAAATTGAAATATTTAATGATTAATATTATTATAATATTTGTTTATTATTGACTTGTGATTGATTTTCAATATAAAATTTGTTAATTTGATTATTCATAACTTGAGTTTTAGCTTTATTTTTTAGATTAGAATAAAGCTTTATATTGTTCTTGGACCAATAATTTATATTTTTATTTTTTTTGTTTTTTCCTCTTAAAGCTATTACGAGCATTTATAAACCAATTTAATATCTTAAATAAACAAATTCAATACCTTTTTCTTCGATAGTTGTGTTTTATTGATTAATTTTTTGATTTCCAACTAATTTGGGTATGGATAACAATAATTATGCAAATACCATTTCTTAAGTATTATATTTGTTTTAGTTGGATATACTTTTGAAAATAAATCTTTACAATATACAATAATGAATAAATACCTTATGAACTTTATATAAGTTTAAGTTTTAGAATGTCCTAATACAACTTTGTTTTGTTGTTCAATTATTCCATGGCTTCTTCGAAAAATAGGTTTAACTATTAAGAAGTCATGAAACAAATCGATTTAATATTTCCAAATTATTAACGAAGTTGGACAAAGAATTAAGTAATAAATTTTTCGAATTGTTCTAATTTCTTTAAGTCTTAATCTATATTGTGTTCATTATGATGAAGTTGTGAATTATCAGTTTGTAGTTTCTCATTTTACTACATTTATTCCTGCTTACTATAGTTTAAACATTAGAAAAATGTAGATTCGAGCTTTTATATTTTGATTTGAATTTCCTCATACTTTCCAGTATTTATCTTCTGAAAAAGATTGAGATTTATATGTTAAGGATTATCATCAACTTGAATCATTGATATAATTAATTTACCATAAGAATCAATAATACAATTTAATATAGAGATGTGAATCTTTATAATTAATTAAAGCGAATCAAAATAGCAATTCATTATAAACTCTATCTCCTAAAGCTTTAATATATCAAATTCTAATTCAATAAAGAAGACTACTTTCAATTTATTAAAAATAACAAATTTTATATATCAGCTCATAATTAGTAGTCAATTGTTTTTACAATTTTCTATATTAATGCTCTACATATCCTAAAAATGTTCTTAAAAATCTTAAATCAATTCATAAATTATACTAATCCAAGGATGGAGAGCGTTTCACCTTTAATTTGATTTCAGATAATTTATTATTGTAAAGAATCATACTTACAAAATTAAATTTATAGATCAAATCAATAAATAATTGACTAAAGTTAACATATCTTAATTATTGAAGTTTACAATTTCTTATTAAGTCTAAGATCTCAAAAATTTTTAATCAAGATATTTTCATAAACTAATATAAAAAATCCGATTATTAATAAATTTTAATATATATATATATATTTTTTTATATTTTTAATTAAATGATTTCTTATCTCATATAAATATATCACCTATTTTATAAATTCAATATATCTATTTAGTAAAATAAATGTAAAAAATGATTTAGGATATTCAACCATCAAAAATCACTTTATATAAGTAAATATTAAAACATTCACATATGATATTTTTAATTTTAACGAAAGCGAACTTAATAGAAATTAATATGAAAAAAAATATTATTTTTAATTGATGATGTTTTCAAAAGAAAAGACTTTCAAAAATGAAAGCTTTTTTAGCTAAAAATAATGTGTTATTTATTCTATATATTCAATTCATATCCGTAATTTCTCTTATTATTATTCTCCTTTTTGGTGGTTCTTGTTAGGGTGCTTATTATTAAACTTTTTATTATTATGGCACTTACTATTATTAGGTTGATTAAGTTTATTATGTAGTAGGGAGTGGCTAAATTGTAATCTTATTTGATAAAGATAATTAGGAACTATTTTGGTTTGATTATCGAGATGAAGATATTATGGTTTATTTTGGCAATTAGATGATTGGTTATTATTATTATTATTGTACATTAATTGATTGTTTTTAGGGAATTTATTGTTATTATATAGTATTAATTGGTTGTTTTTAGGGAATTTATTGTTGTTATATAGTATTAATTGGTTGTTTTTAGGGGATTTATTGTTGTTATATAATATTGATTGAACTTTTTTAGATTGTTGGTTGTTATTGTTATTGTTAGTTGATTGGGTTTTCTTATTTTACAGGTTTATATTTTGGGTATATATACTTAAGGTTCATTTATTTTTGAAATTCTTTGTCACCTTAAGATCTAGTATGATTTTCTTTTTCTATTGTATTCATAAAATATATTTATATATATATATTAATATTAATTAATGTATATATTATTCAAATTAAATCTTCATCGCTACTATCATCATTAACATTAAATTATTTATCCATCAGTTATTACAAATTTTCATCTTGTGATAACGACAAATCATTTCTATTAGGTTATAAAATACTAATCTATGATTAACTTTAGTTTTATGAAAATGGGATTGAATTATTAAAGTTTGGTTAGTATGATTGTTAGATTTAATACATTTATGATGGAGAACTAATAAATTTAGGTGGTAACTACTATTTAGATGGAGGTTATAGTTATGATTACTATTATTATGATATTTATTATTATTATTATTATAATTATTGCAATTTTTGGTTTATCTATTATTACTATAACATTTATTATTCAAACTATTATTAAAAATTTTATAAGGGTTGAGGTTAGAACAAATTACTAGAAGACACAGAAGATGTAGTTGATTATTTATTAATTGGACTCATGGAAAGAAAAGGTTATTATGGTTACGGAAAAGGCAAAGGAGGTTTAGACATTGGTTTTTATAATTCTTAAACTGCTTCTTTTTATTGTGATGCTTTCTATTGTTTTATTTATTACTCTTTTTATTTCTTTTATTCTTCTAAAAGTCTTACTTTTTGATATATAAAAATTAATACTTCCTTCTTTTATCTAAATATAATCTTGTTGGATAGATGTCATTGATTTTTGACTAAATTATGGTACTAGATGTTTTTATTATTGTGGTTATGGTTATTCAGATATAAGTTTCTAACTGCCAGTTTCTTTTAGTTAAATAGGGAGACATTGTTGTAGAAATCTGGAAAATGAAAATAATAATTTACTTATCAAATCCTAAAGAAAATAGTTTTTCTTATGATAATAAGTAGTAATATTCATTAAAATCAAGTTTAAACAATAAAAATTTCAATTTGTCTTCATTTTAAAGATGCTTAATTAATTCCAACATTTATTCTCTATACATCTATCTCAATTATAATAATAATTTAATAATTTCCTATCCCTTAAATTAGGCATCAATATTAATATTATTATATGGTGTTGTCTTTTAGGATATAATTGAATCTAATGATTATTCAAATTTGTCAGATCTATCTTATGCAACCAATTCCCTTACATAAAGAAATAAATGTTCTAAATTCTATTTATATCTAAATGAAATTTCAAATAATTTAAGTAACACAATTTAAATTTCTTCTTGCTTTTAATGCAGAAATGTTTTATCTATAATGTCATTCAAAAATTACTCATGTAATTAAATTAAATGATCTAAATTGTCCATTGTATTAATTTAATCCATAAACTTCTTCCAAGGTGTTTCTATTGCATCCAACATCAAATAACTAAAGAAATTCTTAATAAAATGAATCATAGAATTCATTATTTACAAACTCAAATTCAAAGCCTTATTTACATTTGATTTTGCATTCAAATGATGCTTATTCTTGATCTATTACATCCATGACTAAATAAGAGTATACTCTACTCTTTTTATACGCCATAAGTAATTGAATATTTTATAATAATTTAACATAGCTCTATGATTAAAGATTGTTTTAAGCGGCTCTTCAAATTCATAATCTAAACAGAAGATATCCCAACCTATATCATTCTTCTATGCTTCCAACAACTTTACTGAAAATCTCTGTTAAATATTTTAACTTGCATTACTGAATCTAAGTGTGGACTCAACCAAACCTGTCAAAGTATGTTTATATACCAAATGGGCATTTTTTGATAATTCTAAATTTAGAGTTTCAATCAATAATTGAGAGAAATTACCATTACCCAATAAAAAATACTATTTCATAATATTAAAATGTTCCATTAATTTGAATTTATCAAATAATAAATTGACTAATTACATATTTGTATTTTTATTTGCTTAATTAATCAACAAAGATAATTCCTTGGTCTAAAGCATATTAATTGTCAATGGCTATATATCCAAATACCAATTCTTATTATCACATTATTTTCTTAACCAATTTATAGCTCTACCTGTATCATAAATCTTATAGGCTTCATCATAAGAAATCACCACTGGTACTTTGTCATAATTAATTCTATATTATTTTCTCCACAATTCTCCTTGATCTTTAGGTTGTAATTTTTAATCATCTCTTTCTATAAAGAATTCATTTGCTATGTCAAGCAGATTTCCTTCAAACATCCACTCATTTATATATTTCATCAATGGTTAACAACTTGCCTATTATAAACGAATGAATAATTCTGATGTCTTAGAACATCCATGCTTTGAAAATTACTCTAAAACATTGATTATCAATGATGATGTAGTTCCAAGTGGAGTACTTGTTTAAATAATAGAAAGTAATTAATTTATGAACAACATATAATCATAAGAAGATTGGAGATGAAAATGTATTCTCTTAAAAGTTATCACTAAATTTGTATACTCATATATAATTACATTACGAAGATAATATTAATCCCTCTAAATTTGCTATCAATTTATAATATTCAGACAATTCTAATTTTATTACATTTTAAAGTGCCTATACTATTAAGTTTGACTGTTGAATTTAACAAAATGAAGAAATCTTTTTATATAACCATCCACATTCAGATATCAAATTTACCAATTACCTTATTGATATTGAAACATTCACATCCCTTCTTAAACAAAATGAGTCCGATGATGCATCATACTAAATATATTACCCTTCTATCCCTTATAAACAAAATAATAAATCTTTCATCAAATCTCTCTCATTTATCTCTTAAGCAATACTATTCTATATTTATATCCTTTCTTACTTATTATCGTTCTATTATCATACTCTTTACTAAACTATTTTCTATCTTATTTATTGTCTAATTCGTTGTCTATTAATTCTCTATTTCCATTGATTACTTTAACACATTTGAATTCTCAAATATTGGTTTTATTTGACTATTATTAAAAATCTCCTGTCTTCCCAATTAACTTATTCTTATTATAAAATGAATTATCTCATTATTTTTTTGAATTTTTGATTTCTACAATTTATTAATACACTCTCTTAATCTATTTTGTAACACTTTCTATTTTCATACTATTTTAATTATACATTATCGATCTCGTTTACTTCCTTCTCTATAACCATATCATCCATTTCTTAATATTTTGTTTTTAGATTCAAAATCCTATATAAATATGTCTTGTAATTTATTAAAGTACTTTCTTCCGTCTACTATGGGAAAGACAGTCTAACTAACTCAAACACACTCTTTTAAGCATTAAATTCCATCATAATCAATATATTTAATATTATTTATAATGTTATAAAAATATGTAATTTCTTGCTTCATAATTTAAATTATTCTTTAATTACTTACCCGCAATAACAATTAAAATTACTTCCCTCTTTTTAAACTTATAAAATTCATAATATTTATTAACATCCATTTAATTAAAACTTCATCATCTATCTCTCATTATTATTAATTTATACTATCTAATAAAGAAATTAATTTATTTCATTTTCTATATAAATATTAATATAAATATATATAACATAATATAATATGGATTTCAATATTTTTGTACTAGAAACACAAATTAATCTATTCTAAAATAAAAAATTTACATTTAACCTAGATTAGATTACTATAATTTTATCGACAAAAATTAGTTTAATATTCAAAAACTTATATTAACTAAAATTATAATCCCAATATACATTATATAATACTATAGATGAGAGTTAGAACGTGAAAATTATACTGAAAAATATTTTCAACAAATATAGTTATATTAATTAAGAAAATCATAAAACTTAGAATTATATAAAAAATAATATAAATAAAATCAGAAATAAAAGTGAATGTAATTATTTATTTGTAATAATTAAATAATTATATTTCAATTTCGTAATTCTGATTAATTTACATTAAATATTCCAAATGATTTTCTGAATGGAAAATTTAATCAAATTGAGTTTAAAACAAGAAAGCGTTGAAAGAACGTTACTAAGAGTAAGATTCAAATTAAATTAATCATATATCATTAAGTAGTTTAAGTTAGATTTGAAATTAAATTCAAGAATCATCTACTTTACTCTTATTATTTACTTATTCAATCCTATAAGTATGAAAACTTAAATAGAAAAGCGTGGCAGTTTCAAAAAATTGGTAAAGGATTTGTTATTTATATAAACTCTAAATTTATAAAAACATCACATATAATTGATTAGGAATTCTTGCATGAAGTTAGATCATAACAATAAAGTATTTAATAGAGAAATATGCATTAGTTGATATAATTTCTGAATTTTATCAGCTAATAGTGCAATTAAATATTCAATAGATAAACTGTATACTAAATTCTATATAAAAAAAAGAAGGTTATAAATCTTAATTTTATTGATAATGCTTAAAAATCTTGATTTTTATTTGAAAAACTTCATATTTCTTAGATATTCAAGTAGTTTCTTTAATTTGAATGTTATAAAAAAAGTTAGGGTATTTTTGAGTAATATGATTTGAATTAAAGAGTTAGAATATACTAAAATAGATATTTTACTAAAAATAACATTTATTGAATAATTATATCTGGATTATATGATAAATCTGAAATTAATGAATTTAGTTAGTAGTTTAATAAATTAAGATTTCTTTTGAAAATATATAATCATAAATGAAAATAAAAGGAAAGAATTTTGGAAAAACTGAAAATTGTAATATATTTCTTGACTAAAATATTTTTTCTTAATTTAATTATAAATAATTTTACTTTTATAAAAATGTCCAACAGAATGAAAATATCATAGAGTCCTTAAGCAAATAAATAACCATACGTAGTCAAAGATTTAATGAAATATCACATTTTATAAAAGATCAACAAACCCTAAGGTCCAGTGCAATAAATAATTAAAACCTAGCCTGATGAAGATAAGGAACCTCAGGACTTTAAACAAGAAATTGAATAAAAGTAATAACAAAATCATTTGGTAGATATAAGAGTTGTAAAGTTAATCATACATTTATCTTCCCGAAAGAAGATTATGAATCGTCATCAGATAATTCTCTTTTATCTCTAAAAGATACAACTATATATAATCTCAATTAAAATGACTTAAAGTAATTAACTGATGCCACTTCTCCATATTTCATGAAGGCTTTGAATGAAAAGCTGCAGAGATTAGTTGAATCAATAGAAGATAATTAATGCTACAATACTATTCAAACGATAAATACATCAAAAGTAAAATAGAACAAGTTTTTTTATTTTATTTTAATATTAGTTAATAATAATTAAGTCTTTAAAATTAATAAAGTATTTCGATTGGAAGACTTGTTGATCGCTACTATATTAACATGAATACTATGAGTTAGAATCCTAATCAAAATCGAGATAGTGTAACTCATAAGACTTAAAAAAATTAATATTTTAGAGTAACTCCAACGATTTCATCTGAAAAAAAGAAATAATCTAAATAAATGCTTTAAATCTTAAAAATTGCTTAATAAAATAAAATTAATAATTTAAATAATAAGTATATGAAATTTTAAATTATTATAGTAATGGTTTTAATAAAAGAACTAAATAAATTAATAGTTATTCCTTTAATAATACACAAAATGTATTGTTGAATGGAAAAAGTAGTGGTGAAAAAATGAGAATTTAAACGGATTCAGATGAGTTTGAAGGAAACTTATAGAAATTTAAAATTATTCAGAAATCAAGGTAAGTATTGATATTTTAATTAAAGATCTAATGTAAGAGAAAATATAACGAAATTCAGGAAACTTGAAAATTCATAAGAATGTAAGATTCTCAATTATACCATGGATAATAATCTTTTAGAATAATTAGGTGCAACAAGGTATGCAAAGAATCAAATTAGAAGTTATAATGTTTAATGATATAATTTTTTTTCTTCTATTCATTTTCTCTAATTGTAATTATTTTAATTTTGAATAAATTATTAATAAATTAATTTATGAATCCCTTTGTTAATGATACTTTATCTATGGCATAAATTAAGTCAATAAACTCTAGAACTATTAAAATCGATAATGCTACTGAAATACCCAAAAATATAAAATCCCTTTAATAAATATAAAATTCAAATGGCATATACATCTTATATGCAACATAATAAGTATTTGATTATTTTTATATTTTAAGGAAGCCTAAGATGCTTAATAATAATTGAATAGTCAAAAATTTCATGCATCTTTAATTAATGAAGTAGAATAAGAAGTTTACACAGTCAGTGTTCTTAACATCCCTCATACCACCAATTAGTAATTACAATAAGCTTTTTCAATATTTGGTGATATTGCTTACATAACCATTTTGAAGGATGATGATGGTGAATCTAAAGGAGTTGGTTATGTTACTTTTTAAAATAAAGGAGCATATGATAAGGCTATTATTGCTAAGACTTTAATATATGAAGAAAATATTTTGACTATATTGCAGAAATAACCCATACACATAATGGAAAATAGATTCAAATAATTGAAGCTTAGATAATAGTAACTTGAAAAGAAAAAATTAAAGCACAACAAAATTGAAAATGTTAAAATCTCACAAGTCGAAGTCAATTTAGTAAGAATATAAAAATTAAATTAGGATTTAGAATTGAAGAATGAAATGAGAACAAGCGGAAGAGTAATAAGAAAAAAAATTAGAAAAATTAAATCCAAAGTTGGTGATGATGATTTTGCTTTAGTTGCTAAAATGAAACAATTTAAAAAAGGAATATAAAAGAAATAAGATTAATTCTTTCGTATTCCATCACAATTAAAAGCAAAAAGAGAATAAAGGAAATTAAAGATGGAGTAAAATAAGAAAAAAGCTAACAAATTACATAAAATGTGATGTTTATAAATATTTAAGAAAACTTAATTAAATCAGCCAACAGTGTTATTAAGTCCTTTACTTTTTTTCTTTAGTTAATCTTTATTATCATCATTTTACTATTCTTCGTAATCTTGATCAATAATTTCTTCAATATCAACATCCTCCTTTCTATTTAAGGCTGTTTCTTTATAAGTCATTTAAATTGAATTCAAGGCTTGTATACAATTACCATATTTATCATACCCAGTTGCTACTGCATTTGTTAGTAATTTTACAAAAAAAGGTAAAACAAAGATGATGAAAGGAAAACTAAAAAATGCATATATTGTTCTAACAAAGAATAATAAATCTCCAAGTGATTATTTTGGGTTATTCATTGTATGTTCTAAATAAACAATAGCTTTAAATAAATTCTAAATTAATACTTGATGCACTGATTGTTAGTAGTAAACATATTAAATCATAAATCAAGAAGTATTTTAATCTACCTCCTTTCTCCTCTTGAGAAATTGTTAATTCTGCTTTTATGATTTCTCCTTTGGAATGTGATCGTTTTAACAGGTAAAATGCAATCCAAACATTTATAATCTAAGCTAATAATGTAAATTAAAGCACAAATATAGAATGATTTTTTCCAGGTCCTTCGTCATAGAAAAAATAATGAAAATATGCAATCAGACATGGGAATATCCCATTTGTTAAAAATTAGATTGATTTATAATCAGCTATGTAATTAACTAATTAATATTCTTCCTATAAAAGAAATAAATAAATAAATTACTTTATGAATACAGAGTAAAACAATAGAAAAGATTAAAGGTTAAATTCCCATATATGGAATAAATTGTGAGAATTTAATTATTTTGTATGAAATTCTGTTCATATGATCTCTAGTTGTGAGATCGGCAGGATAAAGAGAATATAAAATGAAAGTTCTAGTAACATTTAGAAAACCTTTAACTTCTCTCTTTTTGATTTCTACTCTCTTATTATCTAATTTAGCTCTAATTTCTAATCTTACTAAATCTGTAAAGTCTTTCCACAAATTAATTGCTGCATCATGCACAAAATCTTGCATAAATTCAAAAGGCACTGATTTCTTAACACTTTCAGTAATTTTTGGTTCCATATTGCTCATTAAAGATATAATTTTAGTATCTAATTACCCAGCAATCCAAAGATTAATGTGTTACTTTTTTTCTAATATTTTCTTTTTCACATGAGCATCTAATTTCTTTAGAGATTTCTTATCAATTATTTAAAAAAATTACTTTGACCTATTATTAAACACTCGTTGCTTTAGTTGATACATAATGTTTTAATTAAAACAAAGTACTATTTTGTTCCTTGGCTTTCTTTGCTGCTACCTCATAGTAGTTTTCTCCATTTTCATTTAAACATATTTTTTTAGTTAAAAAATCTGGCAGATCATTATTTTTAGGTTGCTTCTGATACTTTTTATTGTTGTTTTAAATAGCAATCTCTTGTATTTCCTATTCTTACATTTATTATTGAAGTTCTTCTGGAATTAATGCTTTAGTGAAATCGATCTATGATCTATCTGTCATAACAATATTCTAATCCTGATTATTATTTATAGCTTAAATATATTTGTAAATCACTACAATTATTATCAACTTAGTTGAATTGAAGAGTAGCGTTGAATTATGACAATGATAAATCTGGTTGTTTATTATTCTTTTCTTCCTCCATTTCTGAATATTTCTCTTTTCCAAAATTCTTATTATAAGCTTCTTTAGCCTACTATTACAATCTTTTTAACATTTTGGAATAAGTTTTATTTTTTTATTTTAACCTATTTAATTTAAGTTAATAATTATGCTAAAATATGATTGAGATGTTATAATATATTAGGTATTCTGATGTATTATGAAAAACATTCAGTAAATAAGAGATTATTGAACATATATTTATAAATTGTAAATTAAGATATGATTATTGAGATATTTATATGATTAAATAAATATATATATATAATTTATTTCTTAGATAATTGTTTAGTTAGATAAAGTAAAAATAATGAGGTCTGTAAATAATACAATACGAGCAGCTAGTTAAAGGTATCAATAATTTTTATAACCAAATTTAGTTATGGGAAGCATAGAATTCTTAAAGTTCCCACTAAAAACAAACATCACATCACTCTTGCGCCAATAAACAGATTCATTCAAATTAAAGATTGTGCTAGGAAGAATGAACAATACAAACTAGGTAAATTGATTGGTTCCGGTTCAAATGCTCAAGTGTATCAGGCTATGAACATGGACACTGGTGAAGTTGTGGCTTGTAAAAAAGTACTGTTCAAATTCGAGAATCAATAAAAACTAGATGTAAGACTTTTATATTTAAGTAGATCGAACTGTCATTTTTATAGATCCTATAACACTAAAACATTATCAAATACATATCTCATGTGTCAACAAAAGATAGTTTATTAATTTATTAAGAATATATGCCTATGGGTATTATTCAATTTGATTATATAGGATCAATTTCTCAATTACTAACTGAATTTGGTCCAATGACAGAGTCAATAATAAAAATTTATATTCATCAAATCCTTAATGGATTAGAGTATTTACATAACAAAGGGATATTGCATTTAGATTTAAAATCTAGCAACATTTTATTAGATTCCAGTGGCGACATTAAAATCTCAGATTTTGGTTGTAGCAGACACATTCAATAAAATTTATGCCAGAGTATACTCTAAGGAAGTGTTCCTTGGATGGCTCCAGAAGTCGTTAGATAAGAGTCGATTGATACTCCTGCTGATATTTGGTCTTTTGGATGTTTGATTTTGGAAATGTTAACTGGCAAACATCCTTGGTTTGAATAACTTGATTTTGATAATGTTGCATCAACACTTCTAGCAATAGCATTTAATCAAGAATCACCCAAAATCCCAGACAACATTTCTAAAGAATTAAATAACTTTCTTCTAATGTGTTTCTCCTAAGATCCATTATAAAGAGCAACAATATAACAACTTAGATAGAGTGCTTTTTTATAATGAATTTTATTTTTTCTTTATAATTTGTAAGTTAATAACTATCTTTATTTTATAAATCTAACAATGTATATCATCTCATTCAATTAGTTAAATTATATTAATAACTATCAGTTTTATGAATCAATCAGAAGACTAAATCCGATCTTAATAAGCTGACTTAGAAGTTAAATATCATTAAATTTATCTTAGTTTTCCAATGAAGTTAATCGAATATGTTTTTTCAATTTTGTTTGCTAATTTTACATGCTTTTATTTAGTTTAAAGCTCATCTGGCTATTTGATTCTAAATACATTATAATCTTTGCTTGGTTTATGGATTTGATTACTTTTATAGTCATAATAATAGACAAAAATACAACAAAAGTAATCTCCTGTGTTCATTTTATCGAAAAAGTCTTAAGTATTTCATTTAAAGTAATTTTGCAATTTTATAAGATCACAATAGTTATACACTTTGAAGTTAAAGAGATTAATTTATATTATATTCCAGCAATTTAAATAGTAGTGTCTATCGGAATATTTCTACATTAAATTTTGCAATAAGATCAAAATAAAAGAAAACATCTAATAGTATAATTCATGTATATATAGATTGCTTATTCCTATTCAATCCTTTTTATTATCTAGATGCTATTATTATCTCTAAAATGGAATGAACTTTTTATATACTCCTATTATCAAACATTTATCATAACTTGGACAGCTTTGGGAGTTAATACATTTTTAATAATCTTATTGCTAATAACCTTAGTAGAGAATTGTTTCCTTAAAGACATACCTGAAATTGATGGTACAATTTGAATAATATCAAGGATAAATCGTAGTATGGTTAATCTATTACATTTTCGGATTAACTATTATACCATTCTTTCTCCTAAAATAGATATGCTAATTTTATGAAAAAGATACCATCTAAATCAACATTAGAATTGCTGGCATAATAATCTTGATATCTATAATCCTTTATCTATTATCATTTATTTGCTTTACCAACAAAGTCAGAAAACAATTGATGTATTTCACTGATTCTAATATAATAGATTAGTTTTATAGTTAGAAAATAGATAATCTTAAATTCAAATCCCAAAATCTCCATAAATAGAAGCACCAAAAAATAAATGGACCAAACTCAAAATTCCAATAATGTTTATTCGAATCTCTGCATCATACTATAAATTAGTAGCAAAGAAAAAAATAAGTTAAACAAGTAATAGAAATATTAGTTCTATTCCTATTTGTAGTGATGTCTTAAGACCAGATTCTCTAAATTTGAGATAATCACCTTGCTTAACTATGATAAAACAAATGAAATCTAGTCCAAAAGATTAAGATTCTTGTGATATTTGTTTGATTTGCTTTAAAAATGAATCAGAAATTGTCTTCCATCCTTGTAATCATGGAGGTATTTGTACGAGTTGTTCTGAAAACATTATGAAATCTAAAAAGTAATGTTTCTTATGTAGAACTGATATTAAATATGCTTTAAAATTAAATTAAAAAAATGGGGAAATCTTAGAAGTAGCTGAAATATAAAAAGTTTGATTTATTAAATCAATATATTCTATTATCAATCAATTATTCATTATTTATAATTTTTTTTATGTTTCTACTGTCTCTCTTTTAATTACTAGATTTAATCTTCAGTTTATTTGATTCGCTTCAACTATTCGTCTTAAGTTTATTTCGGAATTTCTTTTTTAATGCTTGGTAAGAGTGGCAATAAAGGCTACCTATCATCATTTCCATTTTTTGGACTATAACTAAAATTATAAGCAAAAGATATTTACGATTTTATTATTAAGGGTTTAAGATCTCCATCCAAATCATTTCTTTTGTTAGACTTTAGCTAATCATGCTTTTATGATTTATTTGAAATTCTTTAATCTTTTTTCTTTACTTAAATACCAGCCCCATATATTTAATTTATCTAATTATTCTTATTAATTAGATTCTCATTATCCTCAACTCTTTTGTTATTCTTTGAAATTACAGAATTATCTAAACTCTCTTCATTTCTTTTATTTAGACGAGGTAAAAAGTCCACATGCAATGAATGACTTTCCTCCAAATTTTCTTAATTTATCTTTTATATAGCTAAAGTTTAAATAAACTATTATTTATCTATCTTAGTCATCCTTATAGGATTGTAATTTGGTTTTGGTAACCTATCTGTTAAATAATGCATATTTCTAGGAACTCTGATTGTTTATAATAAAAATTTAGCACCTTCTTCTTCAACCAATACTTTATCATCCAATCTATTAACTATTGCTGTTAGCGATAGAATTTTATCACAACTAGGTCTTAAATGTGGTTGAACTTAGAGCATTGCTCTAATTACATTACTTAAGTCTTAACTATAAATAGTAGGTATTTTTGGATAATGACCTTTAACTACTTTTTTGTACAAACCATTCATATCTTCAGCTCTGAATGGTGGTTTGAGTGTAGTCATTTCGTATAAGACACATCCTAATGACCAAATATCTGATTTTGAATCATAGGGTAAATCTTTCCAGACTTCTGGAGAGGCATAATAAGGTGTTCCAGTTTAGGTGTAGAGTAATATTTTTCTAGCAACTTTTGATACGTTCATATCTCCTAATTTAACAGTTCCATCTATATTCATAAAGACATTTGCTGATTTAAGATCTCTATGGTATATTTTCATATCATGTAAAGCCTTTAAACCTTTTACAATCTGTAATATGTATAGAGATTACAAAATACTTATATGAAAATATTCCAAATATCTTTTTCTGACATAAGAACTCCCTTTTTTTAACATTCTACTATTTTTTAAAAAAGATCTCCGTCATCTGCATACTCCATAACAATGCTTAAAATAATAGCATCTAAAAAAGTTACCATAATGCTTAAGATAGTTCTTCTAAAAAAGCTTCTTTATATTGAATTATATTTGCATGTCTTACACTTGCCAATATTCGTACTTCATTAAGTGCATTTTATTTTTCCTTATCAGAAAGGTATTGTAAGTTAACCTTTTTTAGAGCATATTCTTATTAATCTGGAATTCTTTTGATTTTAAAAACTTTAGAATAAGCTCCCTCGCCTAGTTCGCATAATTTAAATACCTAATTCTTGTAATATCTAGAAATCTTTCAATGACATATAATAAATATAATATTTAAATAATCACATAGATTTAAGACAATTTATTTTATTTATAATATAATTTTATGAATAATTCTCAATAATCTAATACTACCTTAGTTTTCTATACTTATATTTTAATATTATATAATACATGCATAAAATATCGAATCTATAATTCCAGCTATTGTAAAGACACCTCCTAATATTGCACAAAGCTAAACAATGAAATGATTAAATGTTTCATAATATTTAGTAAATTGCACAGTAACCGGAGATAAATCATATCTAAAATAAATTGCAGGCATTGATGTTGTTTGCGCCTCATTTGTATTAGCTGTAAACTGATTCACAAAATATTCCTTATTATCAATATCAACATATATTGTTGGCACAATCGAAATATAATATTAATGAGTAACTCCAACATTTTTAAGTTCCTACGTCTTAATCCTACTAATGCCATCTAAAGGATTCAGAAGACCTTGCTTAAATTTTTCTCGAATTTTTTATAAGTCATTTTAATTCCCGAATGACAAGTGTTTAATTTAATGTGATAAATCAATTGTTGATAATCCAACAAGAGGCAAAACTATATTCACCTATCCTCCATAAGGATGAGCTGAAATATGGAAATTACCAGGAACCCGACTAATTATGATATATCCTGTTAATTCACAGCCTTCATTTTATTCAAAGGCTTTCTAAGCTCTTTCTAAATTCAATGTCTCATCACTTGATAACTACATTAGTATAAATATTACGTATGTATCAATTATTTTACCATCTAGTATTCTCTTTTTCAATAATTCACCTTTTACATTTTATTAATGTGTGCCAATTACATCTTGTTAATCAATACTTATAAAATCACATGGCATTTTGGGGAATGAAATATCCATGTTAACTAATAATGTGTCATCTTTATTCTAATCAATGTACATCTCAGTTTGCACTTGCTGAGTCAAATATTCCTTTCCTTATGACTTTGATTTACCTAAAATTCTGTAATAAATAATATAAACATCAAAATTAATGATGTAAAAGAAATGAATGCACCTGATTTTGATGGCTCTATCAAGTCTTAAGGCAATTTACGATATAAATCAAATTTTAGCATTATATTTAATAATTATTTTTATTTGGATAAATTGATTTTTAATTACTGATTAGCATTCTTATTCAATTGATAACAATAATAAATATGATCCATAATTGTTTTATTATGTGATGACATATCTTAAATCATTATTTTATAGCATTATTCTTACACTCTATAACACATTTTTAATGTTTAAAATAAATGAAAAATTATTATCCAATTCAATTATTCTTTGTAAGTAGTATTATATTGACAGTAGTACTTACAATAAGATGTACTTTTTCAGCCTTATTTGTATGTTTGATTCTGAATATTTTAGAATCATTAGCATCCCTTATCCTTATCAAGAGGTATACCTCTTTTATCATTATCATTCATAAACTATCAAACATAGCACTAATAACATCCTTTTTCTTTTAAAATACTTTTAATGATTGCACAACTTTAATACTTTATATAATATCCGATACTTAACCAATTTTAGCCTTAATTGAAAAAAAATAATTTTTTCTAAACTTTCAATATGGAGTAATATTTTATGCAAGCGTAAGTGCAACTTTAAATAAACAATTAGATGATCAATTATTTCTGATTTTAACAATGTTTGTATATTTCATATCCTAGGCTCCTTAACATATATTTTTGTAAATTGCTGAAAAAATTACAAAAAATAGTTCAATCTAGTTGTAGTAATCCTAATTATAAAACCGACAAGTTTAAAATCAATAGCATTAAGTTAATTTATAATCTTCAGGTAAAGAAATGAAGGATTTCATAGAATTTGATTAACCCAATTCTGCTAAAATGGATTCATTTCTTGATAACCATGAATTGTAATTTAAGAAATCAAATATTTCTATTTAACTTTCCTCAGGAAGACCCCTTAAATAATCAGAGTAAATATCAATAGAAATTTGTCATTAATCTTAATCTCAAGATAAGATTTGGAAATAGAGATTAAAAAGTATTCCTGTTGGTATTGCTTTGATTGACAAAAATACTAATGATTTCACCTATAAAAACCAATATCTTGATTAAATGATGACCAAAACTTTATAAATTGAATTTGAAGATTATCCATCATATCTATTAAATTAGTTGAAATTCAAAGTTATCGATTAAGGCTCAGAATATAAAAGAATGCAATTTCAACATTATTTTAGTATGAGATAAAGTAGAGCTAACATCTAAGTTGATTTTCCAGGCAGAACCCTTACACAATCCCAACATACTCACAAAAAAAAAGGGTCAGAATCTTCAAAAAACATAAGCGAAATTGATAGTCATCACCCTTAAAAAGTGTATTCACTTAATCAAATTATTAACAAATTGTAAGAAGGTTTTTTCGGTAATTAGTTAAATGATTAAGATCATACTTTAGAACTTTATTGTAAATATTAATAAAACGCTAACAATATTATTCATCTTAATGTCAAAGTGCTTTATAGCACTGATCAAATAGAAATGACAGTAATCATATAAGATTATACAAGATAAAATAAATTATAAAGAATAGAAGAGTAAGAAGAATTTAAATCTAAAATGATCAGTTCATTTAGTCACGAATTAAGAACTCCATTAAATAGTGCTACTTTATTTTTTAAATCTGCATTACTTGATAATCGATTAGATAAACATATAAGAGAGTGTTATATATTACCTGGCCTATCAGCATTAATGAGACAATAACATCTTGTTAATGATATCATTGATTTTTCTTAAATTAATGCAGAAATTTTAGAATTAAAATATTCTGAATTCTATTTAAAAGAATTAACATAAGAGTTAACATAATTATTTAAATTTGAGTTCAGAGCTAAAAAAATTGGGTTAGCTTTTAAAATAGATTATAATATTCCACCAACTATAAAATCAGATTATTAAAGATTACTTTAAATATTAATAAATCTACTTTACAATGCACTAAAATATTCTTAGCATGGATATGTTTTAGTTACGATAAAAGCTGATAGTTAATATAATATTCTATTCTCAATTGCTGATGAAGGAATTGGTATAACTTCATAAAAGCTAAATTAAATATAAAGTGTTTTAAAAAATCATCATACCTCTATTTAAGATTGGAATGGATTTGGATTAATTCTCTCTTAAATGCTATTAAGATATTTAGGACCTTTACAAAATAATGATCTAATTATTAATTCTTAAGGATTGGGTAGAGGAACTACACTAAAATTTAGAATTTCAAATCATATTAATTTAAATGAATATTGTGTAAAGACAAGAAAAAACATTTAAGCTCATGATCAAATATAAACTTTGCCTGATTTAGATGAATATAATGGATTACTCATTACAATCAAAAGTCAAACTGAAAGTAAGTAAATCTTAAATAAAGCATTAACATCATATACAGCAATTGATGATTTTATGAAAATACCTGATGCTTAAACTCATTTAGTTTCAGAATTAAATTTATTATACAAGAATGGTTGGATTGATAAGGCTAAAACTTTTAAAATTCCTAAGTCGTAAGTATAAAAATATCAAAAATGTAATTGTAGAGCTATTCTATCAGTTGATGATGAAATATTTAATTAAGAATCATTAACATGTATTTTATAAAAATTTAATTTTGAAATTGAAACTGCATATAATGGTCAATAAGCTATAAAAATGATAGAACAGAAAAAGTCATGTAGTCTACAATGTCGTAAATATTTATTAATTTTAATGGATTGTTAAATGCCTGTCTTAGACGGATGGTAAACTACTAGGATACTAAAATAAAAGTTTCAACAAGGTCAACTTAAACCTATCCCCATAGTTGGTTTTACAGCTTTTACTAGTAAATCTGACCTAGAATAATGCAAATAGGTTGGGATGATTGAAGTGCTCAATAAACCTTTACAAGTTAAAAAACTTAAATGTATTATGGAAAAGCTTAATTTATTATGATTTTATAGTATTACTATATATTTAAATATATAAATAATTAATCACAAAATTAATTTCAAAATAAAATTCTCGATCTAAGTTAAATCAATCATAACAGCTAAATTCGAAGAAAAAACACAGAAATAATCAATTTACAGAGTGGCTTATAAATAAAAAGTAAATTAAAACATATTTCTCTTAAAACTAGAATTTTATAAGGATGTCATTATACATATTGTCTTATGTCTATCAATAGCAAGAACATGAAAGTATTTTTAAGGATTCAAAAATAAAAATTAGTTTAAATTTTTTTATATTATAAAGTAATTATTTTATTTAAAAAAAATAATTAAATAAAATAAAAGAGGTCTTTCATAAAAAAATATATATTTATTTCGATTTAATGAGGTTGCTAATGTTATTAAATTTAATCATAAAATTGTTTAGATTTAATACAATGACAATTTTTATTAATACTAATTAATTATAATGAATGTAAAATTTTAATTAAAATTTTAGTATAAATACATAAGTTAATTAAACAAGATTTGAACAATTTTTATTAATCTCTAAAATATTAATGGTTTTCTGGAATGGAACAGATATAGGATTAGCCGTGATTGGGGGAGCACTCATAGGCATAGCTACATCGATTCACTACATAGTAAAGGGAAGAGTGACTGGATTCAGCGGAATATTGTACAGCATTGTCACTTATGATCTTCCATCATTTTTTTGGAAGGTTTCTTTGATGATGGGAGTAGTAATTGCATCAAGTATCTTTTACTTAGCATATGGGTATGAATAAATAATATTTTAAAAGAACAGAAAAAGCAATAATTGATGGAGGCACTCATGCCTATGACGACTTATCAGTGTTAACATAAATAGGATGGGGTGGAGCAGTCATAGCAGGATTCTGCGTAGGATTTGGTACTAAAATGGGCAATGGTTGTACAAGTGGCCATGGTGTTTGTGGATTACCTCGATTAGCCCCAAGATCAATTGTTGCAGTCAGTTGTTTCATGGGAATGGGGTTACTAACAGCTTCAATTAAAGAAAATTTTAGTATGAATATAGGTCTATATTTTAGTTCCATTAGAACATCCAAAACAAATAGATTATGATCATGAAGCTTGTGCAATAACAACTTTAGTTTTAAGTTTTGTAGTAATAATCGTTATGGCTGGAATATAATACCTTAAAAAGAAGGAATTATTAGTAGATTTAGCAGTAGCCACATTAGTCGGATTTATTTTTGGATTAGGATTAGCTATTTCTGGTATGGTGAAAAGAAGCAAGATTATTGGATTTTTAGCAATAAATGATAGATGGGATCGTACTAATTATTCATTTAAATTATAGCTACTCTCATCTTCGTTATGGTAACTCCAGTGATTATAAATTTCTTTGCTTTTAGAGCAAAAGAAAAACCATATTTGAATACTAAATATGAAATTCCAACTAATAATGTAATAGATTGGAAATTAGTTTGTGGAGCTTCAATCTTTGGATTTGGATGGGGAGTTGGTGGATTCTGTCCTGGCCCTGCATTTGCGCTTTTCCCATAATTTACAGTTCACATTAATATATTATTCATGGGAACTCTAATTATTGGATAATTATCTGCTAACTATTTTGTAAAATGGGTCGATGAAAGGAAAAAATATGATTAAATAAAGCCTCAACCAGATTAATAATCAAAAGATTAGTAATAAAAGGATCAAATACCAGACATTACAAAGTAATAACTTGCAGAAACACCAAGCGATAGAAAGAATGATGTACCTGATAACACTGTTAAAATATGACTTTATTATAATAATTTATAAATAATATCACTTTTAAACCTTTCTTTTCTTACCAACAGAATCTTTATACGATTTCAATAATATTTGTTTATAAATTCTAAATGGTAAATGAACATATTGGATTTTTAAATATAATTGTTTAGAATGATAGTAATCATTTTAAGTTTGAGATAAATATTCCTTATTGAATAATGAAAATTATTTAAAAATTTATATTGTTTCTTTTTGTATCCAGAATCGCTGATCTTATATCAAAATGTATGCATGAATTATTCAAACATTAATTTTTCTTTTTAGTTTAGCTAATTTATTTTATTCCAAATAATTGGTTTTCAAAAATTACTTTTGTAGATGAATTGTTGCTTTTTGAATATTCTCAATAAAATTCTTTGATTCTTTCAAATTATCAACTAAATTGATTAGAATAAATATATTTATTAATAATAAATATAACAATAAGAATTCATAAGATCATTAAATTTCTTTTATAATTTTGTGTTTTATTTTTCTAAGTTAAATTCATTGATGATAATAATTTTATTATTTCATGTTAGCTGAGCCATTAGTCTATGATTCTACAGTAAAATTAACTCTGACTCACAATTTATCAACAAATAAAATGATTGATATCAGATTCGATCTGATGTAAACAATTGGTAGCATTAAAGAATCAATAGAAAAAAGGTATGGCAGTGATCCTAAATTTATGTAATTACAATTAAAAGATAAATAAGTACTAGTCTAATAATATTATAGGGTAACTTCATCACATATATGAATGATGATGTAAAATTTTTAGGGACTTATGGAGCTAAAGATGGATATGAAGTCCATATTATTGACACTAATCCAAATAGTGTTCTTAATGGATTAGAAGATGTTAATAAAGTTTAAAAATATACAATAAGCGATGAAGATTATGATAAATTACCTGTAAATATGAGAAAATTCAAATAATAATTTTTGTAATAATAAGCCGCTGGAGGAAATTTAGGTTAAAATAAACCTGAAATAAATGATGCATACTAAGAAGAAGAAGCATTATTAATTGCTTTAGGCTCCCGCTGTTAAGTAAATTAAGGAGAAAGAAGAGGAACTGTTCGTTATGGTATTTATTAAATAAAATTTAAGTTGGATAAGTTCCATAGATGGGATTAGGTTATTTTGTTGGTATTTAGTTAGATGAGCCTACAGGAACAAATAATGGAAACATTTAGGGCTTTCAATATTTCTAATGTCCTCAAAAATTTGGAATATTTGTAAGACCAAATGAAATCACTGTGGGGGATTATCCAGTGCTTGATTTAGATGAAATCTGAAAAATTATAAAAATAAATTATTGGATTTATTCAATCATAATCAAACCAAGAATTCTTAAAAGTTCTCATTAACTATATATTGCACCTAATGATATATAATTAAATCTATAGGAATAATTGATTCCAATCAATAAATGTATTACTAAAAGAATAATCTAATTCTATGGAATAGTCAATCTTTGTTATAATAAATTGTAATTAATCAAATAATTTGGATTTTAATTTGTTATATTTAGACTACTGTATTTTATTCTTAAATTTATTAATCTACAAATTTATATTTATAAGACACTTTAATTCTTACTTATTTCCTTTGTTATAAATTCTTTAATAAAGTATTTAAGATTCTTAAAATTATGATTCAAAAAAAGTAAATTATTTTTCTTAGATTAGACAAAAAAACAAATTTTTATTTGAAATTATTAATTAAAACTTTTTATTAATTAATATAATTCAACCATCATTCGAAGCATAATAAAATCTAGATCTCTTAGCCTTCGTTTTTCCTTAATTATTTAAATCAAAAGCTCCTGATTATGATCTTTAATGTTTTCTTTTTTAAATGGGATCAGGACTATTGTATTCTGAATCTAAATTCATATTATTAAAATTTTATTTTATAGCATCTATTGAGTTAACTGAACTTGTTGAACCATTAATTGATGATTAAGCCGAAACACAAATAATTTTTTATACTTTTGGTTCTTTATTTGAAGATGAACCACTATTTTCTTCTTCTTTAATTTAATCAGATATTAATTTATCTGATCTCTAAGAGCTAAGTGTTCCTATAGAATTTGTAGGTGTATTTTGCTAAGAAGAATATAAATTAAATTTGAATTATTATGGATATTATTACTATTAAATAAATTATTAGGGAAAGTATTAATTTTGATAAAAGTTGGGAATCATAGTTTATTATTATTATTATTATTATTATTATTATTGATGTTGAATTAATTGTTATTATAAAATCTATTACGAAACCATAGTTTGTTGTTATGGTATTTAAATATTGATTCTTTGTTGTTGCTATGGAAATTATTAAGGTTGACAATTTATCTATTATTATAAAGGAATAGTTTATGGAATTGTGGGTATTTATGCCATCTATTATACAGCGGATTATGCATGTATTTGTTAAATTTGTGGAATCTACTAAAATTATTAAAAATAATATTATTAAGGATTCATTAATAGTCTATGTTGATTTAATTATTAGTAAGCCTATTCTTAACTTTAAGCATTGTTTTCTTACTGATTTTCATTAGGCCATTAGAATTTTTCGATTGGCTTCAATCTTTTTAGGATTGTATGCATTAAAAACCAAGTTGATTTATCTAATCCATGTTTAGGAGGATAATCAATTAATTCTTAAATTCCCTCTTAAGGTAATTAAGTGATTTTTTTTTCCTTATTTATCAAACTTTTAAATCTATTTTTAACTTGATTCTCTGTTCGGTTCTTTAATTTCTTTGAAATATTAGACCATCTTAAACCTTCATCTAAAGCAAATAAAAGTAGATTATAATCATCTAGTTCTGTCCATATTCCTCTATATATACAATATAAAAATATCTTTACCTATTCACTTAAGGATTTAAATAATTATTCCACCTTTCTCTATATTATTTAGCTTTTCTAAAATAAAGCCCTGATGACTGAATAAACATCTCGTATTGTACTTCAAACCATTTTATATTTGGTTCCTTTGTCATTATTTTATATAACAATTGATCCTCTTCTGATGACCAATTTTTATTTGCCGTCATCACGCGCAAATGGGAAAACCATTTAAATTGGCAATTTAGATGGTCTTTAAATGCTATGATATCAGAAATATTATGCCAATCCTCTACTTTCTATTGTAAAATTATTATAATACAAAATCTTCACTATTTTTTTAATAAACAAAGCAGTACTGTTAAATAACCCATATTAAGACTTTCCATTCTTCATCTGTCCAATTTCTTGAACTATGCATTTTTAAAAATTCCCTAGTTAATAATAAAACTATATTACTGTGATTCACAATATTCATAAAAATGAAGTATTTCATTTAAAGTAATCTTAGTCTACTGAATTTTTAAATCAATAGTATTTTAAAGCTATTAAATATCCACTGAAGAATTTTCTTCCCCTATACTCTATATAAATTACAATAGTTTTGGTAAAATTGATAAGGTTGTGTTATTCATTAATATTAAATTAATTTATGAAAAAAACTAACTTATAAGCATATTAATTAATCGATTTTAATGCAAAGCTTAAATCAATAAGGATCTATAGAGTTTAAATATGGATAGACATCAAAATCTTTCATTTAATCATATATTTCTATAATTAGAAATAAAATAAAATAAACTATTATTTATTTAATTATCACTAATAGTGTTAAAACTAAATCTCTTTAAATTAATAGAACATATCATTAGCTGTATTTTTATTATTAATTTATAGATACTTTTAAATTTTAGATAGCAAAAATTTAGAAAATAATTTTTGAAAAAATTCTATTTTTAGAATCTTAAAAGAAGCTTTCATATTAAACTGATAGGCCAACAAGTTAATATTATATAATTAGTTGTCAAGATTTTTTCACTATAATTTGCAAGATTACCTCATTGGATAATAAAGTTATTTTTCTTTCGAAAATTTTAAGGTTTTTCAATTGATTTATTTATGGGTTAAGAATTTGTAGAAAAAGTCAATATCTATTTCGAAAATTTATTTGTTGGTTATTCATATTGTACTTTTTTTAATTACTAAAATTAATAAGATGATAGAAGATTAAATGTAAATAAATAAGAAGAATTAAATAATTTAATTTATAATTTACAAAATTTGAAAAGAGAGATTTTGGAATATTTTTTTTGTGATACGAAATACTGGATGAAAGAGTTTTCATATTAGAAGAAGATTATAAAAAAATGTTTTTGTATTTAATTAAAATAATTAACTTTTACATAAATGCTAAAATATTTACAAAACTATCTAAATGCAAAGAATAATAAGACAGATTTTGAAAGAAAAATACTTTAAGTAAGAATTTAAAGCAATTTTTCAATTTATTCCATATTGATGTTTCAATATTTAGTACTTATAATTTGATTAATTTCTAAGGAGGTAGAAGATAATTATAGGCCTTAAATATTTATGTTGTCATATAGCTTCTGACTTTTTAAGAGGCATCATATAAATAATTGTTTTCTGATCAAACAATATTTACCTCTCAAACTTAATTTAATTTTTAATCATTAATTTTTTCTACCCCCATCATTTTTTTATCAGGGTTTTTAAGGTGAATAAACAAAAAATAATAATTAAAATAAATTGTTTTCAAAAGAATCTCTCTTACTCTAGAAATCGTTATTGCAGCTATGACGACCTTTTGTGTATTACTAAATTTTAATTTTTGATATCTAGCAAATCGATGATGTTTTTTAAGTCCATTTAACTTCAGATTAAGCAAGAGTAATTGCTAAGAGATTACCTCCTGGTTTTAGCATAAATTTGAGTAGATAATCAAAAAGAGATGTTAAAGTTTGCTAATTAAATTATAAAATTTTAGAAATTTTAATAGGATATTTCATCGGATGAAGAAAATAAAGTCACAAAAAAGACTTATGTAGCACCTTATAGATCAGAAAATACTGATGAAATGAAAAGATGCTTAACTTTACTTTAAAAATTAAAAAAACATTAGTTAGCAGCTCCATTTTTGAGGAAATTAGAAAATGTAAATTATCCTTAGGAATTGGAATACGTTGACTTATAAATTGTTGAATAAAATCTCAAAAATAGTACTTAAACTATCAATTCATTTATTTAGATGAATATCTTACTGCCACGTAATTTTGGGGAGATATTAAAAAAATATGGTAAATGTCTTATGCCATGAATAACAAGGGAACTTAATTATATGCAATGACATAAGAATTAGAATAACATTTTAATGAGTTATATAAGGAATTAGAAAAGCCTTATCCATAAAAATAAATACTTGATCAAACACCAAAATAAGAAAAGCAAAAAAAACCACCTGTCATTTAATAAAATAACGGTGGTACTAACCATAATAATTAAAACAATAAGAAACCTATGTAAAAACTAAAATAAAATTATTAGAAAACAACCAAGTTTAATGGAATAACCTATGAATATGCAAGAAAAAAGAGCTTTAGTGTCGAACATTAATAGTTTGCCTCCAGAACATCTTAGAGGAGTTTGGGAAATTGTTTCAGATGGACTCAAGATATAAGAACAAAATGATGAATTAGAATTTGATATAGATACATTACCTGTCAAGAAAACAAGATAATTAGAGAAATATGTAAACACAAAACTTGAGTATTTAAAAAAACAATAAAATAAAAAAGCAGTTGAAGAAAATAAAGTTTATGAAAAAAATGATAAAATTGTAACAAATAAATTTTGATAAACCCTTTAGGTTCATGCAGCAAATAGTACTTATAGTCATGCTCCATAGCCAAATACTCTGTTAAAATAAACTGACACTGGAGACAGTTCTTTTAGCAGCGATGCTGAAGAATCTGTTTGAGTATTTTGTATTTTTGTTTTTTCATTCAATTTTATTAAGGATATATTTAAATTTAATTACAAAAAAACAAAATATTGTTTTGAGACTATAAATAATTAATTTTGTTAATATTTTAACACTTTTATTGAGATATAATATATTAACCAATTTTTTTATTTAAATCAATATTCATTGACCAATTTATAATGTTTGCTTAAGTTATTCAAATAATTCTTATTGTTCGTTATTGGACAATTAAGAAACATATCCTAATACTGTGCCTAGAGTCACTGCTTTTGGTAAAATAATTTAATGCAGATATAAATAGGAAAACATTCCTGTTAAGATTTAACAATCCATTCTATCAGTAATTCCTCCGTGTCCTGGGATAGTATCACCAAAATCTTTAATTTTAATTCCTCTTTTAAATCCTGATGCAAAGAAACCACCAAATGGTGATACTAAACTAGTAAACAAACTAAACACCATAGCATGAAGTTAGAAATCACTAAAATAGATAGAATCAATTCCAAATATTTAAAATGGTAAATATCTTTAAGTTGAAATAAAAACACTTGGAATTTCGCAGGTTAATGAGGCAAATGGAGAAAAAGGAAGTTAATGTTATGGACATGTTAAATATTAACTTCCTTATAAAAAATAAGCAAACTAAATTAGGAATATTTTTATACACAAAATGATGCAATTAAAGTTGAAAAACAACCTCCTATAAAACCTTCCCAAGTTTTCTTTGGAGATAGTTCTATAAGAGGAGTCTTTCCAAAAGTAACACCAAATATATATGCAAATATATCATTTGTTATTACTAACGAACAAGGCAATATGAACCATACAATACCTATATAATTTAATTATAATTATTGATACCTTCAAATATATTCATAATCATAACTGAACTTTGTGCTACTACTAATATTAATGTTATATGTGTCCATCCGAACATTCTAAATTGATATCTATAATATCCTTTTTTAAGTGATAATGTAAACATCAAAAATCCTGCTACCCATAACATAAATGTAATTATATTATGATAATTCAATATAAAAGAGAGCATGTGCATTTAAAATGCATATTCTGATAATTTAGATTGAAATAATTTTCCATAACAAAAAAATGTTGCTATACCAAAAAAGTACCAATTTATAATTGGCGAATATTTCACATTTAACTCTTTCTCATAGTTTCTCTTTAATCCTAAGATTTCTTTAAATATTCCAATATTAGTGAGCAAAACTAATCCAATTATATAGATATGACCTGCCCATAATACAGCCATAAAACCCAAAATCATAACAATTGTCCAAATAGTTCTTACTACAAAATTATTATTTTTTATGATTATAGGGACATTTCTTTCTAAATTTGGAAGTTTATTTTTAGAAATCACTTTCTTTGGAGGAGGACCTCTTCTTCTCACCTAAGTATCAGACATTTCAGAAAAGTCATTATCTGTATTAGATTCATCTTATGGAGGATCAATTTTTGATTTCATTTTGATTAAGAAAAATATTAATAAATTAATATCAGCAATCCTTATTTAAACCTGTATCGAATTTTAACAGTTCTTTTTTAATCTTAATTATCTTTTTTATATTATAAGTTGGTTGTTATTATGTTGGCTATTAAAAAGGCATAGTGGCAAATGGGAATCCCGTATTACTAAATGCCGGGGAATTAAATAATCTTAATAAACACGGAACATCCTACTACTATGCACTCTAATCCAAATTATTTGTAGATTTCATATACTCATCAAATAATTATAATTGACTAGGATAATTTTTATTTCTCATTTCATATGGAGATGAAATATTATTGGGACTTTATTCTATGTATATTACTATCTTATACATATCAAGTAATGTAAAGGTGAAAATGGCAACATTGGAGAATATACTGGCAATCCTAACATCATAGGTTATGATTATGATTATGACAACTATTATTATGATTATTGTTATTACTATTATTATTATTATTATAAGAATTATTATTAAATTTAAAATTACTATTAAGATTATTCTTACTAATGTTCTTCCTTAATCTCATTCATTGCATTATTTTCTACTTACATACACATTTGATCATTGTTATACAAAACAGTATCTTTATTATTACTATTGTTATTATTATTATTATTATTATTATTATTATTATTGCTATTGATAATGTTATTGTTATTATTATTGATCGTTTTTCTTATTCTCTTGCTAGTTAATGGTACTGGACCTTCATAATCTTTGCCTTATAAATTAGCTAATAATTTATTAATTGCTATATCTTCATTATCCAATTACTAACTCTATGCTCAATATAAATACATTCTATCTTCTATAATTGTTCATCATAGAATTGTATTAATTTTTTACTTAATTTTCAGTCCTTCCTTAAATCCTTTTCGATATCAAAGACCATCTCTTTCCCATCTCTTATACTAACAACAATAATTATAACTATTCGGGTTAAGACCATTCAGATCTAATTAATTATAATTCTTAATACTTTTTTAAGTCAGGATTTAAATAATTATTCCATCTTTCTCGAATCTATTTAGCATGTCTAACTATTTTTGCTGGATTTGCTCTATTAAAATCAATAGTTATTTGAGTCCAATTCTTATTTTCACTTGGATCTGTAATTAAATTTTATAAGACATCATCTTCTTCTGTATTCCAAGGAGCCATTTTTAAATTAGTTTTAAGCATACTAATCCATTTTAAATTCAACAGTTATTCGCTCACTCCCAATACTTCTGAAAGATATTGCCAATCTTAATCAGACTAATGCTATTAACAAGACATACAGGATTGAGATCCGTCTTATTCGTTAATTCAAAATATTTCAATACAGTCCAAACAAATAGTATTTTATCTTTTCTGTGCCACTTTGTTCGATGTTCTTCATTTGTTCGTCTACTATTATTGTAAACTTCTACTTTGAAAACTCCTAAAAATAATAATTCAAGATATTTTTGCAAGGCGGAAAGCTTTTCTCATTTATCTTCAGAACTTTTTTTATTTATTTCAATTTAACAGGCCTATCTTTGAATTCGTTAATGTCCTCAAGAAATTAAGAAAAATTTGACATTTTTATTATAATAAATTAATTATTCAATTCTTTTATTAAATACCTCTTATTAATGGCCAAATTAAAATTTTATTGTAGATTAATCTGATATAATGGAAATATTTAAATCCTAAAAATCTCAAAATTAATTAAATTTTATATTAAAAAATATAACTATTTTAAACAACATAGTCTAAATTTATGAAGATATAATAATCATAGTATACTTTCTATTTATCAATTAAATCATTTATATTAATTACGTCAATAAACTTAACACCAAGAATTTTTATTTATAGTTGCTGTATACTTAAATCAGTAACTTTAATGTTTAAAAGTTGTGTATGGTAGATTAATTAAATATTTAAAATGTTCTTCGTTTTTAATGCAATGTTTACTCTTAAACTAATATATATTCTATTTTGTATATTTCCTAATTAATCTTATGATATATAATTCAATTTCGATTGCAAAATTAATATTAAAGATCTTTGAATTTTGTTTATGAGATAATATGAATTTTTTTGCATATGTTATCAACATCATTTAATAAATCCTAATCCTATAAATATTCAAACTTATTCTATTCTTTCAAAAATAAAATGAAGTAAAATTTAAACATGAATAATATAAATGAGATCATTCTTATAAATCATATAACTTTTATATTTCATTACAAATAAACTTTAATTCATATCTAAATTTTACTTTACATTTAGTAATATAAAGTCATATAATTTAGATCTTCTATTTCTTAATTTCTAAGCAGGCTTTGAAGTTCTATTCGATTTTCTTAATAAGGAGCTATACTTAAAATATTTAACTTTAAGTTTGTGAATCAACAATTCATAGATTATTTATAAATTAGAGTAAAGGGTACCAAGATTATTTACATCAGGTTTTTTTCTAAGAATTATTTATAGAGATGGTTTTATTTTATATATTTCTTGCTACTATCAAAAGGAGAATGCAGATTTAAGAAAATATCTCTAATCATTAAAAAATCTTAAATAATATTTTATATACATTATATTCTCTTACTCAATGTAAATCTAATTCCATCTATTTATTAAGAATTAAAAATTAAACACTACTCTTTTATATGAATTTAATACCTAATATTCTTAGGTTTCAAGATTAAATTCATTTTTATAATTTAATTTATAAATATTTTGACTTTTTATTTAAATCATAGGAATAATATTAAATTATTTATAAATCAAAGTTTTGCTAGGAACTAACGTAGTTAATCTTACTTTAGAGTTGCTTTTTCCATAAATGACTTAAATTCATTCCAAGTTAGCTAAAATTTATAATATAAAACTTACAAACAAGAGCTACTTTTAATTAGATTAATAATTTTAAGTTTCTTATTTTAACTAGATCATGATTTCATTTATTAAATCATCAATCATATCTTCAAAGTTTTTATCTGCATTAATTTTCTTGAGTTAATAATAAACGATTTACTTTAAAATTGATGGCTAGATCTTTCATAGATTTTTTCAATAATTCCTTGATATCTTTAATTGATACCATGCCATTATGATCTTTATCATATTCATTAAATTAATGCTATAATGTTCCCCTAAAAATAAATTTACCTTTTTGGTTTACGCATAGATATTTAATCCATTCATCTCTTGTAATTTTACCAGATTAATCCATATCTAAAATTTCCATTTCTCTTTATAATCTGTAATAATCTGGCTTATCTCCTTCATAAGCATAAATTAAATATTTCAATTCTGACATCGAAACTTCATTATCAGAATTAATATCAGAAGCATCGAAAGCAGCCCAAGCATTCATTACATCTTAATATGCTTATTTACAAATCCATCCATCATTTTTTTAATTTAAATAAGCATCGGATGAATCTTATAAAGTTTTAAATAATAATGCCAGAATTTCTTTTTATTAATTATTAAATTCAGCTAAAAATATTTGCTTGATAGATTCCAATTCACATAACTCAGATTTATCATTTCCATTTGCATTTATAAAAAACTTTTCATAGAGAATTCTCTTCTCTTTATATCGTCTTTTTGCATTTTCGTATGTTTAGATAAGTGCATATTTTAAGAGAAAGTCTTATAATTCAAAATTCCCAATTATCCATATATTAAATTCATGAAAAGAAATAGTGTAACTATAATCTCGATCTAATTCAAGAAATAATCTTTCTGCATAAAAATCAATGTCTTGTATTGATGGAGCAGGTAAGTGTACTAACTTACATAAACCACGGATGCATGTTTCTAAAGCTACAACTAATTCACCCTTTTCTATTTCTCCTGACTTATCTGTATCGAATAATTAGAATATGAATTATAATTTAAGTTCTTATTCTTCATCACTAAATATTGTCTAAAGACTAATTCATTTTATTACCAAAACAGCCAATGATTCATAAATGTCATTAGCCCCTTCTAATGAAGATTTAGAAGACAAGAGAGAGAATACAGGTTATGTCCAAATTTCTAAGATCGGGTTAAAAACATCACAATAATCGCTATATTCTAAATACTTTTAATTTGGAAATTTTGTATTTACAACATCAATGGCCTTTTTCTTATTATACAATTACCTCGTTGATGTGTAGAAGTTTACGAGATTTAAGAAACTCGATCATTTCTTTATCAAATTTATCTTTAGGTTTGGTTTTAAAATAGTTTCCCATTATGTATATTCCAATAAATTTCAATAAAAATGTTAATATAATAATTTATAGTATATTTTAATTTTTTACTTTTGAAAATGCATGAATATAAAATAAATTTCCCTCTAATTAGTTTGATGATTAAGAGAAAAAGTTTTTGATTTATTTTCAAATAAGATATTGATCAACATTATATCTTTTCATTGATTTCTTTTAATTAAAAGTGATAATATGACATATTCTTGTATCTTAACAAAAGAGGATACAATTTTGCATTTTCAAAAATACAGAGAAGATAAATGTATAATAGTTTTTATTCAGAAGATGAAATTAGTATCTAATTAACTAATTTAATGTGAAATATTTAGATTCACAGTTTCTATGTTTTGAAAGATTTCGCATTAAATTAATACCTATTTTAGAGCAAATGGTGATTTGTGTAGTTTTGTTACTAAAAAGAGAAACTGCTGTGTGATATGATCAAATTTATAAAAATTCCATAATATATATGCTATAGGATATATACATTATATATAGAAAATAAAAGCAATAATATTAATGTCTGAATAAAAACACAAATCAACGTCATAGTTTGCGTTACTCATTTCAAATGCGGTTTTAGGGGCCTTTTTCTTTGGATATGCAGTTTCTTATATGAATCCTGCAATAAAGACGGCAGACACTTAATTTGATATATCAGGGCATCCTGGTCCTGGAGAATCAGATAATTATTAAACATCCATAAATGGATTGATAAATGGTAGAAATAAAAGTAAATATTGGCTAGCATTTCCTGCATTGGGAGCAGCAGTAGGGGCTTTATCATCTGGTGTTGTATCAAAACAATTTGGTTTGAGAAAAGCATTTTTAATAGCCGATTTGATTGGTTTCGTAGGATTTATTTTTTAATTGCCTCTTTATCTAACTACTTTATTAATAGGAAGATTAGTGATAGGATTTTCTGTAGGAATGAACTCATCATTGGTGCCTCAATACATCAAAGAATTTTCTCCAGAATCTTTATCAGGACCATTTGGGGCTATGTTTTAAATGACAATAAATATTGGTTGTTTATTTGCATTAGTGATGGGAATGTATCAATTAATTTGAAAAGAGGTTCTTCGAAGCAGACGGTTCAAGTCTTGGTTATTTCAGATTTGTTATTGTTTTTCCAACTTTAATTTGTGCATTCAGACTTATTTTCTTAGCATTTGTGTTTTAGGATGATCCGCCATCTTTTTATATTTAAAGAAGCAATTATAGAGCAGTATTATCATAAGTAATAATAAAAGGCTAAAACAGTGATTAAAACTTACTATAAAAGAAAATTTGTAGAGTAAATTTATGATGATTTAAAATAATAAATTGAATCAAAATAGTCAGAAGCTTAAGACAGGAGATAAGATTCACCAACTTATAAAAGCAGATTAAAAGTTGGTTGTATTCTTTAAATCATTCAATAATTTAGTGGTATAAATGCAGTACTTATTTATTCTTCTGGGTTATTTATAAAAGTAATAATATAATAAAGAAATTAGATTACAGGAGGTAATAATGAGTTAAAAAATTGGTTGAATATCACTGTTGGTCTAGTCAATTTGGGATTTAGTATGATTGCTATTCCTCTATTAAAAAATTTTGGAAGAAGACCTTTGTTGCTATTAGGAACTTTGGCTTGTTCAGTGTTTTTAGGATTTATTAGTTTGTTTGCATTCTTTTTGCCTGATGATGATGATGAAAATTATGAAATTAACACATCTGCAATAATGGTTATTGTTTTTATGTTTTTATACTTGGCTGCATTTTAATTATCATTAGGACCTGTTGTTTGGGTAAAATATATAAATGATATTTAAGATCTATGATGCAGACGTATTAGATGAGAAAGGTATGTCCATTGCTGTTTTATGCAATTGGTTAGGCTGTGCCGTCGTTGCTTAATTCTTTGGACTTATTAACTCTAATTTTGGTATGAATACTAGTTTTGGTATATTCTTTATACTATGTTCATTGGGGTAAATTATTATTCTAATATTTTCAAAAGAACTGTTTACATATATTTTTATGTCAAAGAAACAAAGGGTAAGAATCCATAAGAAATTGATCAGATGTTCATGTTAGGAAAAGTTGATTACGATGATTGAACATTATGATATTATAATAAATAAATTGTATAATTTTAATGATGGATAATATTGTGACCAAAACTATAAAAAATAAATTCACATTGATTATAATATTTAGATAGAATAAAATAAGAATTAGAATATTTTATTAGCGAATAATTACTAATAGACATTTTAATAATTAAATATTAGATTCATCAGTAATTAAACTAAATTAGTTTGTTAATATTAGTATTAATTTTTAGATTCGAATGATTCATTCTCACTATTAATAAAATAATTTCAAATATATATAATATATTTACAATTTTTCTTTTAAATATTAGAAATGTCTATAAAATAATATATTTTATCAACTTTCCAATGCTTCTTCAATATCTATCTCATCCTATTATTCTAATGGTAATTCTTCATAATTCAATTTCATTTGATTTATACATGGTACTACATTTCCATATTAGTCATATGCTGTAGGAATTGAACTTGTAAACATTCTTACAAAAAATGGAACAACAAATATTACAAATGGTAAACTCAAAAATCCATACATTAAATGGGAAAAATAAATTAAATTGCCTACATATGGTAACATATAAAAAGTATCATCTTTCTTATAATAATAATTATAGTAAATATATCCAGTTAATGAACATGTCCCCAAAAAGCAAATTAAATCATATATCATAAATCCAGTTAATCTGCCTCCTCTTTTTTTTGACTCTTATTTTTTTAATTCGTTATTAATGAAGTCTGCTCTAGATTTTGTTTTATGTAATACTGCAAATGCACACCAAATCAAAATTACTTAAGTAAAATAACTAATTTAGGATAATATTAAATGGCTTTCCGCACCTGGACCATGGTTAAAACAATAATTCAATTTAAGCCCCTAATCTTTTTCATTAATATAATCATGAGCTGGCCTTAATGTTGCGCAATAAAAATATAAAAAAAATCCAACCAAAGCATTTAGAATTCCTGCTGTAAAAAATTAAATATTTTTATAATCCAATATATAATTTACGACTTAATATTCCTCAGATTTATCAATTGCTAAAAAAATAATAAGAAAGGTGAAAACTTAAATCCCATAGTAAGGAATCACTTATAATAGCTTAATAAATAAAAATGAAGGTGATCTTAATTACTTTCCGAGTTCCACATCAAATGGGTACAAAGAATATAATATCCAATTCCTTAATCTATACCATGGCTTTAACCATCTAATTTTATCAGGTCTTTTAGATAAAGTAATAATTGGTTCATCTATTGATACTCTTAATTCAAAACGTATCAAATTACTTGTATCTGCCCATAAACTTAATACAGCATCATTGACAAACTCAAAACAACATAAACTAGGAACAGCTTTTTAAACACTGAGAGATATTTTTGTTTCCATTTACTTAAGAGATTTTGAAATTCTTTAATCTATTTTAAGTGCAATCCATCTATTAAAGCTTTACTTTTATTTTAATATAGTCTACTTTACACTTGTATCTACCTTTTGTAATTAAAGCTTATTTATATAATAAATTATTGTATACTGTAACAGTTTTCTATGCTTCAACAACTTTATTGCTTAAATAATCGCCTGCAGCCGTCAAATTTTCTTTAATTATAGAAATAGTTCCTTATTTAGGTTTTTCTTGAGGTTTATTAGGAACAGAATCATCATTTTTTGTTTAATTTTCAATAGGATTATCCTTATCTATTTTATCTTCTTGCATTTTATTTTCTTGCATTCTATTTTCTTCATTCTTATCGATATTGATAGTTCAATACCATTTCTTGATATTATTCAGGCTTCTTTTTCATTATTTAATTGTATTTCTCTTGCGCTTAGTTCTTGATTTTGGTAACAAAACTCATAAATATATTTATATAAATAAAATATAGAACAATATATAAATATGTAGAATTTATTACATATATATACACTCAAACTTATCTTTAATAATCTTAATTGGGTTATGCTTCATTGTTAAATGCCTTTATAAAATTCAGAAGTCCAAGAATAGTCAATCCTACTTCAATCCACCAAGTTGATGCAATTGTATCATACCCATCTTTATACTATATATATATCTTTTTAATTTTTTACATATTTTACTCCAACAATCATACCGATAAAAACTAAAAGGAAACCTAAAAGCAGACTCCCTAATATTCCAAATTTCATAAATCTATGTTGAAATATGTATGTAGCAATCAATCCCAAAAATCCTAACATCATAAAAACTTATCCGGAAATTGCGAATCTCACATATGTCAAACTTTCATCTCGATGAGGATGTTCATTCATATATGAATATTCTGATAATAACACTATTTCTATCATCAAAAGTGCTAAATTGCTGACTGCCAATTGCTTTTTTTCATCACTATTATAGAATAAATCAATTTATTACAATTCAACCATCAAATTTATATGATAAATAATTTATTAAATTAATACAAATTATTTTTTATTATTCGACTTATTTTTAATTGTTTTTTATTCATTTCAAATCATTAAACCTTATATTTTAATTTTGCTTAATTTATTATGTTCTATGTTGACAAAAAAGAATCATTTATCTCTCCCTTCTTTATCCCAATTTATTTATTTTATTCTATACTTTATGTATTCACTAAATTTATCAAACTTTGCATAAAAATTTACCAACAAATTTGCCAATTGTAATTATAAAGTCTTTTTAAGTACTCCAATCTCTATTTTAGCGTATATATCTTTAAATTCATTATTCTTCATATTCCTATATTCATTTATATTAAAATTAAATTATGCCTCAATTGATAATATTGTATATAAGAACCAAAAAAAATAACTAGAAAAAAATTTAAGTTGACATCTAAGTGCTTTAAAAATTATCATAAACTTTCTTAAACTTGCTTCAGTTTATTAATAGATTTTTTTTAATTTTGGTAAGTTTAGTAACATTTTAATATAATAATTACATTCTCTTATAATATATATTTAAAGTTTAATTTAATATGTTTTAATTTTACAAAACACCTATTTATAACTGTTTTCTTTTTATATTTCATCTTTATATATTTTTTCTTTACGTTATAATAAATATAAGTACTCAATTTACTAATGAGAGCTGTATTTTAAATTAAAGAATACTTTAAACTATTAAAGATTTATAATTAATATTAAAATATAATAGTGTTTATGAGCATATTCATAGGTTATAAATTTTATTAAATTCTCTAAAAATAGTATATTTAAGAGACTAATCCATAAATGTATCATTTTTCAAACATAGTGAATATTTTTATGATAATAAAATTTATAAATTTATGAATTTATCCCCAAAATCATAGGCTCTCTTTTAATCCTTTTTTATCTAAAGAACAAAAGAACATCAATCCAATTATAAATTCTAATTGTAAAATAAGTTAGGGGGTAATAAATTTAATTAGCTATTGAATAAACCAAGCAGCACTATAATACATTAAATTGGAAGAGGTGAGTTTTAACAATCACGTTTTGATACATCTCGAAAAATCTCATTAGATGAATCTCAATTAACTGTTATTGGGATTAGGAGATTATCTAATACTTCTCGAAATAACTAATAAAATAATAAAGTTTCTAAGTTATCATAATCTTAGTAGAGAAAAGTTAAATAAATTCATGTATCAGATAAGGAGTCTATTAACCATATATAAATGAGTAGTGTTGAATAAGATAAGGATATTAGATAATAATAATAAAGTATTAAAATGCAAAAATCAATCATTGACAGCAAATATTAGAGTATGAAAATAAATTTCTTTAAGAAAAAACATTTACAATATAATGGAATTGATGAATATTTTAGAGATATACTATTTCATTAGTAAAAAATTACTCCAGAGTAATGTGATCAAATTAGAATAATTAATAGAAGATAAGAACATACGTTAGAACCTCTTGAATCTGGTAGAAATGAAAATTTAAGATATAATTATTGATAAAAAGGATTAATATATAGAATGTTTATTAAGTTGAAATAGTTTGATAATAACTAATTGTAGAGAGTTTTATAATATATATTTATAATTATTTGAAAGAAATGTCTGAAAATGATGTTATATTAGTAACATCATCCTATGATCATACTTTTATATTTTGGGATGCTGCATCTGGTTAAAAAAAACATTCAATAACATAGGGTGAGAAAGTAATAGTAAACAGAATTGACATATCATAAGATAAAAAGTATTTAGCTGCAGGTGGAAATTTCTTCGCATCTTATTATGATATAAATTCTCAAAAGGAGAATCCTGTTTATGTATATGACGGATACAAAAATAATATAACAGGAATTGGATTTCTGAAAGATAGTAATTTTTTTTATACATGCTCTGAGGATGGGTTTATAAGAATTCATGATTTAAGATCTAATAGTATATTAGTAAATAATTTGATAGTCTTATCAAGAGAATATTAAGAAAAAGAACCATTAAATACAATTTGTTTGCATCCAAATGAAACTGAATTAATTGTTGGAGATTAAATGGGGAATGTGAAAATTTATGATTTTCAGCAAAATAAGATGAGATTAAAATTGTCTCCATGTCCAGAAATAGGTATTAGATCGGTTTCAATTGCTTATAATGCTAGTCAGATAGTAGCTGCTGATTCGTAAGGATAATGTCATACTTACATGATGAATAATATGGATCTTACTGAATAGAGTTTTTTATATAAATTCGAAGCACATCAAGATTACATTTTGAAAGCATCAATATCTCCAGATTTAAGATATTTAGCTACTTGTAGTGCTGACAAAACAGTTAAACTTTGGACGTTAAATGAGAAAAATTTATTGAATGAGAAATACCCAAAATGGGAATTGTTATCAACTCTATTTGGTATTCAATTTTCAGAATTCAATTTTAGGACATCATAAATGGGTATGGGATTGTGCATTTTCTTGTGATTCAGAATGGATCATAACAGCTTCATCTGATTTAACTACAAAAATATGGCAGACAAATAATGCTAAAGTTTTTAGTACTTTAAAAGGACATAAATAGGCTGTTACAAGTTTGTCTATAAATGATATTGCAATTGAATGATATTTATCAAATCTTCTTCTTCTTTGCTTATTCTTTTTATTATTCACTTTTCAAACTCCATTTTATATATACCAATGATTCAATTATATTCAGAATCTATTTCTTTTAATTTGATTAATACAATCAATATTGCAAATGGAATAAAACTGAAATTAACCACTATTAACGAATTTATTTTCCAGTAATCTTCTAAATAGATAGTATGCAATTCCAATTACAAAAACAAACTTGTCACAAACAACTAATTGTTTTATATCTAAATATCTTACATAGGAGCCTATCTACATTATTTTATAAAATGAAAATATCTGAACATAAATTCCTACAAAAGTATTATATTTTAGGATTTAATCTAATTTCTTTATCACCAAAACTGTAGTAAAATTTTTTGTTATTTTAACTAATCCGCCTAAAACTAAAACCCAATATAAATAATTATTTTCAATATGTTAAACAATTATTGAAAACAACAAAATATTCTTACAAATTGATTACATTGATTTTGAACAAATCCATTTTGTTTTCTCTGTAGTGGGACCAGCGATTAATACTTCTATTGCAAAAAATCCAACCAATGCCAAAAATGTATTTGTGTTATTATTTGATGAAATAAATTTACCAAATGTCAACAGTCCAATTTACAGAAATTAGAGCACTACTTTGAACATTTTATAAAATAAATAAATAATATAGTAATTAGATTTAATTTTTATACGTTTATAGATATTCATTCCATTCTAATCGATGAATAGTTGAAACATAAAAATTCACATTTAATATTTATTTAGATAGACATATGTTATTAAAAACATTCCTAGATTATAAAGAAGAATATAACAATTTTGATATTATATTTAAATTTTAATACATGAAGTAAACCTATTTCAATTCTTCTTTAAACATATGATGTATATGAATATTTATAATTTTGCCATAAGAATGATATAAAATTTTTCAATAAAATAAATTTGAATAAACATAATTATTGTTCAAATAATAATATAATTTTAAATTTGAAATGGAAACTTAATCATTTTCACCTATGTTGGATAGAGTTATGGCTTAAGAAATCTAATCAGTAAGTTGGAGTAAAACAATGGATGTTTGTGCCATTCTTTATGTTAATAATCAATTAGAAATTTGTAGAGTTAGCGAATAATTACAAAGGATGTTCATAATTCAGGAAGAAGACTCCATAAGTAACATAATAGTTGAAAGTAATTAATATTCTTTAAGTAGGCACTTTTATGGCATATAATGTTGGTAAAAAACTGTATTTATATCATTTGGCTTCCCATTAAAAAATCATTCAATCAAATCTGATTAAGAATACTGATAAAATCAATTAATTGCTCCTAGTCTAAGTGAATGTTAAAATTATTAAAGAATAAGAATTGCAAGCAGCTATTATTCCCTTATCTACCACAAATTTGTAATTTAATTAACATTGATTATTTATTAGAAAAAATTGGCAAAATCTCTGTTGTCTTAAGCAGCAATAAATAAACAATATCATTTTCTCTTTGACTAATAAGTAAATCTCTTATAATTTTAATGGGATTTTAAATTTAGGAGAAATAGATCATAAAAGCATAACTTAATTATATCAATTCGAAAATGAGTTGCATTGTTATTCAAATTCATTTGTTGAAATTTATGATATAAGCTTATTTAAACATCAATAAATTTTAGTAATATCTACATGTAATCTAGAAATATATTCAATAACTGAGTTATTTAAATGAACTCCTGTGTTTCTTAAAGACATCAATTTTATTAATTAATACTTAATTACAAGACATTTTTAAATGCTATCAATTAAATATAATAGGTCCATTAGTAGCTTTTGGACCTTAAGAAACTATTAATTTTCATATATTACAATTTTATTAGAAGGGACATTGTCCTCAAGAATTAGTTTAATTTTTTTAAAAGGAACTTTACAATACAAAAATTTTGTAAAAGATGGATGATGTAATATAATATTAATTTTAAATTTTAGAATATCACAAATAGCTTCAATAATATATAAGAAATTATTTAAGATTCGTTAATGAATGTCTTATCAAGGATTCTAATCATTCTTAATTTTTTTATTTAATCTAAAAACATGTAAGTATTATATTGTAATCTAATTAAGGCCTTTTTATCAAGGATTGCATAAAACTCCTTTTGAAGACCTATAATAAACAATATAAAAGATATAAAAAGTTTTCAGTAGATTTTAGATAGAGTGTCATTAGACTAAATTACATTTAAGAAACTTTTTTGTTTGGCTCAATTTGTGTGCTATTAAAGCAGGAAATGAATAAGAAGTAGAATGTGAAAACGTTAATTCACCCTTAAATAAAATTGAAGTAGATCTATCTAAACTATTTGATTTCTTAAAGGATAATCATTTGTTTTAATTAAGAAATTTATAATGCTTCTATTAAGAAAAAATATGTAAAATTATTTTTCATTTAAATAGTGCCAAAAACATTTTTTACAAAAGTAGTTTTATAAAAGAATGTAGAGTTCAAATAAACAGAGAATATTACTAAGATTTTAAAAAATGTGTTTAAGGACAGCTTTTTGGATACTTAATTGCAATAAAATTAAATCGAACAAGAAGAACCTTTTGTAACTGTCAATTCCTTAGTTAGACAATTATAAAATTTTTTAGATAAGATTGCTATAAATTTAAAGCCTCAACTCATCTAAACAATCAATATTGATATATCCAGTTCAATAATCAGGTTTTCAGAACATTCAGATAATACATATATGGTATCTATCCTAGTTAATAATACTATCATTTAATATAAGTATGAATAAAAGAACTTCCTGTAATTAAATAAGATTCAATTCAATAATAAATTTATAAAAGAGCTATAATATTTTGAAGGTAAATTAATCATCTTGAGTATTAATAAATTGGAAAATTAGCTTCAATAATAATTAACAGCTTTTATATCATCAGAAGATTTGGAAACTTAGAATAAATTTGAATGTCATTCAATCAAAGACTTATAAGTAAGTAAAAAAGGATTAATATCAATAATCATAGATTCTAAAAAATTAATTATTCTTTCCATTTGAATATTATATATATATATTTATAGTAATGTAAATTTATTGATTTATGATATATATCAATTCTATTCTTATTGAGCTGCTTATAGCTTATATAGGAATTATAGTTTACTTCTTTTTTCAAATCAGCAATTTCCCTCTTCAATCTGATATTCTCATCTTTAAGTTTTTCATATTCTAATTTAAGTTTGTCAACATCTATATCTACAGGTGAACCTAAGTACTTTTTCACATAGCTGGTGATTAAATAGATATAATAAATACTCAATAGCATTGTTTGGTTTTTCTGGTTCTTCATACAATCCTACTAGAACTCTAGTCAATTAATCAATAACACCAGCCTTTTCTAAATATTTTCTAAATTCTTCTTTCTTAGAATCAGTTGTCTATAAACTAAAGTTACATCAAATACCTAGAAGCTCATTGAATATATTATTATTATTAATAAATTTTATAAGTAATAATTACATTAAAAACACTATTTAAATAAATACAATATGATTCGTTTGAAAAATTTGTAGATATGGATTTGCAAATATATTATATTTCAATTCATTTCAACTTTTATATGTTACTTAATAATGTATTTTAATTTCCACCTGACCATCTTTCCTTCTATTAGCCATTTTAATATATGATAAATGTTGGAATGCTAGTAACTTATAACGAGTCGGCAATTTCTCTGACCTTAAAAAATAATTGAATTAATTTTATACCTTGTCTATATTAACATTATAAAAATTAATGTGAGGGTTTTCCAAGGATAGTTTTTAAAATATTGGTTTGATTGTTTTGCAAGGCCCACACCAATCAGTATAAAAGTCTACAATACAGAGTGGACTGCTCTCGATTAAACAAAAATATATTTATGAGTCTTCAATTGGTGTTACATTTGAATCTGATATTGAATGTTATTATTATGGTGGTTGTATTGCTGGCTCAACCCTTGAGTTTAAGAAAACAGGTTATTATGGTTAGGGTTACATTTAGTTCATTATTAAGGGATTTATAGATTATTAACTTGGTGGTGCTGATTATCTTTAATTCTAAACTTCATTAAAATGTTCAGTTTAGTCAGTAGCCTACTTGTTTGTGATTTACTCTATAACTGGCTTTAACATCTGCCCTAGTTAAGTATTTAAAAATTCTTATGGTAATCCTAATGTGAATAAAAATATAAAAAAATACCTGTTATGTTTTCAGGAATACCTTTTCCAACTAAAAATTAAGCACATTCATTTGTGAAATTGTTGCAATTGTTCACAAATAAGTCATATTTTTCCATTGTATATTTTGAACTTATGCTTCTTAAGAATTCTTCAAAAGTGTTTTATGGAATTTCTGTTTCTCCAAGTTCTCTTTCCTAAATTTTAGAAAATAACTAACAACCTCTATTGGATATCCATAAATTGTTGATTTTGGATTTTAAGCACATATACCTCCACCAAAATAGTATTCTTTTCCATAAACCACAATGCCAGTATGCCAAATAGCATCTATCTATTTACCCAAAAACATTGGTGAAAATTATCTGGCCATTCCTTAAGACAGATCATACATGTTTAAAGTAACCTTATACTTTTGATTGTACATCTTGAATATTTATAATAGAAAAAATTAATATTAAATAAATTCTGAAATAATTCAAAATATAATAGCACTCGACTTCGTCATTAAATTGTATTCATCAATCATTTTATAATTGAACTTAACTTAATTAATCATGTGATATTGCAATAAATTTTTGCTTATATAAAATTAATCAAACTTCTAAATAATAAATAAATTAATTAACTGAAATGAATAGAGCCAGGTATGAAGAGACTAGTCGTAAATTTTAAGTAATTTATGAAATATTTATTCTAGAACTATTAAGATGAATTCAAAATCCCTATTGTACAATCTAGTCAATAAGAAAATTTCAATGCTTAAACATTTTACAGGCTATATCCAGAAATGACTCCATTAAATGCCATTAAGCCGCATTAAGCTTAAGCATTCAATCCAGAAAAGACAAGACTCTATATAGAAAGCCTATAAAAGCAAAATCATGAAATAAATTCTGAATTAAGATAATAGGCTCATGATATTGTTACTTTGTGTCAAATGGTTAATACTTTGATTGACGAAAATCGAAGTCTTTCTAGATTGCTTGAATAAAAAGATTAAGAAATGCATCAAATTGTTGAAACCATGACAATTAATGAAGCGGAAGAAATCTCTGATCTAAGACATCAATTAAGATTATTAGAAGATGAAAATTTTGTTCTTTTAAAACATGTCAAAGAGTAAAGATAACAATTAGATGATAAAATTGAAGAAGGCTACTAATTAGAAAAGTAATTCAAAAATTCAAAAGAATATTGTCTACAACTTTAATAATAGTTAGATAATTATTAGTTATCTGAAAGTGCTTTATCTGAATAAATTTAAATTCTTAAAGAAAGTTGTAAAACTGAAATTTAGCTTAAAAGTTCATATCAATTTGAAAATTAAAAGAAGGATAGTGTTATCACATCTTTAACTTTTACGGTTGAAAAGTTAAATAAATAATTATTACAATTTTCGTCTGACTATGAAAAATTATAATCAGATAAGAATGAATTGCATACTCAAAGCAATCTCAAGATTTATGAATTAAATTTACAACTAGATGATTTAAGTAATGAGTTATCAAAATATCAGATAATAAATGATTAATTAACTAAAGAGATCAATTAACAACATTAAGAAATTAAAGAAAAGTAATTTATTTGTGATTAATTGGCTGATTAATCAGATGATATTATGAATAAATTACAAATGGAAATAGAAAAGTAAAAAAAATTAGCTGAAAATGAAATCAAACTCCAAGAACTTATTGGATAATTAAGTATTCAAAATACTGAATATTATAATACATTAAAATAGTAAACAGAATAAATAAATTAATTAATTGATGAAAGCAATGAAGATTTGGAGATATAAAAATAGAAATTTGATTAATCTATGTAGAAATTAAAATAAGATTATATTAATGAATTGAAAGAAAAAGTATCAGAAATTTAGGAACTAGAGGAAAAAAATACTTTAAATTTGAGAGAATTGAATAATGTAAAGAACGAATATGAAATACTTAAAATAGATTATGAAGAAACTAAAAAAGAAATCAGTGATTATCAATAGTAGAAAAGAATTATAGAATAACTTTAGTTATAAAATAGGCAATAAAAATTATAATTGGAAGAAAATAAAGCTTTATTATAGGAATTTGTCTCTCATAAAGGCGGAGTTTAAGCGGATATAGAATAAAGAGATAAACAAATCTAAAAAATCATCACTCAAAAGGATGATAGAATAGAAGAATTAGAAAGAGATTTTAAAATTTATTATGAAAAATGTGCATTACTTTAACAGCATCAAAAAAGCAATGAACATTTAGAATAACTAAACTTTAATTATAGAGAATAGAAAGAATTATTCGAATAAGAAAATGAAAGATTAAAATAAGACATTTAAAGATTACAAATTTTAATTAATAATTAAGCAACAGTTTAAAAATAATAAAAAATCAAAGCTGAAAAAGGGATCATAGAAGAAAATTAATAATTAAGAAAAGAGCTTAATGATGTGGCAAATGAGTTATAAAAACTAAAAGATTAATAAGCAAATATGAATACATTACCTATACCTCCCAAATAATCAAGTGAAGCAGGAAGTAGAGTTAGATAAGGAGGAACATCATAAGACTTTTAACAAACCAAATAAAATTAAGTTTATCTTCAACCATAGCAGATTTAGGTATAAGTTTATATTTAAAAAGCCTCCATCTCCTCATCATTCATAGCACTCACCAGGTCTATCAAGAAGAAATATTTAAGAATCAGATGATGGTTCAGTTAAAGGAGGAGGAAATACTTAAGAAAAAAAAATGTAGTTTTCTTTTACCGATGATTAAATGAAATAGCAACAATAATAATAATAATAATAAATTCAGAGATAGAGAGATAGAGAAAATTCATATCATTCAAATATGTCAAATGCTCCATATAAAAAGAAATCCTAATAATAATGATACTATTATCATATTATATTTATAATAATATTTACTATTTTATTTAATAAAATATATCATTCAATCTTTCCTTAATTTTTCAAGTAAAAATTTCCTCATTTGCATAGGAGTTTCTATTTTTTCTTAAATTTGAGAAATCATCAACATATGTAAACAAGTATATGGTCCACAATCATATCCATTTTTTTAATAATTGCATTTATCAGAGATAATAACATTCTATATTTTATTGTTGAAAATTCCATTCATAATATCTTTAACAATATTGTATGATTCTACCTTACTTTTAATTGAATCCATTATAATCATTTCATTATAATTTACATTTATTTGAATTAAATACCAATGCTAATTATTTAATTAATAACAAAGTTGAATTTTTCATAAATTTTCTCTATTTAAAATTTTATTCTTTTGTATTCTAAAAAGTATTTTTTAAAAATCTCTCGATTAAAGTCAATTTTATTTCTTTTCATTTAAGTAAAGACTGAACTTGGAATAATTATTTATCGTTATATATTTTTTCTTTTCTAAGGTTCAACTTAAAAATATTATTTATCAATTTTAATATTTAAATATAAAACATAGCTATCTATTATTGAACTTGTGAACCATCTATTATGACTAGTCAATATATTTATGTCATTCTAAGAAATCTAATAATTAAATTTAATCCAATTATCATGAGATATCCTATGACTTCTGCGATTTAAATGTTAGTTGACTACTTTATCGCCTTCTTATATTAATATTCTTGATTCTTTTTCTTATTTTTATTATAATTTAATTTTTTTTATATCTTTTAATTCCAAATTATTTATTTCCTTTTCGTCCTTAATCCAATTACCTTCATATACAATATCTTCTAATTTTTATGCAAATATTTTCCCTTATCCATTTTTCAATCCATTCAAAAATTAACCCTCATACATTAAATAATTTGGATTATAATCATTATCATAGCTAACTTTGAATAAAAATCCGTATCCTGTATAAGAATCAAAATTATTTTTAATAAAATTTGCATATGTAATTTCATTACTCTTTAATTTTACCTAAAAATTAAATTGATTTGAATAAATAACTAAAAAGTCTTTGTAATGTTGTTTTATAAATTTTTATTCTATTTCATCTAATTATGAGCTGGATTACATATTTTTATTCTAAACATTAAGAATAGAATTGGAAAAACATCTTTTATTTATAAATTTTTTGAGGATTATGTTGATTATATATTCTCTGAATAACTTTTTTTATAAATGTTTTAGTATAAGCTAAGTAGTCTACTTTAAATTAGTACTATTAAAATCAATGGAAGCGCTTAATTTTAAATATTTATTAAAATTCTATATACGTATTAATTTTTGAAAGACTATCAAATCATAATAAATTCTATTAGAAAAAAATAAAAAGTTCTAATAATAAAAAATAATAAATATTTAAATAAATTCATAATTCAAAATCAAAAATAGGAATGTTAGGATAAGTATGTTTTATTTTTTTAAATTACAAACTTGAAAAATCTGGGACATTCATAAAAGATTCCAATCTAATTATAAAAAAATTAAAAGCATACTTCTCTTTTAGAAAATCGTAAATCTGCATTCTAGCAAATTCAATAGCTCTCTCATCATTGACAATTACAGATTCTTAAAATTAGTACTAAAAAAGAGAATCTACAATTTCTCTTATCCCTTCTTATATTAATGGTTAATCACCATCATAAATATCAATAATTTTTGGATTAAAATCCCATTTACCTATAGGTTTGGTTGATATTTCAATTTATTCTTGAGAATATTGCTACACTTCTTCATTTTTCTTTTATTATTCATTATTTTGATCTAATGGTTATTCTTCTAAAAAACAGGGAACTAATAAATTAACAATTGCAGTAACATTTTCAAATTAAACCTGAGGTTATTTATAGATTAAGTTTATTTTTTTCTTCGCTTCAACCATATCTAAATCATGTTGAGTGATTTCAGGTTTTTAAAACTCATCATCATTTTCTTAATTTTGATTTTATTTTAGATCTTATTATTATTCTAATTATTATTGGTCATCTACTTAAGAAGTTTATTATTCAGAATTTTACTATTACTCAGGTTCATCAGTTTTAATTTAGATTTCAGTTTTTTACTTAGGTTCTTTATAATTAACAGATTTAAAATATATTTCAAAGAAACCATCAAGTAGTTTATTTAAAATAGATTTTCTAATATTAGTTGAAAATTATTATGATACGTAAGATGACCAGAAAGGTTATTGGCTCCTTAAAAATTCAATAGTTAGTTGTTTTGCGTTTTTTTCGAAAATATACAAATTTTCATCGATTTTATTCAATGCTTCTTAAATGATCGGTTGCATAACTTAATTGATAGAGATATTGAATTGATTGTATTTATGACTTAAAATATCCATCCAAATAGTTTGTATAATTGATTCATCAATTTAATCTAATTAATCTCCTGTGATAAGATCAAGTCCTTCAGCTAATAATAGAAAGAGATCTAAATGTAAGACGACTCCTTTCTATCCAATTTCAGGCGTGCCTTCTAAAATATTAACTTAAAAGATAGAATTGGATGGTTCAGCCTTAGAAATTGTAAAATTGTATATTGCAGTTCTTAAGACTTCTCTTTTTTCCTTTAATGCTCTTCTTCTTTTAATTTCTACCTTTCTCTTTTTTTATTCTTCAATCTCTAATCTTATTTTTTCAAGTCTGTCTAAATGTTCTTATCTTTTTTGTTATTCTTTTTGATAATAAGTTTAATGCTCTTAGATAATTGGAGTTTGAATTTCTTCTAAAAAAGTAATTAAATTATTTTTAGAAGTTTAAATTTGATCGCAATTTTATTTGATTCTTTCAACTAACCAAGGAAGAGTATTCACTTTAAGCTCAAGCAGATGATTATTTCTCAATAGACCTAAATTCTCAAGATCATTTAATATTCTAGAATTAACACCTTTAATTGCAATTTTGGAGAGAGCTCTAGCTATATATTTCTATTATGACAGTTTCATCTAATCTTGATATAATTTGTGCTACAACAATCTTCTTTCCTAAAATATAATAGCCGATTTTAAGTACTCGTTCTTCTTTTCTTCTTACATAAGCTGCTTCCATTCTCTATGTTACCATTAATTCAGCATTTCTTTTTTTTTCAAATGTAGACTTCTTTATTTGCAATTCTTCTCTTTCAGATTCTTCTATTAATTCCATTCTAGCCTATTCAAGAGATTTCCCTACCAAAACTTACAAAACTGGCTCCACTTCTAATTTGTAATCAAATAAATCAGGTTCATATGCTTCTATTTAGGTCTCCTCATCAATTCCTTTTGGCAATGGTTTATACTCAGGAGTTGACTTTTTTATTAACTAACAAATACAGGTCGATCTATATAATAATCAGGTTTAATCTTTGATTCATTTTCAGGAAGATCTGTCAATTCTTCATAAATTTCTTGATCTCTATATTTTGGGTGAGACACTTAAGGCTCAGCTTCAAACTAATAAACTTTTGTTTGAGCTTTCATATTATTTTTAATTAAATGACTATATTTAATAATATAAGAAAATCCCTTCTCATTAAAATAAAATAAAATTTATACAAACTTTCTTCAATTTAAATTAAATTAAATTAAATTTTCTTTAATAAAATATACAAAGATAAGCAAAATGAAAATTTGGCTATCTTAATTCAGTCTTAAGAGTTTTATTGCTTATCTAATAACAATCATATTCACTGGATTTATTTATATCCAACCTTTAAGATTTCCATAAAAACAATTGATAGTATTTACTGGTTTGGTTGGAATTATGGCAATTTTTCAAGCCATTTTTCTTAGAAAAATTTTGAAAAGATATTTTGTCTACATTATATTTATACCAGGCTTCGCTTTTGAACTTTTTCCGGATTATAGAGGCTTTGTATTTGCATAAGCTATTAGATTTATTATCAATATTTATCAAATTATAGATAAAAATTTTAAACTTCACATTTCGTAAGAATGCTAATAATTTTGGTATTTTTTATTCATTTTACTCATCAAAAATATTACAGAATAACCTATTTCAATTGTCTAAGTGATATATGCTTCATTTGTTAGATTTTATTTATTTGATAATTAAAAATATATTTCTAAAAAAAGGAGAGTTATCATGTAAATAGAACATTACTATTCCAAAAAATCCATTATAAGTCGTTTTGTTAACGAATTAATATTCTTTGTAACTTTTTTCATTTTGAACAAATTTGAAGATCAATCCATTATTATTGCTTTAACCCTTTTACTAGCAACAGTCATCTTAGTTAACAAAATTTATAGTTATATTGAATAAATCGCATATGTATTTCTAATTATATAAGTAATATATCAAATTTAATTTAGATTTTAGCAATTGTTTATTTAATATTGAATGATTTTAGGTAGCAATTCACATTCGAGTTTATTATAATATTATTATTTATTTCAAAACCGATAAATGATAATTTTTTGAATACAAAATTAAGATAAAATTGGTAATAATAAAAGCATTCTACCTATTAAATTAATAGTTTTGTTTCCACTATTATAGCAGCATTTATTGTAATTTGATAGTATTATTACATATTAATTAATTTATATGATTTTATCAACAATGTATTTTTTCTTCTTGTTATATAAACTTTATCAAATATTTAAAAATAAATATGAAATCATTATTTTTGTTTCTATATCTCATTTCAATTATAATTGTTTGTACAAAAACTACTCCATAAAAAATAAATTCAGGCATTAAAAAAGAGAATTAATAGTTTAAAAGGAAAATTCAAAACAATAGATCAATATAAAAAAATAATAAATCTGAAGCAATTTTAAACACACCTTAAACAAAAAAGAATTCCTCAAAAAGGACATTTAAGAAAAATCAATTATAGATGTTGAATATTTTAAAGCCTTTATTTGGTGTAATCAAATTTCTATTTAATGAAAATAGTTAAGAAAAAAAGATTAAAATCGAGATAAAAATGGTAAGACGGCTTAAAAAAGTATTAAGAATGATACTAATTTACCAAAAAATATAAAAGAAGAATTCAATAATTATTCAGAAAATGAACATTTAGTTATGATATGGGATTAATCTATGGGCGACTTTGAACCAGAAGTTACTTTAACTTTTGACGTACCTTCAGGAAATACAGAGGTAAACATCAATTCATACTTTAGATCTTTTTTGAGGACATTTCAAAACCTACCACTATAAAAGGAGCTTTTTTCATTACACAATTATGGATTGATGATAAAATTGATTTTTTTATAAAATCTTCAAACAATACAATGGTATATTCAAAAGAAAAAGTAAAAGAAGCAATATTTAATATTGATATTTTAGAAAAGGGAGAATACAAGTTTATCTTTTAGAATAAGAGAGTATGAAAATTGCTTATAAATTTAGAGTAAAAATATTCTGACAATTACTTTTACTCTAGATGTGCATGATTCAGAATAGGAATTTTTGAAAATGGAAGATTTAGATCCATTAGCATTTAGGATAGAAAGAATTTCTATGGCTATGAAAGTATTAAAAAATGATCAATTTATAAAAAGGATAACTATTACTTTGACAAAATATCAGGATAGCAATTTGAAGGAAATTTAAGAGAGGTTTAAAGCGCAAATAAACAATTACTACTTTTTAGTCTCTTTGAAATTATAGGTGTGATCATTATTACCACTTGGTAGGTTTTCTATCTAAAAAGAATAGTTGGTAATCAAAGATTATTTTGAGGTTATTTTACATAAAAGTAATTTTCATAAAGTTCAATTAAAGCATGAACTCTACTCAATCTTTTATTATGATATAAATAATATTTTAGATATATAAAATTATGAGATAATAATAAATAACAATACCTACAGTATAATTTGGATTAAGACCCTCTTTAAAAATCAAATCTTCTCCTAATATAAAATTATTCTAATAGTCTCCTTATCAATCGCCATATTAATCACCATTACTATAATAGCCATCACTTTCATAATAAAGAAAACCAATAAAATAAACCAATTTGATTGATGCTAATAAAAACCTATTCAATCATACTTAAAATAACAAATGCAAATAATTTTAATTCTCAGAAGTAAATCAGATAGAAGAAAAATGGAAATAAAAAGTATAAGAATTAGAGAGAAAAGTATAATAATTAGAATAATTATAATAAACTTCAAGTTGTAATGAAAATGAGAGTGAATTATCCCAAGTTTATAGTCAAATATAATAGTTAGTCAATACTATAAAAATATTATAAGAAGAAATTTAACATTTGTAAAAGAAATTAAGACTGAAATAAAATATTATTGACAGTTATGGCTTATAGCTAACTTAAAGGGAAAAGCAATAAGAAGATTAAAATAATTAAATATCAAAATTACACAATTAGCAAGAAGAACAAACTTCATTGACAGATTGCTAACAAAAACAGTTAATAGAAGAAATAAATACTTGGAAAAAGATGTTTATTTAATAAAATAAGTATAATGTTTATCTTAACTTATAGAATGCTGCATTAAATCTAAAACGAATAAATTATTCTTTAGACATAAATTGATAATGAAAAAAATCTTATAATGATTTAAAATAAATAGAGTAATTATAAACAAACATGAATATATAATTTTATTCTTCATTAATTACTATCTTTAACAATGGATTAAATTCTTTAATAATTATTAATTTATTAATCTACATTGTAATGTGGAAAATAATCATCAAATTAGCTAATTTTTTCAAACGATTACAAAAATTTACTTTCAATAGAAATTCTTCTTTTTTTATGATTATCAAGAACAGAACAATTACTCATCATTGTTTAATTTTTCCTAGAATCTCTTTTCTATTGTTATATCTATGGATTATCAGTTTAATATTTCTTATATTATGCTTGTTTATCTAATTTACTTTTTTTATATTTCATTTTAGTTTGTAATAAACTATCTTATACTCTTTGTAAAGGATTGTATTAAAAGGATGATCCATTCATTTCCTCTGGCTAACCAAATCTTTAAAATTTAGATTAAGCAACCTCTTTTACTTCATTTTAAATTATTTTTCTGCTACTGTTACTACTACTTACTCCTTGAACTGATAAATAATTATCTGAATCCATTTTTTTAGAATATAAAGTTTGTCCGCTATGAGAATAACTGACATAGGGTACAGAACTTATTTCTAATTAATTTATTGGATTATTATTATTATTCAAACTTAATGACGAATTTGATGAAGGGAGAATTTTATTAAAAGGTTCTACTTTATCTTTTTCTTCTGATTCAAAAGACTCTGAATCTTCTTAATTTATTTCTGATTTTAAAATTATTTTCCTTTTTTTGTTGTGATTTTCCTAAGTATATAATTAAAAAATATTACCCTTATAAAATCACGTACTCTACTTTATTCTTTATGAGCTTTATAAGTATTAATTATAAAATATTTATTAGGTTTGTAATTTATAAATGGACATTAAGTTATATCATGAGCTTATCTGCATCCAAAACAACAAATTTTTGCTAAATTTGAATCATTATCTAATATAATTGTGTCGATTAGCATTCTGTATTTTTAAAATTCTTTTGGACATCTTTTAATTAATGAATGAAATTATTAAAAATTTAGAGAAGCAATTTTTGAATATCCTAAACTCTCAAATTAAATTCCTTGCATTTAATTTTTAAAGAATGCTCCATTATTAAAGATTTAAAATGGATTCTTAATTTTTATTAATTTAAACTCTTATAATGATGAATTACTTTTTTATATTAATTAAATTACTCCATGTAAATGAATACATAATGCTTATTTTTAAATGACTATTTCATTGGGACTTAAAATATGCTCTTAAATTAAATCACATATATTAAGTATTGTCTGTTTCGAAAATGATTTATTAAATATTGGTATTTCAGATAAAATTTTAAAGTATTTCTCTCTTTTCATTTTTTTTTATAAAAAACTTGGCATCCTATTGATATCAAACAATTATTATTTAATTTAATTAGTGTATTGATATATCAATTTTTACGTATCTGGTTTATAACTTAATGATTAGTCAAAATATAGGGGCTAATTATTAATTATTTGTTTAAACTTGTAAAAATAAAATATTATTAATAGAATTTTAATCAGATAAATTATAAATTAATATTCACTGTGAATTTAAGGTGTTACGAATATTAATGTAAAAATATTCTATAAATACATGACATAATCTTATTGAGTTAAAGTAAGCATGAAAATTATGGTTTAAGCAAGAAAAGTGGAAAAATGCAATTAAATAGTTGTTAGAATGATAAATATATAATCTTATTAATTAGAGTAATAATTTAAGTTCTAAATAAAATTATTAATTTTCCTAATTTTGATCAAATATAATAAATAAATTAACCTCTAAGATTCTATATTATCTATTTAATAAGAAATAAATGGTATTAATCCCAAATTATCTACTATAATATTTCCAATATCCCCCTTATAAAATATAATTTGATATGAAAATTCCATTATTTGAGTAATTAACAAAATGTATTAACATATAGACAAATTTGATATTAATAATTAATTGCACCCTATTTCAATCAATAAGATTGTAAGATAAAATAATAAAAATATAACATAAACACCAAATATAATAAGTTTAGAAGGACATTCTTTATTCAGAAGCTTTTCCATCTAATCCTTTAGAGGTATAAAGTATTCAGCTGATAAATCATTAATCAACTTGAATTACCTTTTTGAAAGAAGCAATTTAGTAATAAGGGTAGTTTTCTCTCTATAAAGTAATGAAAAGGATGAATGAGAACCTCTATGCTTGTTAAAAATAGATTTCCTAAACAATTGATCTGAATCATTCTATTTTTTTATCATGCTTAGTTGTTGAGAATCCTCTTTATTGCTAGGTTCTTCATTAATAAGAAGTAAATCCTATTAATTATGAGGCGATGCTCTTTCCGATGCTATCTATACACTTACTTATGTTAAGGTTGGAGATTTAGGATGAGTATTTTTTATCTATTGAGTTTCAGATTAAATCTTTTTGCTTTCTTCAGAAGGCTTACGCACTCTCATTTATTGCTAATTCATAGTTGACATAAGTTGGATAATAGGTTTGCATAGAGAGTCCTCATTTGGAGGAGTTGTTGTAGAATTTTAAATCATTATTTATTATATTAAATCATGCTTGTTTAAGATTTGCCATATCTGGTAATTCAAGAAATTCCTTTAAAGTTTCAGGACATCTTGAAGCACTTAAGCCACCATTTTATTTATTTAAATCTTCATCAAAAATAAAACATAATAGCACTGTGTCACAAGCCATTCCATAAATAGACATAAATAGAACAGCTAATGCATAAGCTATAATGAAGACAACCTAAATATAAACTTATATATTACTATGCAAGGGAAAACTGGTGAGAAAATCTTATCTTTGAAGTAATCCATAGTTGTAATGACATAATAAAAGATCATCAAAGTGACAATTGAGATGCAAAATTTACCAACAAAAATAAATGCACCACCTATACCATTTACTAATGCAAATCTCATACTATTTGACCATACAGTTTCAAAAGCAGCTTTGGCAGCAGAACAAAAGTTTTTACCAGTTAATGCAATCATTATGTAAGCATTATTATTTAAAAATCTAATGAACCTTTCAAAACAAGCCATATAACAACTCAAACATCTTAATAAACATTTAACTGCCTTATTTTCGGATCCTGCTACCTTTTCAGTCTAATATCTAATGTATTCCAACATAATTCTTATTAATTATACAATAGCCAAAATTAGAGAACCAAATGCTAAAGAACCTGCATGATATCTGAAAGCTCTATAAAGAGATTATGTAATAGCTCTTTCATCACCTCCGGCACCTTGTTATGCAAAGTACCAAAAACAACAAGTAGATGCAATAATAAAATTATTTATAGCCTAAATAAAAGCATTTATCCACAATCCGCCAAATATAAAATACCAAATATATTATATTTGTAAATCAGTATGTGTTACATCTGCAAAGGGACTACTTCCAGTTCCTTTTATTTCTCCCACTGCGTAAACATACATGGCTGTATAAATCCACCAAAACCAAAGACCTGCTAATACTATTGCAGTAACTTAAGGAACAAATATTAATAAGAAATGATCTTTAACACACATAGCGGCTGTCTTTATCACAGCTATTGCCAATCTAATTTTATTGAAAATACAAATCAATCCAATAATAGTACAAGCACATATACCATACATCACGTATGTTAAATATTAAAAAGTTAATTAATTATCTGATGCTTTACTGGTCTATTCAACTGAGTATTTACCTGTTTTGTCATTCACAATATCTTAATAATAGAGATCTTATTGATGACACCAATATGTTCCAAATCCCAAACCAACTAAAAAGAGAAAAATTGATGTCCAAACTAAAACTCCTGCTAATAATCTTGTGAAAAATAAATATATTATTCTAATATGTATTTTTATTAATTTACCCCATCAAAAATGCAACTGCAAAGGAACAGTAAATAGCTTCCTTGGTTTAACTTAAATCCTCTATGTATCCAGTGAGAGCATCCATTGCATATTAAGATCCATAATCTTAATAATTATCAAAAAGTTCTAACAAAGCATCTGGATAACAAACTCGATCCAATACTTTAATTTAATATTTATATGTACAAACTGATGAATTGAAGATACACAAGAAATCTGAGAACATGCCAGTAGTATTTAATGTTGCATATGCCTTTAATGCACTGGCAGCATCACATTTCTTTTCACAACTCTTAACCAAACTATTTGGTTAACAATCTAATTTTGTCGGTTTTGTGTTTTCATCTAAATACATTGGACATTCTTTCACACACACAGTTCTATTGAAATAGTCACCGAATGGTATTGCAAAATACAAATAAGGGTAATCTACATTTGTATCAAATCCACATGGTACACCTTTCATTAAATATTAACATTTCTTACCATTTGGATCATACATAGCAAGAAGTCTTTCAGGTTTTCCTTTTGAATAAGCTTCCTACGAGATGAATCTAAACTTAAGTATGTTTTATACATTAATATTGCCATTCCAGCAATAAACAGTAGTAAACAAAGTATATCTGTACAGCCTCTATCTGCCAGAGGTCCAGCAATAAGTCTAGGATCAATTTATTTCTAATTGCCTTATTGATCTGGTATCGTAGTTAGAGCTTTTTATGAAATTTCTGGGCTTGAAGTAACTTAGGCAACCACCTAAACTTAGTTGGAAGGCTAAACTTTATTATTTTTTCTCATTTTTTTAATAAAAATTACAAAGTAAATATTATTAATTCTCTGGAAAAATTAATTAAGCATTCAATTATTATATATATTTTTATTTCTATTAATCAAATCTTCATGTTATAAAATATTTGAAAGAATTAAAAAACTAAAAACACTTTATATTTTTAAATACAATTACTCAATTATATAAAATAAATTTGCTCAGATTTCTCATATAAATAAATTATATATTATTAAAATATTTACATTGCGATGAATAGGTAATAATTTATATTATAATTTTTTTTAATTCAAGATGCAAGAATATAATTTCTAAGTGTATTAAAAACCAAAAAATGAATTCGATATTAGTTATGAAGATTAAGTAAGATAAAAGAAATAAAGACTTTGGACAGGAAAGCCTATAGCTTAATAATAAGATAATTCAGATGATGATATATTTGATTTACCAAAACCAGAATAAAAGGTTGAAATAACAAATGTTGAATAAGAATCATAAAGGAATCCATAAGATGTTGTTTAAACATTTCAAAAAGTTGAAAATGATAATTATTAAATAGAAGTTGTTGATGAAGAAGCAGCTATGATGAGAAGAAGAAGAGTAATTTAATCGAGACTAGCAGAAGAATAATAATTATTACAATAAGAGTAATAGTAAAATTAAGAATAAAAAAAAGAGAAAAAACATAAGAAGAAAGAGAAGAAGCATAAAAAGAAAAAAGAAGACAAATTATAACAGAATGATTAAGATGAAAAATAAGAAGAAGAAGATGTATAAGAATAATAAAAAGAAATTGAACTTCTAAAACCAGTATTTGTTTCAAGAGTTTAAAGAGATCAATTAGATTAAATAGAAGAGGAATAAATTAGACTAAAAGAAGAAAAAGCTAAAAATCTTGAAAGAATGAGATTAGAAAATAAAATTTTAATTTTAAGTTCTGTTAAAGCAGATGCTGCAAAAGCAGTTGATGAAGATAGTGATAACGGATAATAAAAATTAAATGATGAGGACACTTTAGATGAAACTGAATATGCTTTATGGAAAATAAGAGAATTAAAAAGAATTAAATAATTCAATGATGAGAAAAATAAATATGAGATAGAAAAGGCTGAAATAGAAAGAAGAAGGAATTTAACAGATATGTAAAGAATCCAAGAAGATTTTAAATTGGGATCAGATAAAACAAAAATGGAAGATAAAACAAAATATGTTTTCATGTAGAAATATTATACTACAGGTGCTTATTATAAAGATATGGATGATCCCATATTTTAAAGAGATTATAATTTACCAGTTGGTGAAGATTTATGGGTATGAATATATTTAATATAAAATTTTAGAGAAAAGATAATTTACCTTAGATATTATAGAAAAGAAGAGGAGAATTCGGAAAGAAAGGAAATTCAAAATATACTCATTTAACTTAAGAAGATACGACTAATTTCGATCCAAGTTATTAAGTAGATTAAAATATTAGACAAAAATTTTTAAATTAATAAGCTGGATCTAAATCTTCACATAATTTCTTCAATCAGTTTAAAAAAAATTGATTATTGATTCAATATAATCATTATTTAATGAATAAGATTATTATGAAATTAAGAAAGATAAATAAATAAATATTTCATCATTTAACTTTCTGATTATTGATTGCCTTGTTTTTTAATAACTGTTGAATAGTTTCCAATTTTAATGGAAAAGCTAAACTATATAATATTTAATAAATACATGATTAGGGGTATTATTGTTCAGTATTTGTTCTTGGTCTATTTTATGGAGTTTTATTTTAATTTATTTATTATTGACGCTGTTTTTAAGAATTTATATATGATGAATCCGGAGATCGATTATTAACTCTATAACTAATTGGATTATAAGAATATTATTATTCTGCCATTACTTGTCTCTCTGTTCTACATGTATATGCCAGTAATGTTTTCAATTATGTATTATTATTGTTATTATGATTTGGGCTTTGTTATTTATTCATATTGTTTATATTATATTTCATGTTGTTATTCTTATATGGCTATAACTATATAGTCATCACACTGTTAACTATCTCTTAAGTAGCCTCAGTATTTTAATTGCTAATATTACAAGAAGGGTTTGATTATTTTTTTAGATATATGCTGAAATCAAAATCTGCTTAATTTTATTATTTAGTAGCATTCCTATAATTAGAAGGAGATTGATCAGAATCTCTTTTTTTACTAATCATTTACTCTAATAGATTGGTTTGAATTTTGACTGTTTCACTAATCAGATTCTTTACAGAAGTTTATTATGAAGATTGCTTAGGAGGTGATCTTGAATTAAGAAATGACTTAATGAAATTCCCAGTAAGTTTTGGAGATTAATCTTACTTTTCAAATTTATTATTAATTTAGTCTTTATTAGTTGATATTTGTAATAATTTCCCTTTAGCTTTTGGTTATTCTTATTCTTCAATTACTTTTTCAGAAGCACTTGATTATAATGATTCTTCTCTTATAACATCTAAATTAATATTGTAATGTTTATGATAACTTGTAATTAAATGAGAAATGTATGGAGATTAATAAGCAATATGTCTACAAGCAATTTCAATAGATTTAAGGTGATATAATTCACTTAGTTTAAATTCATCAGTATTTAATATTTCATCTTTAACGCCAAGTTGTTTAGCTTTTTCAATTTCAACAAACCTCAATTCAGTAGCAATAGTGAAATAAGAGATTGAAAGATAGATAACTTTTTCAAGGAGTTATCGTTTTGCTAATTCATCAATCATTTCACCAAATTAAGTAAAATCTTCATAAATTTGAGGAGCCATATGCATAATAGATCCAATATTAAAATTTTTGATCCAATCAGCCAAATTTTGAACATCTAATAAAGATCGATATTCTTCATTTTATTAGATCATATTGGATTCTTTTTTCATTTAATTTTCATTTGTCTCTGGATTATTCCTCCAATTATATAATTATCTTTTGGTTTCTTTAAGTAATTATTTTTGATCTGGACGAATTAAATTAAAATCTTCTTGTTTAATCATATCATTTAATATATCTTAAGCACTACCAATTACTAGTCTACTAAATTCAATTTCATCTTTAAATTGATAAGTTTGACCTTTTTTCTTTTTATCAAGATTATGCTGTGAATCATCTAAATTATATTTGAAATAACTTACTTTTCAAAGATACATTTAATTTTGATGTTGGAGCAGCACTTTAATTTTCATTAATTTACAACTATTATTAAAAAAAAGAATTTGCTATTTTAAATAATTCTCTCATTGTTTAAGCTGCTTTTTATGAATTAATTAATGCTTACTTATGTCTATGTATAAATTATAAATTACTTTCCTAATTAACTTAGTATAGCAGTATATTGTAAATAGGCTTTTACCAAAAATGTTTATCTTTTAATGAGTTGAGCTTGTTTTTCTTATAAATTTGATAGAGTTTATAAATCTTATTCATCTTCTTTAATACCAATTTCCATATTATAAATCACTCCATCCAAATACTTAGAACATTTTTCTAAAATCCATTAACTGAAATAATAACATGACTTTACCATTGATAAGCACATGCTTAATTATATAAGATTATTATTATTAAATTTCTATCAATAACTCTACCGCAACTGGCAGCAAACTAAACTTATGTTGACTATAAATACTTCCAACATTTATTCTGACTATTGTAAAAGTTTTATTGCCTCTTTATGTTTTTATTATTTTATTTTAGCAGTAGCCTACTCATTCAAAGTATTAATTTATTTCAAGAATAAGTCTAAATTTGTAATTCTTTTTTATTGTTTACCTTAATTATTGAACAATTATTTTAAATTATTCGATTATATGTATTCTTTTAAGTCTTCCTCTTCTTCTTCTTCATATGATTCTTCTTCAGGTTATTGTTCTTACTTGGAGTTATTTGAAATTATTTTTTAATTATTCATTAATATAATAATAATGGATTCAAAGAAGGACGTAATTCTCTAGAAAATTGCTGAAAATGAAGAAACAATAGTATAAAAGCTTCCTCCTTAGATTAGATCATCTATTCCTTTAAAGCATAAAGTTTAGTGTGGGGGAGGCACATTTGAAATTTATACTCATTATGAGTTACAGCGTAATATAGGAAATGGAGCCTTTGGATTTGTTTGTTCTGGGAAAGATAAATTAAATAATATTGATGTTGCCATAAAGAAGGTACAAGTATGAATAACATATAGATCGCAATGGTTTTCAGAGATTTACTTGACGCAAAAAAGGTTCTCAGAGAAATAAAACTATTAAGTAAGATGAATAATTAATAATAGGATTTTTTGATAATCCTAATATAGTTAAATTGTTAGATATCATTGTTCCTGACGAATAGGATACTTATAAGGATTTATATTTAGTATTTCAACTAATGCATCTAGATTTAGAAAAAGTTATCTAATCTCCTCAACCATTAACTGATAAAAAGATTAATTGGTGTATGTACTAAATCATTAGCGGATTATATTACATGCATTCTGCAAATATCATTCACAGAGATTTAAAACCAAATAATATATTTATAAATGCTAATTGCCACATTAAAATTGGAGATTTGAATTTAGCCAGAAAGTAAGAAGTAGAAAATGCTTCTATTTAAACTGATTATGTAGTTTAAAGATGGTATCGAGCACCTGAAGTCTTATTATCCTCTAGTGAATATACCAAAGCCATAGATATTTGGTCTCTAGGCTGTATATTAGGCGAACTTTTAGGGAGAACTATATTGTTTAAAGGAATGCATCACTAAGAATAAATTGAAAAAATCGTTGCTGTCCTCGGTAAACCTAAATAAGAAGACTTACCCTATGAAATTGATGAACAATCAACGGAGTTCCTTTAATAACTACCAGAAAGAGAAGCCATCAAATGGGCAGACTTTTTTCCTTTTGCTTCTCCTCTAGCTTTGGATTTATTAGAAAATATGTTAGTTTATAATCCAAACAAACGATATACTATTTAATAATGCATTGAACATCCATACTTTAAATAGCAATACATTGATCATCCACCTTCAGTTTGTAAAGAGTCCTTTGATTGGTCTTTCGATGATATTGAACTTAAGGAACAAGCCCTAAGAAAAGCATTATATTAAGAAGCACTTGAGTTCTTAAAACCAAAAAAATGATAGTAATATTATTGATTTATATACTTAAATCAAGTAAAAAATTTTCTCTACAAATGCAATTAAGGAAAAGCTTGCATCATATTGATTTTTTTAGGCGAGACTTTTTATTCTTTTATAAAGAAATCATTAGCAAATGTAAAAGTATATTCATCACGAGTTGCTGGAGAACTTTGTTTAGATTCTATACGAGGCAAATTTGAAAACTTTTAATTTTGAGATATTGATTGTTTATCCAAAAAATATCCATAATCATCAGCAGCACTTTACTTTTCATCTGGTTGCAATAAACTGCGTGAGTTTCTTTAGGAAAATAAAAGTTCAGGAATCTCTTTTCTTTACTTAATTCTTGTATCCATTATTTTCTGTTTTTAATATATAGTAAACTTATTTCTTTCATTTTCTGAAATTATACCCTTATTCTAATCAACTGCATCTACTTTTTTTATTCTCACTAATTATTTTTAAGAGTAGCTGTTAAAAAAATTGTATTTATTTCTCTTTTCATTTTCTGAAGATGATATCAAACCTTAATAAAAATTTATTTCTCTAGATTTCCTCCTATTTCTTTGTGCTGTCACTAAGTCATCTGTCTATATTCTGTCTAAAATTAGCTAATTTACCATACCAAAAAATTGAGGTACCTCCTTTTCTTTCAGTCCAACCTTTTTTTTTAATATTATTTTTTGGCTTTGATCCTTTTATTTTAAGTTCATATACAATCTTAAAGTTTTAATTGTATGATTAAATTAATTATCCTAATCACTGATATTTTTGATACGTCATACCCAATCTATTATCACCTCACCTCCTTCTTAGCTTCTTCTTCTTAAATTAATTAATTTTATTCTTATTTGTCATTATACTTCAAGTCCTTATTTAACTTCTTGTTGAAAGAAAAAATAAGAATTATTGAAAATAATCTCATTTTGTTTTGAGAGCTTAAAATTTAATAATTATTTTAAACTAATCCATGACAAATAGTGTTTAGAATCTCTATATTCCTTGTAGTTAAATTTAACCTATTCTAAATTTATGAATCTTTTAAATTTTTTTTAAATCTTTACCTAGATACTTTACATATATAAAAATATAAATTATAAAAGTAGGAGCAAATTAAATAACACATCATTTCTCTTAAAAACGTTGAACTTTTAGAAAAAAATTAGCAGTTAGCTTTTAATAGATTTAATCCTAACATAGGAATTTATCTTTTTAGTTTTTCTTTTACAACCAAAAAAATTAACTACTTAACATATTTAGAAGTGCTTAGTTAACAATTTGAAAGAAATTTATTTTTCCTTAAACATTATAGCGCTTTTTAAGATATAGAAAAATTTCGTGTATAATCTCTCTAAATAAATACTGTAAATCCTGTTTATTATTTAAGGATCTTTTATTTATTATTTCATAATAATATTGCATATAGTATCATTGGCTTTATTATATGAAAGATTTTTAAGTATTAATAAATTTTTATTAGAAAAAAAAAAGTTATAAATTATATTTAGTTAGATTCTAAATTAATATATCAAAAAATTTAGCATTTAACGCAAGTTTCAGGATTGCTTTCACATCTTTTACTTTTAATCTCCTCTTATTTATGAGTTTTAAATATTGGGTGCTACCTTGAGCTAATACTATAATGAGCTTCAACCAAATCCAACGATGAAGTGGGTTCATACTAAAGTGATTTAGTTTTTAATTTAGTATAGTAAATAATATTTTCATTTGAGGCTGACTTTTTTTTTATAATTTCAAATAACTTATTTCTATAATCATCAATAAAATTCAATAAGGTTTCGTATTTTTGAATTTAGCAAGATATTTAAATAAAATTTTAATCATTTATAATACCTTTATATTTCTCATTCAATAAGTTAAATTGTTCGTAATTTAAAATCTGAGATTATTCAAACTAATATTATAGATCATCTAATTCATTTTAATAAATCTCAGATAATCTGAAGATACAAATTTTATCGAATTCATTTTCTTAATAATTTTCAACATCAACAATATCCTTAAGTTCTGATAAATCATTTAATTATTATTTAATTAGTAGTTCTATTCTTTTAATATTACTATATTTATAAATATAATTTACTGTTTGCTTTCCTGACAGATCTAAGGGATTTACTTTTTTTACAGATTGGATGGAATGTTGAAAAAAATGTCCAACTAAATCTTCAGATCCTACATAGCATTACTAATAGATTGGAGCTTAAGAAAAATGTTTAAGATTACCTCTATAATCTTTTATGAATAGTTCCTTATAATTTTCGGATTGACATTTCCAAATTCATTTTTTATTTGATCAACAATTAGCTATTTATGATTTAGAAATTGATACATCGATATCCTATTGATGATCACTAGAGAGAGTCAAGAATTACTGTTTTCTCTTGTCAACATAGTCAAAAAGTGTATGAATGAGCTGAATAGCTTTAGCAATCATTAGTTATGTAATATAATAATTTTATGTAATAATTATCATCATAGTTTGTATTTTTTTTTTTAATTGCTTGATAATTCCTTCTCCATTCCTTTCGGTCTTACTAAAATTTCTTAACCTTACAAAACACTTTTCATAATTTATTCATCTAAGATATATTAATGTTTAAAAAACATAGTTCTTGTTGTACTACCAATTTTGTATTTGAACATGGGTATTCTTAATGAAGGATGAATGAAGTAGGAGAAGCCTCTAAAATTTTCAATATCAATAGAGAAAGTTTTACTATTTAATCCAAATAAAGAGTATGAATCCATAACAATTGATTTTCCAGTTGGTGACAACCACAAATTAAAAAGAGTTTTATTAGTTTTCCAATAAAAAAAAACCATTCCTAAACCAAGAGCAGCAACTATAATGATAGAATTTTCCATTCCAGATCTATATGATGCGGCAGTTAAATCTTAGAAGAATAAAAAGAAGTAATACCATTTAATGCATATTATGAGTTTTGTTTATCTTACATATATGAATAAGCATTATATCCAATCAATCCGGAGTAAAATAAATTGAAAAGTTTGATGTTTCTTCCTTCAGTCGACTTATAAATATTTAATAGATCTCCATTTGGAAATTTAGATGGATCAATATAGACACTAAATTTATTGATTATTTTATAAATCATTAAAAAAGATGGATCAATGAATTTTAATATTTCTTTATTGATTATAAGTAATTAATGAATGTATTTGAAGGATTTGAAATGTATGAAATAAATTTTGAATAAGAATATTTATATTTCTAAAAGAATAACTATCATAGTGCTATATATAAGAACAATATAATTCAATTCAGAAATAAATTTAATTAAGAGTTTAGATGGGCATATCCGTATTGTTTGGATATATAAGAAATTTAGAATCAAAAAATTCCTTACAAATAGCAATAGTTTATATTTTGGTTGCTTACTTTTTTCATGCGGTTTAAATAACATTTTACAAATCAGGACACTTTACTGTAGTACCATAAAGTTTATTTTTGAGATCATTTTTTTCATTAATCTTTCTATTTTTTTTTTAATGGAAGTAAAACTTTTATCCAAAGAATAGAACTAGATATTTAATACAATCATAAACATTAGGTGCTCTTGGATCTCTATTTTATTTTTATGGAATAAATTTAATTTCTCTTTCTGAAGGAGCAATTTTGTTTGCCACAAATTCCATTTGGAGTTAATTAATGGTAAGTTTTATGAATAGTGAAAGAATTACTAAATCTCGATTAATAAATTCTTTTATATGTATTATTGGAATAATTTTAGTTGTCAACCCGACAATTACAGTAGAAGATCCTTTTATGCATATAGTTGGATGTCTTAGTATATTGATATGTAGTGTAATACAATCTCTAGGATTCATTATAATGAAATAGGTAGGACCTGAAGTTCCATCTACGATCACTACATCGTATTTTCATGTTATGATCATTATAACTTCAAGTCTACAATAATAATATATAGGGAGATTTGAGTATTTCGATGGCTATTTTACATATATAGCAGGATTTGCTGTATTCACTATGTTAGGATAATTGGTTTAATTTAGAGCTCAAACATTAGTCACATATGATAAATTATGCAATTATACTTATTCATAAACTCTTTATATTATTATTATAGACTATTTTGTTTTCAATAAAATACTAAGTTTGAATGGGTTCATAGGAGGTTGTTTGATATTATCTGGAGTGTTTAAATAATTAAGAGAAGATAAAAAATAAGGAAGTTGATTATTATTAAATTTCTGTGTGTAAAAAATGTAATTTACATTAGAAACCTAATTTATAGATAATTTATTGTTTAATTTTTCAAAAATTGAGTTTTCTTAAAATGTCACAAAAGGCTTATCAAAGTATTATGGATGCCAACATTTCTGCAACGTAATTGTTACAAGAAGGTAAAGAAGAATAAAAAAAAATTAGAAAAATATAATTAAGGTTATTAAATATTGAGGAGAATTGAAACTACTCTAAAGCAAGAAAAGGAAGCTCCTACTATTCCATTATCATAAATCAATCATCTTCTTTCTGTAGTAACCAACAATATAGGTTGTTTTTATTATATGTAAAAATAATTCATATTAAGATCAGGGTTGATAAATTTCAAGCTGCTGAGAAATATCTTAAACAATCAATTGAATATTTGTAATTATCAATTCCAGATGAAACTTTGCTTATCACATTAATCAATTTAGTAATATTATTTATTAAAAATGAAAAATATTCAGAAGCCAGCAGATATATAGAACAAAGTTTTACTGAATTAAATCAATTATAGGATCAATAACTCAATCCCAAAATTAGATTATTTTTGGGAGACCATTCCTCCATCATGACTTTATAATAACTAGAAGCCATTTTACTTTTTTATAGTGGATTAACATTTTATGAATTAGGATAACAAACCAATGCTCTTTCAGCTTGGAAAAAAGTCCTTGAAATATTACAATCCAATACAAAATCACCTTATTATATTTTAACAAAATCAAAAATTCAAAATTTAGAAGCAGAAAATGTATCAAAAAATAATAAAGGCAACTTATATTCTAGTCGATCTCATCTTAAATCAGATAGAATCAATAAAATATTAGAACAATATTCTAAAGATAATGAGAAATCTAATTAATAAAGTTTTCGACTGTTGAGTTAGAAAATTAAAAAAAAAGTAAATTTAATAATATAAAAAGATAGGTAATGAAATGAACGACTATCAATAATCAAAATGGCAAAACAAAATTGAACATAATGAAAAAAAAATTGAAATCAATAATTACTTTAGTGACTAAAAAAAAATATAATTGTAAATTAATGTTAAAGATCTTTTACATTAAAAATCTATTACATAAAGAGACAAAACTAGAGAAATACCTACTAGTACTCATACATCTTCTGTCAATTAATAACTTAATAAAGCATTAAAGAAAAGACCAACATAGCATATTGAAATTATTGAAAAATTAAATAAAACGCATAATGAAATCTACAAAAGCTACTTAGCTCAAAGAAGCAATAATGGAAGTAAAACACAAAGAGGAGATTCAAGTATCATTTTCTTATATTTTAATTAGATATTGATATCAGAATTAAAGTGAATGACAAAAGTTCTCATTCCTAAAATACTATTCAACACAATAAAAGTCATGATAAAAAATCTATTGATCTTAGAGAATCACCTGATTTATGTGGTAGTCCTTAATAGTTTTTTAATATGCTTTAATCAACTTAAAGTGTAATCAAAAGCCAACTTATGAGATCAGGTAGTTAAGGAAGTGTATCTTAAACATCTCCTTTTAGGTTAGCTTAGAGTCAAGGAGATTAACCAAAAAATACTTCTAAACTACCATTTGATTATGCCAAAACTCATAGACCTATGGTTGATACATATGACAAAGCTATTAAAGAATTATATCAGAATTAATATGTTCAAATTGAAAATAAAAAATTCAATAGAATATATGATTTAGCTTAAAGTGTTAAAAATAAAATATCAAATATTAAAAAAATGCTTATCTAATAAGAAAAAACTCAATAGAGCCTTTAAAAATAATTTTTATAAGAACTTAATCAATCATAAGATGAAGACAGTTGTGAAACTATTATTAGCATGGACTGAAATAAGTAATATATATTCACTATTAAATATAAAATAAATTATAGACTTTTTTTATTTAATGGATCAAGCAATCATTAATAATCCAGAGAATTATCCTGGTCCACATATCATCTAAGACTTACATTATCTTGAACTTGATTAATAATAACCAAGATAAAACAAAGATCACAAATATTCAATATATTTCTTGATTTTCCAAGCAATAATTGTTTTTATTTCTCTATTGAGTTTTTATATTGGAAACTCAAAACAATTAGGACATCCTCTTGATTCTAGTGGTAAAATCATGCATTCTAAATTATGAGGAAATGTTTGTGGAGAAAGTGTTGGTTTTGAGTAGTACAACTATATTTATTTTACAAATCCAGTCAATGATAAATATTTAAATATAACTGTTTGTTTAAAAGAATGCCCAGTAAAAGAGAATTAAAATTAAGAACATGGTATAGATATTTATTATAATTAGTAGAATTATAATGTATACCAAATGAATATATTAAAAATTGCAATATTACTTTATCAAATTAATAAGATGAAATAAGTTTAATATACTATGATTCTAAAAAATTCATTAATGTTTGTCTACCAACAGATTTAAATTATTTTGAAAATGTTTTGCATGGTTTAGATTAATCATAGATTGTATAATTTTTGTAAGATCTCAAGAATGGAATTTTATTAGTATTTTGCATGATTTTCTTTTGTTTGCTTATAAAGTATTTAAAAGTATTTAATCTAATAGCCAAATTCTGTATTTATTACTAATAAAATTATAATCTACTGCCATTTGGATTATTTAAGTTGTTTTAATATTAGGATTAATATCATTAGCCATAGCTTGTGCAGGTGAATATTATTATTAAATTAAACTAAAAAGAAATGACACAAATTAATAATTAACAATTACAGACATAATTGGCATTATTTAAATTTAAAATTCAAATTTTTGGCCATTTTCGAATCCTTTATATATAAGTGGTATTTTATTGATTTTAGCAATTTATCATCTTTTTGATCTAATAATGAATTATAAGAAATAGAAAACAATAGGATAAAAGATAAAAATTGTTAATTATTATTATGATTATCCTAAGTTATGTCTATAAAATTCATAAAGACCTAAAATTTCTCCTTTTTTGAGTTTTTACTTGATACCAATTTGTTTAGTAGGATTATTAATAGCATATGTGTATATTTGGGTATTAGTGGCAAAGTAATTAATAAAATTATGTTAGTTAAATATTTACAATTGGAAATGTGATAAAATATAGATATCCATTTGATACTTTTCAAATTAGTTGGGATGCATACGTATTTGGCATAATTCACATATTAGATTTAATTTTAATATGTTTAATAATATCAGGAGTTAATAAATTTCTTATAATTGGAGTAATGATAGAAAATTATGGATCCTTTGTATAGTCATCTTATAAAAATAATTTATAGAGGTCAGAAAAATCTATTTATAGAATTCTAAAATTCTGCATAATTAATCATTTCGGATCATTAATAATTGGTTAAATTTTGATATTACTCTTGAAAATACCAAGAATGTTAACAAAATTATATTTATGGATTATTATGTTCATGAATCCAAATTATAGTATATCAAATATTATTTATACTATTTTATGTATGAATGATAGAGCTTATTTGATGTAATATCTAAAAGCAGAAGGTTTTGCTTATAATGCAAAATCGTAATAGTTATTTGATACAAAGATGACAGAGTTAGCTTAGATTGATTTTGATGGTAAATAATTAAGAAATTCGTGTTGCTTTGGTATCTCATGTATTTGCTCAACATTTACATATTTACTCTTGTTTGTAAGTAGAACGACCATTATTATTTAACATCCAATAAACTTTCTTCTGTTATCATTTTTTTCTTCTTATTTTGTAAATTATTCCAGTTATTTAGATAACAAACTTGTTTTCCAACATCTATGAAATTAATATCGATTATTTGACTATATTATTATATAGAGATGCAACAAAAGATGGCTAGATTGTTGGGAAAAATTTAAAAAGACCAATAAGACTGTTAAAGGAAAGACTATTAAATTCGAATGAATGATTATTTTATGATCTTGTGAGTAAATAATAATTATCTTAAAATATCTCTTTGAAAACTTATTCCAGGATATATTTCTAATCGGAGAGTAGAGTTGAATATATACTCTTTCTATCATCCTAATAATTAATTTAATGAATTAACAACAGGAAATAAGTGCCAAAGAAAACAGCGCTGATTTTTCAACTACATAATAAGAGATTAGAAATGGCAATGCTACAGAGCATTAACTATCGAAAAAAGAATAATTCTTACTAAAATGTACTAAACATTAGGACATTATGATCTATAAAAAGAGATATTAAGTTGGTGATAGTGTTTTAATTAAGACAACTAATTAAATGGAATAGATTGGCTTAATTTTAAACTTTTATGGCTATCAACAAGAAGATAAGACAATAGTTCCTTTAGTTGAAGTTTAATGGTATATTTTCATATTTTTATTGTAGGTATTGTACTTATTAAGATCTTGCAGATTCAATAGATAAAGATTCATTTTCTGAATGTGAATTATTCTTAACTGAATAAACAACAATTTTGTTCATTGATTGTGTCTAAGCAAAATGCTTTGTTATGAATATCGATGAATTTGAAAACACTGGGACATCAAATGCATATTTTACTAGAGCTAAATACAACACATTGACTAAACAATTGGAACCACCTATTTCCTAATGGAAAAAGGTTTGCATTTGTGAATAGCCATAAAATCCTGTAAAAAATTTTATTTTTATTATCAGGATTTATTGTATATCTAATGTGATCAATGTAATAAATGGTTTCATTTATCATGTATGGGATTAACATAAGAATAAGCTAATTAAATGGAATAATATAGTTGTAAAATATGTAAAAAATGAGTGTATTTTTTTTATTCATATTATAAACTTATTCATTAATTTATTTGTATTCACTCTATTTATAATTGTTTTTATTTGATCCATTTTTTTTATTGCATTAATGATTTTCATTGGACTGCTTTTCTAATTTTGTATTAAGTTCTTTTAGATTGAAATACTTTCACCATATAATGAATTTAATTTTGCTAACAATTTGAAATAAAATTGAATTCATACCTTCAGTCTCACTAATTGCCGATTCATCAAACAATAATTGATTATCTTATTCATTTTCGAACTTTCTATATTTTTTAAATTTATTTTTCATAGATGTTTAAGGTCTACAATATTCTTTCTAATTTTCACACTTTTCACCTATTAAGCTAATAAATTAATACTAATATCTTACTTATAATTTTATAAATTCCCCAATTCTTCTGTCAATTTTGATATTTACTAATAAGATTATTCAGGAATCTAATTTAAAATATAATCGGAAGAAGCTCTAAAGGACTAAATTCATTAATATAACTAACACAAAATACTTTAAGATTGTTATTATAAATTCGCTAATTTTAATTATTCTCTTATCTCAATTTCTAAATTTTAACACCTATTTGATTATCTGATTTTTATCTAAAATTTTAAAAATTTAATACCTAATTATAGCAATCTGCTTTGATCTAATCTTAATTTTATTGTTATATTCTTGTATTCATCAAATTATATAATTACTTTATAAATTATAAGATTCTACATCATTTGCTATATTTCTACTTTTTATTCTTTCTCTAAATGATGCAAAAATTAAGTTCAAATGATTTAATCCTTTTTCAATTTGATATTATTATGCTTAGTTTTTATCCTATTATTTGCTAAAAGGTTCATCCTCATAATTTTTATCCACTTCTTAAATATAATGTTTAATCTCATTTATATCTATTTAATTTTTTATGTCAGAACTTGTTTTTCTATTTAAAGATGGCTATACAAATTTACTGCTAAACTTACTCTAATATGTAATGAATTAGTTTTTCTTAGCTTTTCTATTGATATGTAAGGTTTGGTATCAGTAATATCTTCTTTTACTTTATTAATTTTAATCCATAATTTCTTATTTGTATTTTATATTTAAGAGTTCTAAGAACTTCCTCTATTTAAATAAGAAGTATCTATACGACTTGTAGGTCGATTTGTAGTTAAAGCAGACTCAGAAGTTAGTTTATTTGATTTTAACATATAAATAAAATAAAATTCATAAATAGTAATTCCTCTTAACTAAATATGGTTTATTATGATTGCTTTAATTACTTAACATACTATTTTTTTAATTGCTATCAAAATATTCATTTGAAAAATATTTACTATTTTGAACTACACCAGTTGGTGTCTAACTTGTTGAGAAATTTAATTAAGTATTATTGATTTGATTAGAAGTATTCAACTAAATTTTATTAGCATTAATATTCCTATTTACTAAACTTTCTAAATGATCAAGAGATATTAATATAGCATTTGTTGAAATCTCATTAATTGTTAATTTGTTTAGATCAAAAACTTATAATTTTCCAAAGATTTCTTCTATCTTCTTCTAAATTTTAACTAATTAAGAATTAAAATCACTAATTATACTAAAATAAATAAATAAATTACTTCTCATAATATTCTACATCTGCTTAGGCTTTAATTTATAATGTATTATATTTCTATTAAATTTAACTTGCTTATTATAATTCTTCAATTTATTTAAAATATTAATTATTCAAGTCTTAATTTATTTAATTTTATTCTATTATTTATTATTACAATTATTCAAACTATTCGACATATTCCTATCTTTCTTATTAAAGTTTCTGGACATTTTAATTTAAATCATAAATCTATTAATTTAAGTTTGCTTCTTTCTCTATGAAAAATGTATTTTATTATAAGAGTTCTTAATGTTATTATGTCATCTAAATTATTTATGTATTCTATTATTCAATTTGTAAGATTTAATTACTTAATTTCTCTTAGTATTCCCCTAATTTCTGATGCAAATATAATTACTACTAAAAATCTTAAAGAGTTTATTTATTAATTCTAATCATCTAATCTAAACCTTGTTGTTGCTTTTAAATAAGGTTAGTGTTTCTTGATGATTTTAAATTACTATCAAATTCACATACACTATGATTATCCTAGATTTGAGTGAATTGAAGTTGGCTTTGCTTATCATCAGATTATCTAATTATCATTTAGATTTAAGATGCACTATCATTAAATTTTCTACTTAAATCTTTATTTTATTATTCATAATCTTATAATTATCTTTACAATACTGTAATTTATGATTGATATTTCATAATCTCGTCTTACAATAAACTTTTACTCTTATTTTACATCTCACTCAATTCTTTAATAAAATCCTCTTTATCTATCAACTCAGTATTGTATTGCTCTATTTACTTTTATAATTATAATATCATAATCTTCATTTCTTTCTGCTTTATATCTTTTTAATCATTTTGTTATTTCAATTATTCAGCAATGTCTTTCTATTTATCAACATAATCTAACAAAGATTCTTTCTCTTGTTCTAATTGATTAATTGTTTAGTTAGCTATAGTAAGTCTTGAAATAGCTTATTCAATCGATTTACTTAACTCTTAATTTTATTTTTAATATTCTTAAAGGTCATTTTATTGATTAGAATTATTTTCATAGTTTTAAATTACTGCTTATAAATTTTAAATCTATTTTTCATAATTTTCTTTCTATTTTTTCAATTCCATATAAAAATCAACACATTTTCCATTATTTTATTTGATAACGAAAACTCCATTAGTAAATAACTTTTTTTCTAACTCTAACTTAAGTAAGTTATTATATATAACCAATTACTCATAGCTTTAGTGTTCGCTTTCAACTGATTAATTATGATTACTATGATGAGTAGATTAAGTAGATTATAAAGGAGCATATTGTTATTTTAATTTATTCAAATATGAAGTAGGTTGGCTTGGTGATTTCTTTTTAGTATAATTTTGAGGAGGTAAACTAATGTTATGATATTTGTTAATAAAATTTGAATCTTAGTGAGATTACTTTGTACTCATATTACCTATTTAATTATAATTCTAAGGAGCAAAAGTATATTCTCTATGTGAATTATGAATACTTTAAGGTTTTTGTTTTTATGATGAGACATCTATTTCTTAACAATAATTGTCAATATAATTTAAATTCATTAATATTTTTATTAACTCAAAAATCATTATACGCATCTTTGATTCCCTGTTTAAAAGTACTAAATACTGTTGAAACTGTTTTATCACTCTTATTAAGTTCTGTTTTTAAAGGCAAGAATAACTTATGATGTAAAGAAAAGTAGTATGCTTAATCTAAGTTAATTGCAAAATAAAATCCTGCTGTAAACCCAATTAATAAGTGTCCAACTTACAATTTATTTATCATTGATATTTTTTTATTAAAATTAATAATGATTAATAGAGCATTCTAAAATTGTATTAAGAAATAATATGATTTAATAATAAAACTTTTATTTTAATACACTTATCAAAATAATTAATATATTTTTAAGTAGAATTCATGAAAACAATTAACTCATAAATATATCAGTAATAAACTCATAGTTTTAAATCTAAGATGCTTGACTTCTATTAGTAATCACTTTTAAAATGTGCAGTTTCTGTAAACATTGTTTGATTATCATTCTCTTTATCTTATAATGATTTTCTTGTATTATAAAACCTTATGGATTATGATTATGATGTATTAAGATTTTATTTTAATTTCTACTCTGATTTAATAGAAGTCATGGATTAATTTCTACTTTCTAATCTACTTTGAAGATTTCCCTATCTCAAATTAATATTAGGCTTGAATGTTAACTCTTTGTCACATTCCTACTAAATCAAGTTTAAATTTCGTTTTCTTTTATTTACATGATTTTTCATTCTTTCATAAAGAGATTCATTGTTTCCAACACTATGTTCCTTAACTTTAGGATTTGTCTTTTATCTTTTTTGACTCTCATCCTAACCAATTTATCTAGATTTAGATGATAGCATATATAATCTATCAAAGGCAGGTTAAGAACTTGGAGAAAAATTTGTATGAGTATTAATCTTAGGTTTGAATGTACAGGTTTCTAATTCCTTTGTTTCTGATTCTATTTTTAAAAATGCTTTTAATTACTATTTCTCAGCTGATTCATTATGGAGTCTCACAAAAACTAATTAATTATATTAATCTATATTACTATCATCACCACTTCTATCTAATTATCTTTATGATATTTAAGGTTTAAATGTACATGATTAAAGTTCTTTTTCTTCACTAGTTGGTGCTAGACTTAATTTCATATTATTTCTATTGATTGACTCTTAAAATAATCGATCAAAAATTTATTCTATAGGTTAATAATTAGACATGGACGATTATGATTATTTGTTGATTTAAGGTGTAAATGTACATTAAACAACTTCTTGTTTCTATTTAATTTCTGAAAAATCATTTTTACAGGCAAGTTATGCTTTATATAAACGATCAAAGACTTCAGTATCATTAGTACCTAGATTTTCTGCTTTTATTTATGGTTTAAATGTACAATCTCTTAATTCTTATTTACATTTTTCCTACTCAAAATATTCTCTATGTCAGTTAGCAAATTTTTTACTTTTTTACTTTCTAATTTATCCCATCCTAATATAACCTCTCACATGTATCATTGAAACCCATTTAATTTAATTAATATTTATTTACAGGTGATTGATACTATTGTTATTGTTAACAAAGTGACTTTTAAGAATTTCTTAATTACTAAGGACTGCTTAAAGTTTATCTATTATTTGAATATAAATTCAATATTTTAAATGGTTTCCTAAAGGCCATTTTTGCTATTAAGTTAATTAAGCGTTTAGGATCTTATTTTTTCTTTAATCTTAATTTCCAACTATCATATAATCTGTTGGCCATATCAAATGAATCAGATGCTGTAAGATTTTTCAAATAATCTGATAATTGAAACATCATATTGTTGCTAGACATTTATGATTTATTAGCAATTATCCCTATATCAACTAAATATTCAATAAATTATGCCATTTTTTTTAATTAAATTTATAATCATTATTTTAATCTATTAATAAAGCTTTGTCTTCTAAATTCTTTAAATAATTTTCTATCTCTTCTTCCTTTCAAAAATCTAGCTATTACTTTACACGCCATATATTTCTCCATCTAATTCTCCCACTATGTATTATAGTTTTTTTTATTTTCAGTTAACTTTTGAATAATCTAATTTGCATAATGTTCTTTCTTATCTAGTTCCTATTATGTTTAATATATATAGATAAATACATCAATAATTTATTATTATCTAGCAAATTTATCTTACAGCTATTTTAGAGTCAATTTTGCTTAAGATAATTCTTCCTATCTTTTTGTATTCACCTCGATCATAATTCTCTCTTTTTCTTATGTTTCTTACAATTCTTGAAACATCTTAGAAATTTTAGGATTATTCTACAATAAATGCTTTTCAAGATCAGATCTCATATTAATTAATTCCTATTTTCTTTCTTTTGCATTTTTAGCTTTATAAACAACGTTCTTTTTCGTTTGTGTTTTTATCAAACTTTCATTAGATTTAACTTTCTAATGATTAATTTCTTATTTCTTATTTTATTGTTTATCTGGTTTTAATTAAGAGTTTTTAGATTCATCCTTTTCTTATTAATTATTTTATACTTTTACAGATTACATTTATTCTTCTTAAACTTTATTTTCTTCATCAATCTCGAAATTTTCTTCTTCATAAACTTCATCATAATTCATATCTTTCTATATTTCTTTTATAGGTTTTTATTGAATTTATGCATCCTCTTCAAAATCCTAATCATATCCTTCATCTTCTAAACAATGTACTTATGATATAACTAATTTATTTTAAATAATTTCATTCATCCTTAATTATTCGATATTATCAAGTTTTTATTTTATTTCTCTTTATTATTACTTTAATAACTCTTGATTTTATTTGATGGAAGTTTCAATGACATCTGTCTTTTATATCTTTTACAAAAACTATTCTAAATTTTATTTTTCTATAGTTTCATATTTTTTAACAGGTATTTTTTATTAAGGGCTATCTTTGATGTAGTAATTATTATCTGAATCATCATCATCCCATTAAAAAATATCTAAATTCTTAGTATTTTCTTAAGTTTAATTTTACTTTAAATTTTATTATTATTATTATTTGTTGTTATTATTCTTTATAATTTGATACTTTTATTATTATGAATTTTATGTCTAACTATTACTATTTATTAACTGTTGAGGAAAATAACAATTAGCTTGTATATTAGGGTTTGTTTAAAATGCATAATTTTAATCAAATTTCACTTTTTTAGCAGATACTGGTTATTGAAATTTTTATTACTTTGTATTCTATTTAGAACTCATACCCTTTAGTTATTAAATTTAATCTCTTTAATTTTAATCATATTTCAACCCTTTTGAACTCTATGGTCTAACCATTGTTTATTAATTTCTGTTTTTATCATCTTTTAAATCTTTTTATATAGATTGACCATTCTTTTAATGAGCAATAGTTTTATAAGGTTATTGAAGATTATCTTCAAACAAGACATCTTTGAAATCAAAATTAAGTGTATGTTTCTATAATTGTTACATAAATTAATTTTCATTTTTTTTTATAATAAACTATTATATCATCAATTCCCTAGTCATCATCAAATAAATGTCTCTTATAATTAACAATTATATAATCTAATGATGAACTTTATATGTTCCATCATAAATTAAACAAAAAGGTTAAATTTCAAATAAGGTTAAACAAGAACAGTCTTCTCAAAATGATTTCACTTCTTAAATAAAATAATAATTTTATTAGGAGTTTTCTATGTTGCTATTATGAATTCTTTAAATTAAACAATAAATCTTATCAGGAATAATAAATTCCAAAATAATTTTCTAATTTTTAATTACTTGTATATTTGCATAATCAAAATCAAAATCTATTTTATTAGATTTATCTAAATAATAGATAAACAAATTTTTCCGTTTTACTAAATAATTATTTTATTGGAAGACCTTGAAATATTGATTTTTTCTTAATAAATCTTCCAATTTATGGAATAAATGAAAAAACATTAAACAAACTTATTATCATATAATAATTTATTTAAATTTATAGTTTTCTTAATTATCTAAAGGTATTAATTCTATCAACCGTATTATTCATTTTGATAAGAATCATATTTTTAATATAAGTTAAATTTATAATTATATCTCTTATAAAAAATGTAACAGATTTATTATGTTAATAATAAAAGAAATTATTGAAACAAAAATATATATGATAATAATATTAATAAATAATGCATCAGTTGATTTTGAATTTAGAGACTGAATTATTTAATTTAAAAAAAATAAGATTAAGTAAAATATTTTGAGATAGTTATTTATATAATAATATTTATTTATTATGAACTTATTAATTTAGGATAAAACAGAATAATTCTTGATGCCTAATTTGAACTTCAGCATAAGTCAAATGATTAATTAAGCTACTTAAAAATAATAGTAATAATCGACGACTGAATTTTTGACTCCATTGAAGCATCGTTCAATGGAGTAACTATTAAAATCACCAGGGGTATAGGAACTAATAAAAGATTCTCTAAAAGCTGTTATAAAAAAGAAAGATTTTAGTCCTAAGTTATTTACTTAATATAAATATGATCAATTAGACAGATCTGAAAGTCCAGCATAATAAATTTTACCAAGAATTGAGAAAGTGAATAATATACATGTTCTTAAACAAATATAGCATGTGAAGAAAAAGAAATGTAAGAATTTGAAATTGATTATTATAGAAAATAATCAAGGATATTCACCAAAGTCTAAGAAATCAAATCATTTAAAATATTAGTAAGGAAGATTTATGTAAATATTTCCTTAGACAGATGGGATATCAACTTTGAACATTTCATCAAAGCCTATTCATATAATTTGTATTATTAATTATTGATTTTAGAAAGAAATAAATTCTAAGATTCATTTTTGAATAATTCTATGGATAACAAGTTAGAAAAAGAAATAGTATAGAAGATTAGATTATAAATGGAAAAACATACAACACAGATAGAAACTGAAACTGTTCGTACAGCAAAATAAGCAAGATAAAATTCTTAATTAATAAAGACATCAAGGAATATTAAAATAGAGCCAATGTAAAATGTTCCCACACCAATATAAATAAATAATACCAATTCTACTACTACTACTACTTAATTACCTACTATAAAAAAGAAAAAACAAAAGAAATTTGATGGTATCTATTATATAGATCCAAAATATCCTCAAGATTTGATATTTTAAGAAAAATATGCATCTATGAGACATTATTTCAATGTTCTGAATTTATCAAATTGTTTATTTGTTTAACCAACTTAAAATATTTACAAAGCTTATGTTGGGAAAGGTAATAATGGAATGTTGGTTAGATAGATATTAAAAAGCAGATGGTGGTGGAGTATATAAGATGAATAAGAGTCTTGTCATTTTGTTTGGACTCAATTAAAAGTCAACACAATTCATGAAAATATGAGAGCATTGAATCGAAATCCAAATGAATCAATGAGTTGTTAAAGTGCATCATCATCATTAACTACGGTAGGATCTGTAAGTTTGGGATTCTCAAAATAAGATGAATAGAGTGAAAATGAATAAATGAAAATAGACTCAATTTAAAAGATTAATAATTAATGGAGTAAATTCCTTTCTTATACAGAATTGAGATAATTTAGTACAATTTTAAATGGATAAGGAAGATAATCTAAATTATTAACTTTAGAATAGGCTTAATCAGTAAAACCTAAACTTTGTATATATAATGAACCTGTTAAAGCACATAATCATTTAGAGAATAATTTTCATTTGGGTAATAAGAAAGCATTGTTTTATAATATGAAGGCATATTATGAATCATAAAATTTAAACGTATTTGATAGTTTACCAGTTACATATCATATAAAAAGTTTAGATGGTCCAGAATATCATTAATTCATGGAGGCATATAAAGAGAGATAATAAATGATTAACTAAGAAAGTGATGAGAAAAATAAACGTAGAAATATATGGATAATAAAACCTGGTGAAATAACAAATAGAGGAAATGGTATTAAAGTGTCTGAAGACTTAAATGAAATTTAATCTATTTTAAATTCTAGAGAAATGCATAAAAATGGAAGTTATAAAACTTTTATTGTATAATTATACATTGATAGACCTTTACTCTATAATAAACGCAAATTCGATATTAGATGTTATAGTATGTATGTATCAATAAATGGAAATTAAAAAGGTTATTGGTATACAGAAGGTTATGTTAGAACATCCAGTAAAGAATTTACGATGAAAAATTTAACTAATAAAATGGTTCATTTAACAAATGATGCTGTTTAAAAAAAAGGAGAAGATTATGGAAAATATGAAAAAGGAAATAAAGTAAGTTTTGAAGAATTCTCAGTTTATGTTGAGAATCTTGGTGGTGATTTTAATAAAATTTATGGTAAAATGAAAGTAATTTATATGTAATATTGTTGTATAGTTAATGGCAACTGAATAATTCAAGGCTGTTTATGGTAAAATAGATTAGAATAAAAGAGAAAACACGTTTGAAATTTTTGGATTAGATTTTATGATTGATGATGCATTTAATGTAAAAATGATAGAAGCAAATACTAATCCATCTATAGAAATTTGTTGTCCATTACTATCTAAATTAATACCTTAAATGCTTGATAATGCGTTCAAGTATAAAATTTAATATTGAAGAATCGCATTAGATCCAATCTTTCCTCCACCAAATTTTTATAATCCCAAAAAAATTATTTGTGAAAATTATCTTGAGAACAAATTTGAATTAGTTTTTGATGAAATGACAGACGGACCACTGATTACTTAATCATAACCTAATTGTATTATTTTTTAATTAGAATTTTAGATGATATTGGATTAATTGCAGAAGAATCTGAAGAAGAAGAACCAGAATGATTATTATTAATATTATTATAATATAATTTACTTATTTTTTATGCTTACTATTATAGTTGATAAATTATTTTAATGTAAAACAGAAAAAAAATAACAGGATTATGATGTTTATACTAAACAATTCATGTTACCCTTCTAAAATTTTATTAATTGATGAAAAAAGAATCCAAGTATTATTTAGGAAGTTTACTAGCACCATACTATTATGAACCTAATTCTTATATTGAATTGGCTCCTAATGATTAAGCATTTCTTTGTCCATAACTAATTGATTTTAGTACTCCTATTTGCTAATTAAAAAATGAGAATATATCAACTTATATTGTAACTAAAACAAAGAATTTCAGACAATCTACTTTGGTTCTGAAATAAAAAAAAATTGGAAAACAAATTCATTATAAACCATTATAAATTCATGGAAGAATTTCTCATTGTTATGATGAAATTTGGTGGTTTTTACTAACAGTAGATTATGTAAAAGTAGTTGCAAAATGGGTGAATTTCCAATATCCCGATAATTTAAGATAAATAAGATTAGATGTCTATTTGAAATAGAATGCTTTAAATGATTAATTTGATCTATCTAAATTCAATTAAAAAGCTTTTACAGATGGTTTTGTAAACAGAGAAAGATTTTCATATGCGGAATCAGAAGAGGATCTTAATGTAGATTTACAATATTTTGCTCGTTTATCTCTTTTATTATTATTTGATTTGCTAAATCTTTAAAGAACTATACCTGCAATGATTAAATCAGATAAATATGTTAAGATATTTTTTACTTAATTAGAGAAATTTCATTCTCTTTAAATGGGCTAACCTCTTAGAATTGATTTAACTTTCAAAGATTTCGCAAGAGTAATCATAACAAATAATGAGTATTATAGGAATTCACTATAAAATTCAGCATTTTCAAACAAATTATATTCTCTCAAAGATTTTAAGAGTTCCTGTTTGTTTTTATCAAAAAATAAATATTATACAAATGAAGATTATCAATTTAATCCAATTTAATAAGAAGTACCGATTTATTAGAATGTTTATTTTAAAAAATATATGAATACACTTTTACAAGAAATTTAAAAATTTATATCCACATCTACAAAACATGTACTTGAACATAAATAACAAAACTATTAAAAATATTGTTTTGAATTGTTATTTCTTAAATTAAATTGCACTTATTAATCTTTGTGTTAAGGATTTCATAATCATCAACCAAGCATAGATAAACTTAATGAATTGAGATATAAAGTAGATAATATTGAATAATTGAGTGTAAAGACCTTTCTTACATTAAATGCTGAGAACTCATCATTATATAAAGAAACCTAAAACCCTTTCATTTAAGTCATTGTAGGTGGGATAAATCACAAAAAAGATAAAGAATATTTTGAATAGTAGATTTCTTCAGGAAATTTGTGTGATTGCTAAAAATATTAATAATCGTTAAAATAATTGGAAATTAACAGAAGAGAGTAAGTCTAAATGATGATAGATTATTGTTCAGGTAAATTAAAAGTATCTGAAGAAGTAAATGAAAATGAAATAAATTCCTTTTTAAATAGTAAAGATTAAGAAATATATGAACATGCTAAACCAAAAACAATGATGTGTGATTTGAAATAACATCAAAAATAAGCGTTAACCTGGATGTTATGGAGAGAAGGTTTAATAACAAATCCTAAGAATTCTGAAGCCAAAGACAAAGGTTAATGGTAATTATCTCCTTTATGGGAAGAAGTACTATTGGAAAATGGTAAAAAACTATATATGAATACTTTTACTGGAAAAATTACTGATGAATTTTAATCTTACAATTCTACTAAAGGAGGAATACTTGCAGATGAAATGGGATTAGGAAAAACTATTATGACTCTAGCTTTAATCTTATAAACTTAAAAAAAAGGAAGAGTTACATTAATTATTGTTCCTAAATCTGTTTTATTATAATGGGAGGCAGAAATAAAAAAACATTCGTAACCTAATAGTCTTTAAGTATTAACATTTTATAAAATGTCAAATAGAAATAAGAAAATAGTTTTTTCTAATTATGATGTTATTTTAACAACTTATACTGTTGTGGCATAGAATTATTCTAATTGGCTTAAAGAAAATGGATTAGAAGATACTGAAATTTATTAAAAAGTAAGAAATAAACCAGATCATGAATCTAAAGAAAATAAAGAATCTAAAGATTAAAAAGAAAATAAAGAATATAAAGAATATAAATAATTTAAAGATTTTTAAGAAAATAAAGAATAAAAAGAATTAAAAGAATCTAAAATTAGTAATGATACATAAATCTTAAATGATAGTTTTGAAATTGAATTGGATTCATAAGATTTCTGTTAAAATAATGAATAAAGTGAAGAATTCAAATCTATTTTTGATTTAAAGTAAGGTAAAACAGAAAAATCAAAACTTTTTGGTGAGCCTATAGAAATAAGTTAAAATGATTATGAATGTGGATCTAAAACAAAAAAAAATAATTAAGTTAAAATCACTAATTTATTTGATTTTACATATTATAGGGTTATTTTAGATGAAGCTCATAATATCAAAACTAAAAGTACTTTATAAACAAGAAGTGCTATGGCTTTAAAGAGCGAATGTCGATGGTGTTTAACAGGAACTCCAATATAAAATAAACATGACGATTTATTTAGTTTATTATCTTTTTTAAGAGTAGAAACATTTGGTGAATAGTATAATATTTATAATTATTTTTTAGTTATTGGTGGAATGCATACATAAATAAAGAAGAAAATGAAGAAGAATAATAATGTATTTTAGGAGAGATAATCAAACCAATCATTCTCAGAAGAACCAAGTAATAATTAAGTAATTAAAATTCATTACAAATAAATGAATCCATATGTTGGGTTAAATTAGAAAATAAAGAAAGAGCACTTTATGATAAATTCTTTGAAGGGACATAATAATTATTTAAAGTCTATTTAAATTCTGAGAAAAGTAGGTAATTTGTTCACATCTTTTAAATTATTAATAAATTAAGAATGACATGTGATCATCCATCTATTGCTTTAAAAGGAATTAATTTAGATACAAATTCTATCGATGAAATTAAATATTGCATAGAAAACTTTTTTGCAAAGTAGAAATCAGGAGATTAAGAAATTTCTGATAAACAAAGATAATAATTAGTTGATTTAATATAAAGAGGCAATTTAAATGACTGCACACTTTGTTCTGAAGATGGAATCACTACATTTGATATATCAATATGCGGACATGTATATTGTCATAAGTATATATAAATTATTTATTATTAGTTGTTTTAAAGAAGCTATTGAAACTATTGGAGAATGTCCAACTTGTTCAAAAAAATTAACTTTAAAAGATATTATGAGTGTACAGAGTAATTCTATAGAAGTTTAAGAAATCAAATAAACAAAGTGGGGACCTAGTAGTAAAATGCTAGCTGTTGTTAATGAAACTAAAAAGGTATAACTCAAAAGAGAAAAATGTTTAATTTTCACTTAATGGATAGAAATGATTAGATTACTTGAAGAAAAATTTCTAGAAGAAGAAATTTGGTGTTAAGTTGTTACAGGAGCAATGTCTGTAGAATAAAGAAATAAAGTTATTTAATCTTTTGAATAACATCCTGCGTTTACAGCTTTAATTTTATCTTTGAGAGCCACATCAACAGGATTAAACTTAACTATGGCTAATCATGTATTTCTTGTTGATCCATGGTGGAATGTATTGTATTTCACATTATCATTAGCCAGCCATTGAAGATCAAGCAATCGGAAGAGCTGATAGAATAGGATAAAAGAAATAAGTCAATGTTATAAGGTTTCTATGTGCAAATACAATTGAAGAGAAAATTAATTTATTGCATTAGAAGAAGAAGAAAATGATTAGAAAAGTCATAGCGAATGATTAAAAAAAATCATAAGATATTGATGATTTTAAATTTTTAATTTTTGAACAACCTTTATGAATTATTATTATGAGTTTTAAAATAAACTAATTTTAGTATAAAGAAAAAATTAAAAAATTCTTTTTGATTAAAACTATCATATTGTTATTAATTCTATTACAAAAATAAATGACTTTTTAATAACTCTTCTATTTCTATTTTTTCTAATATTTTTTAAACCTAAATATTCCATCTCATCTAAAACAATCATAAATTATAATTTATTTTTTTTAAATTACTAAATTAATCTCAAAATTTATAATAAATTTACATCATTAATTTGAAAAGGCAGATGACTCCAAATATCAATTTTTTATTATTTATATATATATATATAATTATATCTATATTATTTATATTAATTATATTAAAATAAAAAAAAATATTCTCATATACTTAACATATACTTAATGGTATTTTTACTTTAATTTATTAAAAAAGCGAATATTATGCCTTTTTTTAAAAAACCACATATAATTCAATGTTTAAAGTATCTAATTAGCGAAATTGAGTTCAAATTACACTAGATCCATAAATGATTGTATAATTTTTATTATAAGTATTGATACATAGAAATAAATTTTTGTATTAAAGTTCTTGACATAAATGTTAGATAAAGTTTTTTTAAAAAAAGTATAGCTTTGGTTTGTTTTTTCATTTCATTGTATTTTAAGACAAATTTCTTGATTTATTATTATATATTGGCTAAGCTTAGAATTTTAATCATCTAAGTGGTCAAAGATAAAAAATTACTACTATAAATAAAATATGTAATCAAAGTCATTATTATTGAAATTTAGAAAGTTAAAATACATTAGCATTATTGATATGAAATTTAGAATATTATAAAAAACAAGTTGATTCATCTAATAATGTCATTTTCAAAAATGTTATGAGTAAGTTTATATTATTTTTATTCTTATTCTTATGTTTATTTTAACTTTTCGATTTTAAGTTATGCCTTAACTCTTTCTAATGCATATTCTTTTTCAAGCTTAGCTTTTTCTTCCCCCTTAAGTTAACTTATTTTTTCATCTCTTAAATTTTCATTTGCATGTTCCTCCATTAATAATCTCATCATATCCTAATTATGTTTTTAAACCATTTTGTTAAGTTAGATAAGAGTTTAAGGACTAGGAGCTTCTACTCTTGTTGGTTCTGATTTCTTTTTAGCATCTATTTTCTTATGGAATTTAGGTGTAGTTTTATTGACTAAATTAAAATAATAAAATACCCTATTATTCTTTTATAGGTGATGTTGGTTTAAGATCTATTTTATCTTTAACTTAAATAGATTGAGGTTTAGCAGATTAAATTTTAACCGGTCTAAGGGATTCTAATTTATCTGGTCTATCTTTAGCTTAATTAGTTTTAGGTCTAGTAGATGAAAATGTACGATAAGGATTAGTTTGATTATTAAATTTTGCATCCGGCTCAGTTCCGCCTAATTATTTTTATATTTCAGATGGAGGTAGTTTACCTTCTCTAACCTTTTCAAATTTCATCATAATTTCTCTTTTTTATTTTTCTATTTCTCTTCTTAGATTATGTCTTTAAGAAAGCAATTAATCAAGATCCTCAGATAGTTTATCTGCTCTTTACATTTTTTCAACAATTTTTTCTGATAACTTTTATTTATCATAATCTTATTTTCTCATAATTCTTTCTACATTTTCTCTTTTATCGAAACGTTTTAAGATATCCATAGTTTTTCTATCTTATAATTATTCAATTCGTTCTTCTTGTATCTTTTACAATATTTCTTCTTTATCATTAATTTTCTTAACTAATTCATCGATTCTTTATTTGTTGTTTTCTTCATTTTATAATAATACTTATTTTCTTTATTATTCTTTTTCTTTTTCAAGTAATCTTTTTTATTCTTTTTCTTTTTCTATTTCATCTTCTATTAATTTTCTTCTCTCTTCTGCTTCTTGTATTTTTTTTAAATATAAATTCTTCTTTTCTTATTCCATTTAATTATTCTACTCGATAACTTTTTAAAATAACTCAGAATGTTTTTCAGCTTCCTTTCTTTATTATTCAAACTTCTTTTTCTTTTCTTCTTCGTATTATTTTTATTTAATTTCACTCAATTTTATTTTTCTTTCAAAATCCTATTCATATATTCTAAATTTATAATTACATCTTTTAATTTCTAAAGTTCACTTTCATTCCTTTATTTAGCTTGCTAAATTCTTTCTTCATTTTATTATCTAGCTTATTCTGCTTCTTATTTTTTTTTTGATTTCTATTCTTCTAATGCTTTTCTTCTTTATTCTGCTTTGAGTTCCATCTCTTATTTTCTTTTTTCTAATAATTCCTATTAAATTTTTTAATTTTCTTCATTTTATTTTTTTAATTTTTCTTAAATAGCTTTTCGTTCTTCATCTTTCTTCTTAGCTTCTTCTTCTCTTTCTTTTTACTTTAATTCTTCTAATTTTTATCTTTCCTTATCTCTTAATTCCATCTCTTTTAATTTTTATCTTTGTATCTCTTCCTCTTACTCTCTTTTTTATTATTTCTCTAACTCTTTTTATTTCCTCTATTCTTCCTATTCAGCTCTCTTCCTTTATAACTCAAGATCTCTTTATTATTATTTAGCAATTTCTTCAGCTTATTTCTTTTCGTTCTCTAATCTAATTTCTTACATTTTCAATTCATATTCAAGCATTCCTTCTATTTCTTTTTATTATTTTTTCTTTATTTTCTCTAATTATTACTTTTCCTTCTCAACTAAAGAGGAAGTTTCTTATTATCCATATTTTGATATAACCTTGCTCTTAGATAATCCATCATAACTCCATACGCCTTTATAATAAAAATGAAATGAATTACCAGTTTTTTCATCTTCAATAACAATATGTCTTTATTTAATAAGTTCTTCGAATTTCTTTTCTCTTCTCTCTTCATAATGTTTATAAAATTGATCAACGCCTTTATGATCTAGATTTTTCATTTTGTATCTCTTCTGAAACTCTTCAAATGGAATCTTCACAATTTCACTTGGTTAAATTCCTTCCCTTCTACAAGCCTCAAGAGATCGAGGAGTATTAATTTCTGGAGCATTGGGTTGATGAAAACCGAAATCTTATAATGAAACTTTCATTGTTAATTGATAATATAAATATGAAAAAACACTTTCTTTTTTTTTCTCATTGTTTCTTAATCTTTCCAACTTCATCTACTTATCTAATAGATTCATTTGCATTTTAAGTTCGACTCCTAATCGTAGTTTCCTTATTACCAATTCCAACATAATAATCTAAAAATGTCATGTATCTAGTTCGTTCTTCAATAACTGATTAAGCCTAAAATACAATATAAACAAATACTCCAGCTCCTCCATAATGACCACCATCATTAATATCAATTATTAAAGGATGATCTCCTATAATTTCAACTTTTTTAGATTTAACTGCCATTTATTTCAATTTCTCTGTATATTTCAAAACATTCCATAAAGGAGCCCTGAAATCACCAGTTCCAGCACTAATATAAATTGCTGGATAAACTTAATTTTTTAAATTTTCATAAGGAGAATAATTTAAAATAGCATCAAATATTTATTTATCATTTGGATTACCAAATTCTAAATAATCAGATTTTGTTAATGGTAAATTCTCATCTAATAAAGATCCTAAAACGTCTAAAAATGGTGATAATAATATGGCACATTTCCATATGTCAGGTCTTAAGTTTATAGCCGCTCCCAAAGTTGTCGCCCCAGCAGATGCTCCCAATCCACATAATAATGAGGAATCAGTATAACCTTATTCTATTAAATAAGATGCGCATCCAAGTAAATCTTCAATACTTTTTATTTTATTTTCCTAAATTGCTTATTTATGCCAATCTTTTCCTCTCTCATTACCACCTCTGATATGTGCATAAGCTAATGTCCAACCTTTCTCTAATGCATTTAAATATACTATATTAAATGGTATTTCCTATGGAACACCATATGCACCATATGAATGTAATAATAATTTATTTTATCCATTCTTTTGCATACCTTTATGATGTACTAAAGTTATTGGAATTTCAGTTCCATCTTTACTAGGAGCATAATATCTAGTACATGTATATTCTTCTCTTTTGAATGGTTTACCAGTTAAATTAGCATCTTAAAGTTTTGATAACTATTTATTCGATAAATTATATTAATAGACTTAATCATACACTAAAGGTGTACTAAGATGAAATTAGAATCGATCGCTTTTATAATTATGATTCACCCCTGGCTATATTGTAGCTCCTAACAATTCATTCTAAATCTTTTAATTTAAAAAATATTATGATTTGTCATTTTTCATTACTCTATCATAAATGTTTCTCAAAATATTTTTTTTATTTTTTTGATGATTTGTATACACCAAAGAAGGCGGAATAAATAAATTATATGTATCTTTATCCTCTAAAGAGATTACTTTTATAAAACTTTCACTTTCTTTAGTAAAATATAATACCAAATGTTTTTGAAATAAATCAACTTCTTATAGTACTTCTCCTTATTGTGGAGTATAAAAATCTACAAAAGATTCTCCTTCCTATTTTAATACTTTATAATCATATGAGTTCTTATTAGTCAACACATATAATCCATGTTCTTAATGATGATGAATTAAATTTATTGCATTTTCTTTCCTAGAAAATAATATTCTTAAATTTTTTGGATCTTCTCGATCTATCAAAATCACTTCATTACTTTACTTAGTTTAACTTAATAATACAAAATATTTTCCATCTTTAGTTTATTATAAATCTAAATAAAATTACTCATCCTTCTCTTCAAACAACAGTTCATCATCTTCTTAAGTTGTTCCCAATTTATGTAACATTAATCTATAAGGTCTAAATTTATCATCATATAAAGTATAAACTAAATATTAACTATCTTTAGTAAATGCTGCATCAAAACAATCAAATAATTTTGTTCTAAATACTCTTTCATCATCTATATATTTTATCAACCAAATTATATCCTCATTATTTAATAAATCTATTCCAAATGCTATTAATTTATGATCATCTGATATTTTTAATCTTGTTAATTTCATAGTTGCATGGTATTATTTCAAAAATTGTATTTATTTTAAATCTAATACCACCTCTTTCTCCCCTCCTTTTAATGATCTTTCTATTATCTGATAATCATTCCCTGTATCAAAATATGCAAATCTTCCATTATATTCATATTCATCATAAAATTCAGGTATATCATGTGTTCTTCCATCTTTTCTCCCATAAGAGATCTAATAATAATCATTAAATATTTCTTTTATTTAAGGTTATTCAAAAAAAGAATTTTTTATTTTTGTTTCATTATCTATAAGTGGTTGAAGTGATTCTGGGCTATTGTTATAAAATTAGCATACTTTGATTTCAAATACCAAAAATTATCAATATATTGTTTACCATGAATTAATTTAGATGCTTCCTTTATAAGACGAGAAAAATTTAATCCTCTTTTAATAATCATCAATATTAAATTGATTTAAAAACTCTTTTACTTTTCTAAATTAATTACAATTTTATATTTAAACATATATATACATCATTCTAATTCATCCTCCTTATATTGACTATCATAATTGATTTATTTTTACGAACTTATCTATTTTAATTATATTCTAAAATTTTATCACTTAATTTTCTATTTCTCATACCTTATTATCTGAAATTTAAATCAATTTTAATGCTCTAGCCTCTCATTTTACTATTTCTTCACTTCTCATCTCTTCAATTTATTAATTTTTTAATCTTAAATAAATTTGAACCTATCGAATTTTCTAAACTTTTCTTCTCATTTTTTTTTTATTCTTAATAATTCTACTTTCTCTCTTAGAATATCTTACCTTTCAAATATGACAGATCAAGCAAGATCGTTGAGATTTGAAAAGGCAGTTTTATTCATCTTAAATATCTTTTAATAAAACTTACTAAAGTTCTACATTACCATACATTTTGGCATGGTTAATTGGTTTATAATTGGATTATAATCACTCATTTATTTTGATTCTTCTTCTAAATCTAAAAAATTAAGATTATTTTGTATTAAAACTCTCACATTAAATTTTTGTAACGTTTCATTTTTAATATTTCTATAACTTTTAAAATCCGTGTACAAAATTGATTAATTACAGTCAATTTTAATGTGCAACTTTATAAGCATTAAAATATTTCACTATTTATAGAATTAGTATCCTTCTATCAATTTTAATTCTTAAAAGGAAAATCAATTGCGTTGAATTTAAATTTCTCATTTAAATACAACATCTCTACCTTATCCCTTCTAAAGTTGCTTTTATTTTAATCAATCTAAATCTTATTATAAATAAGTTTTTAGTTTAACACAGTTATACCGTTAAATAATATATTTTAATTGGAAAAGGGTAACTATTTCTAGTGTAATCCCATTACCAGTAACAAAGTTATTTTTTGGAATGATAAAAAATTTGATTAAATTCTATTAAATTATCTTTAGCATTACTTAATTGTGCATCCTAAACATTTTAATATCACATAACTCAAGCATAAATATTTTTACTAAAACTTTGATTAACACCCTTCAAAAATCAAAATTCTTTAATAAAGTGATTTTTATTTAATTGTAAAAAATTTCTTATCATTTAGAGAGTGTGTATTTTAAATCTATTTCTCAAATATTTAAATAATATTATTAGTTATATGCTCCTCCTTTACAACTTAAAAGTATTTGATTTAAATCTGTTAGTATTTTTACCCAGTATGAATAAATTACAATATTATATGCTGCTGAAATATATGAATTTAATGTGGCGATTTATTCATACCAAATCACCTATATTCAATGAAAGAAAAATTTTCGCTATTAATTTAATCCAAATACGCACTCTAATAAAATATAATTTATTATGTGTTATGTAATCAGTTATAAATTTTCTAGTTGATTTTATTATAATTCATTTAAATATAAATGAACAGGATTATTTAAATTGCCTTTCTTAACAATATTATAAGTTCTTTGACTGCTTTCCATAGGTTTTATAAATCATGATATCAGCAACTCGTCACAAAATTTTTCAATAAAATACCTATACATTTATATTCTTTAATTTTATATAATATTATGGAATTTAAATAACTCATTAATGGTATTATTGGTTCTTTAGATAATAGTAACAGTACTTCTGTTTATAGAAGACTAAATGCTTTATTGTATTGATTTTATGAATAAAAATTATTGAATGACAAAAAATCATTTTGAAAAACGCTTAGTGTAAATCACTCTGTGACTAATGTCAAGTGTGTGATTTCGTATAAGCTTTCTCTTAAAATAGGGAAAGCTTAGCTGAAGTGTTTATCATCGTACAAGTATTCAATTACTTCTGATGCTTAATGAAGTAATTCTAGTTTGCTTAAATGATCTTTAACTAGGATATGTTTTTGTTTTATTTCAAATAATTCATTTATTTTTTCTTGCAAGTATCCCCCTAGCGAGTGAGTATCTCCAACGAGTTCTAAATATAGGGATAACCGTTAAAATATGAAATCTAATCTGTCTGAAGTGAGTCTTTCACTAACCCTCCATTCATTACTCTATCTTCTTGACCTTTTGGTGTGACAAGCTCCCATTTTCAATTTTTTGTTTTTAACTTTTTATAGATTAAATTTATTTATAAAATTGATTTTTAATTCTAAATTTTGAATTTACCAAGGAATTCTTATAATAAAATAAAACTAAATTATTTAAATACACATATAGATAAATCTTTAAGCCATTTAGTATGAAATAATTTAAATATAGATATCATTTTTTAAAGTAATTTTTTTAGTTGGTTTTTGATGTGATAGATTTTAAAGGACTTACAGATCTCTATTATTTTTTAACTGTGGTTTATAATGGACTCTATTGAGTATTTAAGATTTAATTATTCTCAGTTAATAAAAGCAAATTTTTTGTAATTTTTTCTTCATTAGATTAATAATTATCTGATGGAGAATACTATATCCTTCTAATTTCTTCAAAGAATGTAAAGGATTTATAATCATTTTTAACATTCTCTACATCTATTTCGCTTGTTTTATTTTTTGTTGAATTCATATTTACAAATTATTATACAGTCTAATAAGTCTGACGACTTTAAAAGTTACGAGAATAAATTTATGGACTAAAAGAGGGTGTAATACTTTTTTTGATTTTTAATAAATTCTATTCTTTCTCTAACTATTTATCTTTTAATCTATCATAAAAAGGTTGCACAATCATTTAAACAGATTTTTTATTAATTTTAGGAGAACAACTTCTCTTATTCAATTAATCTTCTTTTTACTTAATTAATTGTTAAACTTATTTATCCTATATTAAATATTTTACTAATAAATACAGTTTTATTTTTATAGTCCAGATTATCTTTATAATATTAATCTGGAGTTCGCATTTTCTAATCCTTGTTTAATATTTATGGATGAAATGTTGCTCCTTCTAATTAATCCATTTCTCTTTTCCAATCTAATCTTTTCTTTTATTCCTCTATCCATTTCCATTTGGCTTTCTGTAATTATGTTTATCTTTCATGTATATCTCCAATCCAGTTAATTTACTTTTATTGAACATATTAATCTTAACTCTTGAATTTTAACTCTTATTCCTTTTCAAGATATTTTTTTTTATTTATTTCATACTCTTCAAATCTCTACAATTACAGCCAACTTTTTTGTTGCATTTATGAGTTTTTCATTAATTATTAACAGATAATTTAAATATAAACATTTTCATACATTAAATCCCATATAGGCAGATTTTCCAAAATTCCTTTGTTTTGGTTGCGATTACTGGGTCTTTATTCTTCTGGTATTGTCACTAAACAATGTCTTAATGTCTTATAAATTTTCCTCCTGTTTCTATTACATTTCAATCATGTGATCTAACCTTACAAGCAAAGCATTTCTTTCCTTCATGATAACCCAAAAATTACTTAATTTTCTTCACTTTTGTACTTTTATAAATTATCAAACAGTAATTTATTCTATAATTCTAATTATTCTGATTTTTCTTTTAATTTTGAAACCTATTGAGTCAAAGTATCTAGTTTGCTTTCAAGATTTTTTTCTCTTAAAAAAGCATTAACATTCTGAATAAAGTCTTTTTATTAAAAACCAATCATGGAGCTTGCATGATTAAGATGACATGGCTTTTTTAAAGTTTTTTGTAAATCTTCATTAGATTAATGTCTTATTTTATGAATGACTTTTTCAGAACTCGTATTTCTAAAGCTCTACCACCCCGAACAAGGAGATTTAGAAACATATTTTTCATTTTTAAGAATCTTAGTATCATCTGCAATATCAACTAATTATATTTTTGATTTTGAATTTTTTTTCATAAGTCTTTAAAGTATTTCTTAAGTATTTAATTAAGTTTATTTAGGGATATTTCTAGGCGTGGGTTGTTGAGTTTATTTATACATGTCGAAAAAAAATTTGTGATTAATTAATTATGTATTTAATATATAAAAATATTTGATTCTTATGAGATTATTTCTTTCTAATATTAATGTTAATAAAATTAATTATTTTGAAAAATTATATTGCAATATGCAAATCTAAGTAATTGCAAGCTCTTGCATAATATCAATCCACATAATTTTAATTGTTGTGTATTTGTGTTTTACAAGAAGAAATATGGTTGAAAAGAAGTTAGAAGTAGGATTAAAATCGATGACTAATTATATCTTATGTAAATAAGTAAATTAATTTAATAGAAAAAACAATATTTACTTACTTGGATTCTTTGGATTTATAAATAGTTGATGCTCCATCAAGAAAGAACACAAATTCTCCTTTAAGAACATACTCCAAAGAATAAAAAGAATTAAAAACTTTACATGAATATGACGGCACAATAATATGCAATTGTTATGATTGCTTCTGTGAAGGATGTCCTTGGGAGAGGAAATGTGTTTGCAGTTGCTGCTTTTCAATAGGGTAATGTTGTGTTATGTTGCAAAATAAACTTTTGGAATCACTCAAGTATATTATTTTCTTTTTAACGAAACCTTACCTCTATATATTTTTAAACTCTTTTCTTTTGTATTCCAAAAGCAATGGCTTAATTTTAGTTTTTGGAATTATCTTTAATGGACTTCAATTTTATGTTTTATTATTTGCTTTTTCATTTTTGTCAACAAAAAGAGAAATGATGAGATTAGATAAAAGTAAAGAAGATGACAGAGGACTTTTATTATATCATCATATTCGAAAAGCCATAATATTTACCTTTTTTCTTACTCTTCTATTTATCTTCTTTGGGCTAACGGTGGATCAATTATTATTCAAATATAAAGTATTAGAAAATGATGAATATGATGTTTTTCTAATTTATAACACACTATTTTTATTTTTAGGGAGCATAATTTCTGTTATGCTTATGAGTTATAATAATTGTTTGAGTAATGATTTGATTTAAGATAATGATAATATACTGAAAGCATAATAAAGACTTTATATCATGCAGAATAATTTGATTAAATATTTTCCAAGTGAAGAATAATTTTAGAAATATGTGGAGGATTGCAATTTTGATGATCAACAAATATCAAGATTAATACATGAGAAATGCTCCGAAGCTAAATCAAACTTACAATTATCTTTAGGGGCAAATGATAAGCAATAATTTAAAAAAATAAAAAAGAATTTAGGATAAAGCAAATTATTAATAGGATCTTTAGTGTTTTATTTATATCTTTAGACATATTTAGTGTTGTTTGCAAGTTTTGGAATTTTATTGTGTCTACTTATTCATTTTCTAAATGCAAATCATGAAAATTTCATTCTAAATAATACTTGGTTTTCAGTTTGTAAAGGGATACTAGCTTCCTTATAGTTATTATAAGCACTTATTTTACCACATCTATTACCTTATTTATTCATAAAAAAAGAGCTTTTCGGATAAGATTATGGAGAATGGTAATGAAATTATATAATTAATTAATTTATTTATTTATTTATTATGGCAGCTTATTCCTTTGGAACTTCTCAGTAAAGACCATCCTCAAAATTGGAATAGGCTCCTGGAGTTGGAGTATAACTAAATTTATATTTTAGATTTACAACCCTGATCGTTATCCTAATTAAAGACCTCCTTCTTGGAAGTAAAATATTTTAATCAGTTAAATTTAGAATTGGAACTGCTAATAGAATAGGATAACAAATAGCGTATCAACCCGGGCCAGGTCAGTATGAACAATTACAAAGAGCTATTGTAAAATCAATTATATTCTTTTTCAGAAAAGAAAAAAGCCAGAATTTTCAATGGGAGCTAAATTTTAAAATCACTCAGAAGTTGGAAAAGGAATTACTCGTAGAAAATTTATATTATCCCTTAGCTGGACCTGGAGCATACAATCCTGATTTTAAACCTTTGTAGAAATGCGCTTCAAGTTATAGTATGAGAAACAAACCATAATTGGGAGGAATAGACGATAATTTAAGAGAACTTAAAAATGGCCCTGGTCCAGCAGCATATGAAACTAATTATTCCACTATTTTAAGCAGACCTGCATCAAGAATTGGAAATCAACTTCGAGGAGGTTTCTACGACACAAAACCATTTATTCCAGGAGTTGGTAAGTATAATGTGCGTCCTTCCACATCAGGACCATATCATAGATTTGGAAATGCTTTAAGAGATTCTACATTTACTGAAAGAGTTTAAACACCAGGACCAGGATAATATATGCATCAATCCCATTTAAATCTTAAAGCTACCACCATAAGTTCTAAGAGATTACCTACAGCTACAGATTCTGCTCCAGGCCCTGGCCATTACGATCCTTCCACTGACTTTACAAAGCGCTCTGTTCCTGGAGGAAGAGTAGGGACAGCAAAACAAAGATAAGTATTTGATGCTCATTATACTCCTGGACCTGGTCATTATTAATCTTAGAGCGCTACAAAAAGAAGACCCCCCAGTTATAAAATTGGATCAGAATAAAGAAAACTTGTAAATTAATAAGAAGTTCCTGGGCCTGGAACTTATGACATAAGTCGAGATGGAGGAAGTAAAGGTTATACTCTTAGACCGAAATATACTGACAGATTACCAGATGGAACTCCAGGTCCATTAGATTATTATCCTAATGTTTCACAAACAAAATCCAGACCTATGTCTTGTAGAGTTGGTACTGAAACCAGAGAAAAAGGTAAAATTAATGAAAATCCTGCTCCCAATCATTATTAACTTAATCAAACAAATCCAGGACCAAAATTTCCGTAATTTTGAATAAATATTGGTTAGTTTTGGATCTGAATCAAGAGTTACTGATAGAAATGATGTTGGGCCAGGACCTGGAACATATAATATTCCACCATATTTTGCAAATGTTCCTAATTACCTAATACCAAATAAAAGCCAATTAGATTTGTGATATATATCTATTATATATTTAATATCATTCAACCCAAGAAATTTATCACAGTCAAATAAAGCACTATCATTGCTGCTAAATATTCCCAAAAGGCTCTCTCATTTGAAATTTCCATATATCTAGTTTCAGGATTCAATTATTTTCTTAAACACACTAATGATTTATTATGTATTCATACCATTTATTGTTAATGCTCCTCCAGCTGCAAATATTCCAGATAAAAATGAATTTCTTGGAAAGTCACCTACCAATGCACAATAAAATAATTGAATTATCAATAGCACAAAACAGTATAAAGAAAATGCATCCATTATTTTCAATTTTTAAGGAGTCTTTATTGAATATTATTACCAAAATGAGACTGTTATCCCTAATAATGAATTTTCATCAACGAATTTAGTTTCAGACATGAGTTTATTATTAAATTAATAATATTTACAATGAATTTATTGCACTAGAAGAGATCAAATTCTAATCACAGTTTAATTAAATCATAAGCAAGAATTTCCAGAATTCAAAAGTAGAGAGATACTAATCAACATTTAGTTAAACAAAAATCTTACTCAATTTTATAATTTTAAATGGAAAATGATGGCAAAATATGTATTAAGACAAACAGAAGATTAATAAGATCATATTCTGCCTATCGTTAAAATGATAAAAAAGATGTCAATAGTAACTTATTGTTAAAGAATAACTCCTAATTATTTTATTCCCCTCCAAAGATTCCATCTCCAAAACATACAATGATGTTGCAAAAGAAAACTGTGCTTACTAAATTTCCTTAGAATGTCAGAAAATCTTAACAATATTTATTAAATGACATTTTATCGAATAAACCAATCAATCAAGTTGTAACCAAAAGAACTCATGTTGATAAGCCACATCCATAAATTATTTCTTAGAAAATATCTCCATCACCTTCAACTTATCCTTTGTATAAGATATTTATATTAACTAAGATTGTTTTCTGAAATTTAAAAGGACCCAATGAAATATTTTCATCAAGCCCAATAATTTTCCATCTTATATAACTAAAGCTATCTACGTAAGTTACTTAAAATTGATCAAAGATTATGATTATAAATATATTATATTTAAAATTACTAATTTTCCAAAAACTAAGAATTGGTAATTTAGAATCTTATTGTACAGGAGTCTGTTAATAAGAATTTTATCAATTAATATTCTTATAACAATTTAGATAATTTCAAATAATATCAACTTTCTTTATCTCTCCAAATCTTTTATTATTACCTTAGAATAGAATATTATTAGTAGTTAAAAAAGATACAGTGAGGGATATTAGTACACTATAAAATAATATGGCTTTCGCATAGATAACTATTAATTAAAGACTTTTTATTAAGTTGATAATATTTCATAGTAAAATTTATTTAATACAATTAGCAACTACCTACGGAATAGTTGTATGATAAATCCTTAGGGAGGATGTTACTAATAGACTTTTAGTTTAATTCTAAATATTCATAATCTTGTTTATAAACTATAAATTCCTTTGATATTACATCAAATTCAAATGATTTATTCTAAAAATAATTACTAAAGGATTTATAAAATTAATGATTATTATTAAGTTAGAATATAATAAAGCCTTTTTAATAAATCATAAAATTACTGAGAATTTTAATAATATTATTTACTATTTTTTTAGGATATTTAATTCCATAAAAAAAACTATTTATATTATTAGTTCAGAAAATAAAGTTATTATTATTTATTTATTTTTACATCCAATTTAAATTAATTTTATGCCTTACAAGATATAACTATTGAACCTTTGTAATTACTAGATGAAAATTCTAAACTATAATATAATTTAATTATAATATTTTTTATTTAATTTCACTTAAACAATGTTCACCAATAATGGATATAGATTTATAAAATCTAACAATCTTACTTAATTAATTATGGATGTCATAAAACCAAAAATTTAAAGAAGTATACCAATATTTTTTAGATTGATTTATAAATGATATAATTAAGAAATTAGATAGATTTATTTAACTAACTTTCTTTTAGAATAGATAAGAGATTAGAGATATTTAATATTTAAGGAATTAGAAGCTTAAGATCATTTTATATTTTCAAACTTTGTTATATATATATATATTTGTAAAATTTAATAATCTAGCTAGATCAATAAAATTGAAGAACATTTTAAGGACAATAAAGAAATCTGAATAAGTTTTTTGTATAAAATTGTTATATAAGATTATGATTAACTTAAATTAATATTCTTTGAATAACAGATTAAATAATAAATAACATGAGTTCGAATGCAACCGCTGAGAGATTAAAACATGTTTAAGAATTGAGAAAAGCTCACTTTTACTTTGGATTCGATGAAGACACAAATCATCAATCAGTTGCTAAGTAACCTATGCCGATGTAGAAATCAGCAAAAGTAAGGCCGATGACCTCTGTAGTAGAGAAGGATCAAAAGTTAGAATAGCATTAGTCAATATAACCTCCAAAATTGCAATAAAATCATTTTCATTTAGGTGATGACAAACCAAAATTGGAATCCATCCAAAAATCTGATTATTAAAGACCATAAAGTGCAGCAATAGCTAAATTAAGTGATGAAACCAAGAAAGATTTAAGATCTCATCATTTTCAATTAGGGTTTCATGATTCCAATAAACCTACTGAATATGAATAGAATTTTGGGAATTAAGGCAAAAATAATATTAAGAAGGCTGACAATACAGATTTACGAAAACACCATCATGATTTTGGAGATACTAATAATTATTATTCATCTATGTATGATACTGTGCATAATAAATAATATGATAAGTCTTTATTAGGATAGGGATATTCGAAAGAAAGAATGGCAGAAATGAATGTTTAATTAAGAAAAACTAATTTAGTTATGGGAAGAGATGGCAATGGTTATACAACTTAGAATTAGGCTATTTATGGGAAACCATAGTTGTAAGTGAATAATTTTCAAGACAAAACTCAACAATTAGTTAGAAATACTCATATTGCCATGGGCACAGATAGAGTGGAATACACAAGTTAAGCTAAGGCTTCTCATGTAGGAACTTAAGGGGATAGATCCTTATTAAATGACGCTTAATTGAAAGACTTAAGAGCAACTCATTTTTAAGTTGGAACCGATCAAGCAGTTCATTATTAATCAGCATATAGATCATAGTTTTCGGAAAGAAAAGGAGAATAAGAATAAATGAGAAATCCTTAATTTCAATCAAATCACTTCAACCTTAAAGATGAAGTTGTCAAACCCTCAATTTAAGAACATTACAAAAGCACATATAATTAATAGTTTAATGGCTAGAAGGCTGAAAAAGTAAATCCAGTTGTTGATAATTCAAAAAATATTATGATTGGGAATGATAAACTAAGTTACTAAAGCGAAGCTTAAGCAAGATTTAGAGATTTTCATTCTAAACCAGGAAAATTACAAGAAGAAGTATAAGCTGATTTGAGAAAACATCATTTTAAATTTGGAACTGATGAAGACACAAAAGAATCAGTAGCAAAGGCTTAATTTAAGAATCCTAATGGGTAACCAAGTAAAATGGATGCAGAAATGAAAAAAGTAAGTTTATCTTTTATATAATGAATAGGATTTAAGAACACATCATTTTCAATTGGGATATTGTAGGAATGATTACTAAACTCATTAAAAGGAATTTGGATCAAAATAAGGACCGCCAAATAAGTTACCTCCTGAGATGGCATAAAGAGTTAGATAGAGCTCATATTAGAATTGATTATATATTGTTATATTATCGATTTTAGTTATAATACAAATTGTTTTGTTTAATCGAATAATTATGATTAATCCTTAAATCACAGTTTTTAATGTGTTCTTTAGGAAGTTAGATTTTTTATAGAACTTTACATTTTATAGGAAGTTAAACCCAGAGAAGAAACAAAGATTAGTTACTATATGGAGGAGGGTGTTTCTGGCATCTTATTTTATAGGAATCATGAGATCATTCTAGAATAGAGTGAAGATTTATGGTGCAATAAGATAAGATGAACACATGGATTTGATAGAGGATGAAGTTTTTAAATCGAATTAAGAAGAGAAGAAAGTATATATGTTTTATCCAGATGAATAATTTAAAACAGTTTGGAATATGTTATTGATATTCTTATTGTTGGCAACCGCAGTAATAACTCCATTTAAAGTTTGTTTTGTATGAAATAACTAACTATAATTAGATTGATTCTGGAAATGTGGGTTTTTGGTTTTGGGTGGATATTATATTTGATGTTTTATTCTTTGCTGATATAATTATCAACTTTATGAGTGCATTCTATGATGAAGAGCAGAAAATTGTCGATAATTATAGAATGATAGCCAAACAATATTTGTATGGATGGTTTATGGTTGACGTAATAGCTGTTTTACCAATAACTTATTTTCTAGATGATACTACAGACACAGCAGCACTTCGATACAATAAATTATTAAGATTGATTCGATTACCTCGTTTATATAGATTGGTGCGTTTATTAAAGATTTCAAAGGCTAATTTGAATATTAAAAATAAAACTTAAGCTGCAAGAATTCTTTCTTACTTAGGAATTAACGAAGGGATTATAAAGGGATTGATTCTATTGGGTAAAATCTTATTGATTAATCATCTGATTGCATGTTTTTGGTATAGATTATGTTACTATAATTTACAAGGTATTTTATAGCCAAATTTAATGAGTTTGATTCTAATACTTGGGTTGCCTAAGCAAATCTTGAAAATGCCTCTCTATATAATTAATACATTGCTGCATTTGAATGGAGTTTATAGACTCTAACAACTGTAGGTTATGGTGATATCAAAGCAACTACTATCGAAGAAAGAATATTTGCTATTATTTGGATGATTTTTGGAACTGGTTTTTTTTCATATACTTTGGGAAAACTGTCATCTATTTTGGAAAACGTAGATAAAAAATGGGTGGATTTTGAAAGAAGAATGCATCTTTTTAATGATTTCTCAGTTAGAGTAAAATTACCATATGCTTTAAAATGCAAAGTTCATAAATATTATCGAAATAACTATCTCAAAAATGTTTATTCATCTTTAGATCCTAAAAAATTGATTTAAGAACTTCCATCATAAATTCGAAATGAACTTTTGATGATTTGTTATAAATATTTGATTGACAGTGTCTCATTGCTTAAAATTGATAAGAATTTCACAGCTACTATACTACCTCATCTCAATTTCTTAGAAGTCCATCCTGGAGAAATTATTTATAGATAGGATGATCCTCCTACTGATATTTATTTCATCGAAAAAGGAAAAGTTAATTTTGTTACTCATGATAAATATACATTAATCACTCTTTTAGAAGCGTCATTTTTTGGAGAAATCGAAGCATTCGAAGATATTAATAGGGAATACTTTGCTATTGCAAAAGAACCAACTAATTTGTAATTTTTATTTTTATTGTATATAAAGATTCTTTTGTTCTTATGATATTTTTAGAAATCTTTTGAAGGAATTTCCAACTGTAGCATCTGAAGTCAAAATAATCTATGATAAAAGAAAATCTAAATATAAAACATGTCTCTATATGATTGAATTGTAAAGAAAACGTAATTCAGGTTCTGATCCCAAAGAAGTATCTATTCTTAACTATTTAGGAATTATAAAATAGTACTCAATATTATTTGGGATTGATTGCTCAATATGAGGAAGAGTAAAATAGAATGAATTCTACTAAAGGTTTAGTTAATACAAAGAAGAAAAGCGTACTCGATTAGTTTTCTTTTAAAAAGAAATAATAAAAAATGTCTGTGTTTCAAACACTTAAATGATAAATTATTATTATAATATATAATTAAATTATGAAACAGCAAAAGAAATTAGTACTTCATTTTGATTTGAATAAAACAATATTGTTGGCTGATTCAAAATACATCAACCAAACTAAGGAAGAATGTGTATCACTCAAAATTTTAATTTTAGTTATAAGAGATCCTTGTTGGATATGCATGGGGCAAATTAGAATAGAGGGATGAAAAATCACCTGTCTTATGGAAATTGTTAACAAACAATTTCACTCCAATAAGACCAGGTGAAGATATGATTTCTTATAAAGAATACATATGTTAATAGTTTCCACTTAAAACTGAAGGAGACCCGGAGGATATTAAAGAATATAACACAAGTGCAATGTAAGAAAGATTAATAAAATTAAATATAGTGAATAACGCAAACAATTATATTTTTAATTTGTGAAATTAGGATAGCCATGTATGAAATTGAAACCTGAATATGATAGGATTGTTAAGTTAATTGTATTTTATTTAAAATTCAAATATACTAGACATTACCTAAAGCAGTCATAGAGGAATTAAAATAATAAGCTGAAGAGTTTGGTTTCTTGAATGAAGATGAGGTTAAGTAAAGAAATTTAACTCAATTATTATCTGATAAGGATATGCTTAATAATTTATTTTCTGATAATAAATATTAATTGTTACCAACTTTTTATAAGACAATAATAAATTTGAAAAAGTAAAAAAGGGAATTCGCAATAGTATTTCGACCTTTTGGAACAGATCCAAAAAATATATTAAGAGAATTTAATAAGTTTTGTTTGGGAGAACATCCATGTTTTAGTGGTAGAAATAATACACCAATAGTAAAATTTGATGGATCTAAAGGAACAAAAAGCTATATTATTTTGGACAAATAATGTGCTTTAGTATATAGATAATAAAAACAATTGGTAACAGGAACATTAAGAAGAACAGATAAATAATAATTGGAAGATGGATATGAAAAGGAATTAGAAGAAGAATAGGTGTAAATATATAACGAGACTTAAATGCTTTTGAAAATTACTGAATCCTTAAAAGAGAGTTGTGCTTTATGTTATGTGGATGATTTTTAATTTTTTTAAGCTTAACCAAGTGAATCTAATGCTAAATAGCTTTATGTTGATTAATAAGATGCTGATACACTCCATATATTTTTCGATGATGGAATCTAAGAGTAAGTTTATATATAATAAAAGAAATGAAAACAACTTAGTTTAAGTAACAGATTGTGTAACTTTGGAGAATTTAAGTAGAAAAAAGTGCTTGAATAAGTATTTGGTACATGTGGACATTTTGGATGTAATTAAGGACCCTGATTATTTCATAAAATAAATTGAAATCTGTGAAAGAAACAGAAACGAAGAAATAGAAAGAATAGAAAAAGGAATTCCTGAAGAATAAACTGAGATTCCTAAGAAAAGTGAGTGGGAATTGTTGGAAGAATGCTCAGACGCTGATTATTTGCGTAAAACCATACTTCCCTTATTATTACCTGCTTTATAATTGGTGGACATTGAGAGGCCAAAAGATCCCCTTGAATTTATAGCAATGTATTGTTTAAAAAACAAAGAGATGGTAAAGATTCCATAACCACCTGAATAATAAGAATGATATATTTTAAATATATAAATTGATTTTATATTATTATAAAAATTCAAAGCAATTTAATTACAATATACTTATTTCCACTAATTTTAATTTTTGTTTATTAATTGAAATATTAGCATTCATATTTTCTAAGTTTAATTTGATCATCTATATTCAGTAATGTCTCATCCAAATTGATTACTATAAGAAAAGTGAAATTGGAATTATCAATTTATGAATCACCTTGCAATATACACATTTCATAATATTTCTCATTCCTTATAATTTAATTTTGTTTGTATAATTATTAGCAAGTGTTGCGTTCAACCTTTATATTTTAGACAAAAATTTATAAGATTTCTGAAACTTCTTAAGAGTTATTGCAATCCCTATGATATGAATTATCATTTCCACAAATATATTAAATAGCATCTCCTTCTTTCAATGTTTAATTCTCAGAAATAGAGCTTAATCAATTATTTTTTATATTTTACTTATCTTATCTATATTATCCATTAAGAACATAAGTTATAATATCATTTTAAGAATGAGTAGCTTATTTTAATTATTCTGCAGGTGGTAATCTCCAAATTACTATACTTATTGGTAATTAGTGTCTAGGATCACAGTGATTACCAAAATTAAAAAAATGTCTGGCTTCAAAACCACATCTTTGATATAATTGAGGTTTTATCGTGAATTGACTATGCACAAATTCTTATATTAAATTTTAAAGCATAAATTAATATTTTTAAGTTTATTTAGATGAATTGATTATATATATATATATATTATACATGAAGTCAATTATTTAATTAATAGAGGATCTAACATTTAATGTATTCATAAATATGCAAATCATTCATCTATTGATCGTAATTGAGAAGTAGTAGAGAAGTAGATTCATCATGACTACATTTAAAACAAAATTACTGTATATTAGCTCTGGAACTTTAAATTAATGACTTTTAATTTTTGGGCATGATTTAATCCCCAAGATTTTAGTTCCATTTAAATTGTAGAAATGATATCTTTTGGTTAAGAATTAATATTTAGAACGCTTATTTTATAAAAACAATTTCTATAATTTAAATCCACAATTATTGCATTCAGTTATATCCAATATTTTTGCAAGTTCTAGCATAAAGCGAAATTATAGATAGAAGTCATTAACACTATGGACATTCATTAAATTAAATTATTTGTGCTTTAAATTTAAAAAAAAGACAAGTAATGTGTACAATTATGCTTAGCATTTTTGTGGTTTCGTGTACTATTTAAATTCAAAATTAAGCATTCTCCATATAAATTAAGAATCAAATTTAAAGTTTCTTTAAAGTTCATTTCAATTAAATTAAAATGAAATCATTAAAAAATCTGTGAATATTTAAGTTTATTAAATATATTTCTCACCAATCAGTAAAATATTTAGATATTACGGTTACTAAAAAGCACTAATTTAGATTCTCATAATAATGAAAAACGTATAACTTGTTAGATAATTCAATATCTTGTAAATTTTTGAGAAGGTTTGTAAATATTCAAGAAGAAAAGCATTATTTAAGTATAATTTATTTAAATACGAATATTAATTTATAAATAACAATTTTGTAATAAATTTATGATTTCTTTAATTAAAATATTAAATGATAATTTACTTGATAATATTATAAGAGAAACTTGATGTCAACCTTATATAAATGCGGAATCAATAAATGTCAATTTTAAAAAGTGACATACAAAAATATAGATAAAGATTTAATATAAAAAAACCAAGAATATAAATTAGCGTTTTGATTAAAATTAAATTAATAAAATACAAAATTGAAAAACACTATAATATTAGATTAGCTTGAACTGAAGATGATTTTAGGGAGAGTGATCATCAATTTCAAGAATAATATTGGATTGCAATAACAAATATGAACTCTAATTTTTATCAAGACAAACGTAGATCATTGATTTTACCCGAAGGAATCCAATTACTTATAGCAGCCGCTATAATCTATCAAATATTTTACTTGTTTTAAAGATGTATGAGGAATTGATGAATTCAAAGAAGAATTGGAAGACAGGTTTTGAATTTGATGAAATGAATTTTGGTGTTAGAGCATACATAGTTAGAGAAGTATTTATAGCATGAAGAGGAAAGACTCCATCAATCATCTTTATCGATGAAATAAATAATATTGGAGTAGAAGAAAGCTTAAGATCAAGATTATTCAAGAGATATCTTTAGTTATATTCCAACAGAGATAGATGAATTAAAATAGAAAGAAAGTGTAATAGGAGCAATCTATCATGAATAAATTTCATATTAATTTAATCATAGGTATTAGATCCTACATTAAAAAGGCCAGGTAGTTCCGATAAATGATATTAGCTCGATTGCCATATGTAAAAGGAAGGCATTTCTTCTGAGTGTATTAATGATGATTTAGCTAAAGCAACTGATATATCCTTTATATTTTATTATTAATTTGAAATGGATTAAAAGATTTCATTAAATTCTATATAAGTGAAGGAAGTTAAAAAGACTTATGACAATAGAGTCAAAATCTATTGAAATCAAATGAAAAAGAATTGGCTGTAGAATTAGTGAAGAAAGAAACCTTATCAGCTGAAGAATATTGGAAGACTCTTAAAAATCAACTGATGATTTATACAATTATTAATTAATGTCATACATAAATATAAATAATTTATGGGAGCAGAAGATACTCATTCCGAAGGAGAAAATACTATGCATTAAGATTCTTTATTTAGAGATGAAGAGAAAATGGAAGAATCTGCAAATGTTGCCTATTTGCTTACTCTTGGTATCCTTTTAGGACTGACTTTAAGAGAGGTCAATAAAAAAACAAAGTAAACTAAATTTTGATGTAGATTTCCTTATTCACCTATGGTACTGGCTTGTGGATTATTAATTGGGTTATTATAAAGTTCATTGGGATATTTAGGAGAAAGCGCTAGTATTTTAAGCCATATGCATCCACACTTAATTGTCTTTGTTTTTATACCTGTTTTGTTATTTGAATCTGCATTCAATTGTGATTGGTATGTGTTTAAATATTAAATGGTGAACATATTACTTTTAGCAGGACCTGGAGTTGGTTGGGTAAAAATCAATTTTGATATTAGGGCGCAATACTTTTAGGAATAGTATTCAAATTGTTCCTTTTTTATAGCGATGAAGATATGAATTGGTATTAAGCATTTACACTTGGTTCGGTCCTATCAGCTACTGATCCTGTAGCTGTGGTAGCATTATTAAAAGAGTTAGGAGCAAGTGCTGCATTCAATCATCTTATTGAAGGTGAAGCACTACTAAATGATGGAGTAGCTATGGTGTTTTTTATCTTTTTTAATAAATTATCGAAAGCAGCAGCAGGTATTGGAGGTGGAGTAACCTTTGGAGGAGTTTTATTGAATTTCATAAGAAATTCCATTGTTGGTCCTGTTCTTGGAGTGGTCGTTGGATTTTTTGGAGCATTATGGGCAAGAAGAATTGTTGGAGATGATGTAGAAGTAGGATGGTTAACTTTTGTATTTACTTATCTTACATTTTATTGGGCAGAATTTTGTTTCTTTAAAACAAGTGGATTACTTGCCGTTGTTTCATTAGGTTTGTTTTGGAGTGCCTTTGGTAAAACTAGAATTAGATCAGAAAGTGAGCACGCTGTGCATACTGTTTGGAGTTTTGTCTAATATTCTTGTGATACAACAGTCTTTTTGCTTGTTGGAATGATTGTTGGAACTGAGGTTATAGAGGAAAGATATATTTATACATCAGATTATTTTAGGATGATACTCTTTTACTTTTTTATGATCATTTGTAGATATCTTATGGTAATTTCATTCTGGCCATTGCTTAAAAAATATGGTTATCCTATCTCTTAACCAGAATTAATTGTATTTGTTTATGGGGGTTTAAGAGGTGCATTAGGATTGACTCTATCTTTGATGGTTGGATGTGATTCTGATTTGCCTCCAAGATTCAGACATTTAGCTGTTTTCTTTACTGCTGGAATGGCTGCTCTCACAAATCTTGTTAATGGAACTACTTGTAAAGCATTAGTTAACTATTTAAATATGATTGAAAATCCTGTTATAAAGAAGAAAGTCTATAAACGTTATTTGACTGATATGATTGTAAATTAGGAAGATACAATAAAAGAATTAGAAGGTGATGAACATTATGCCATGGCTGATTGGAATTAAGTGAAAGCATTAGTTGGATCTCAAGAATATTTAAAAGAGGTTGTATTATTGGAAAATGAAATAAAATAAATACAAGGTGGAAACATGAGTAGAATTTCTTATGAAGGATTAACAGATTCAGAAACCTTTGGAGAAGTGAGATATAGAGTTTTAAGAATACTAAAAGGTCTATATTATTCAAAATTTGAACATGGACAATGTGATGAAGATTCAGTGAGATTACTTGTAGAATCAAGTGATGTTGCACTTGATCATACTAGTTCAATTTTGAATATTTGGGAATAAATATTTTAAAGTTTTACAAGTTTTAGCAGCATTAAATACTTTTTTAAAGCAAAAGAATGGACTTTCTTGGGTGGATATGCTTAATAATATATTACAAAACATTTAGGATTTATTTACGATGTAACAACTACGTTTATTTCATGTTCTTCAGAAGTACTTACATTATAATAACACATGCCTATGAATAAGGCTGCAGTTAAATTAATTATGGATGAATTAAGGAATGAGATTGTTAAAGCAGAAATCTATTTAGGAAGTTTGAATGACACCTTCCCTGAAGTAATTAGAGCAATACAAACCAAAAGAGCCTCACATACTGTTTTAATGCATTAGAGACATCATCTTGAGGAGAATCAAAAAAATGGATTAGTTGATGATAAAGAATTTAATTCCCTTAAAGCTAATATAGATGCAAGATTAGTTGAATTAGAAAATCATTCATTTGATTGGTAAATCCCAACATTCCATGCTTTTGCCATGGAATTCCCCATTTTTACTGGAGTTCCAAAAGAAGAATTGGATACTATTGTTAAATCAACATATGAAAAAAGATATTAACAAGATGAAATAATTTATGAGAAAGGGATGACCTGTTAAAATATTTATATCATATAAAAAGGTTCAGTTAATGATGAAGTGGGTTCTCATGTTTTGAAAAAAGGCTTGGGTTCATTATTATCATATGCAAATTTAATTGGAGATGGTAAGTGCATGACGACTGCTAGAGCTGCATCTGAAACTGTTTTGCATTCTCTTAATTTGAATGTACTTAAGTCATTAATGTAAAAGTCTCAAGTATTTGAATAAAAAATATACATTAATGCAATAGGTATGTATTTTATTTTAATTTTTAAGAATATTTAATCAAATTATTTGAATCATAGGCAGGTCCATTAGCTTAAATGGAAGCTAAAAGATTGGGTTAGTTTTTAAGATCGAAAACACAATTCAAATAGTTTGATATCCATTCAAATGTTGAATTTATGTTTGGAGGCTATATTATTAAGGGTGAAATTCAAAGTTGTATTTCAGACGATGGTGAAGGAATTGAAAGATATAGGGATTATTGGTATTTTTTGTTTATTAATATTTCTTTTTTAGTTATGTACCTCCTAGAGAAAATGATTTCACTGTTAATAAGCCACTTATCTGTTTGGTTTTTGATGATGCTATTGATATTATTAAATAAGATAGACTAGAACAATTCAATTTAGAAAATCATGAGGAAATTGTTGAAGAGAGATTCTCAAGAATTGATAATTAGCATCAATAGTAGGAATTCTGATTATTATTATTATAATATAAATGAGTTAATTGTTATTAGCTAGTAAAAGTTATTTAACTAAGAAGTTTTCAATAAATTCAGAATATCAACTTTACTTACATTTGAGTAGAAGGTATAATTATCCATAATACAATATAAAAGAATTAATTCATTTCATTAATTTTTTAACCCTTAGCAATCAAAGAAAAATCTTGGGAGATGCGGCTAAGTTTAGAGTCATAGAATTATTAAATGAAAATAATACACTCCAAATATCCATGAGTTTAGATTAATCAATATCTTTATTAATTGGACTGAGTAATTTACTCATCTACGATTAAATGTTAATTTAATAAATATGTGATATGATTGATTCTAATCTTTAATCAATTTCAATAAAGGATAAATTATAAATAGCACGATGTCTTATAAAATTGAAACTGGAAAGTAATCCACTATTTTAGAAAATTACAGATAAATTAATCAATTAATTTTTATTCTTAGATTCTTATGATTAACTCGTTTTCCTCTTAATGTAATCTGAACTATATTCTAATAAATTTATATAATAAGAATAAATATAGCACCTTTTAAATAAATTTATAGATTAGAATAATTATAATATCTAAAACTACATGGCATAAGTAAACCATCGTTATTGTTAAATGATGTTTAATTTATATCCTGAAATCATTAACTAAAATTATTAAATTGCTTAAAGTTTAAATCATAATCCATTTAATCAGTATTTTTTAAAATTAGAAAGAAATTATAAAGTTGCAAGAAAGCTTATTGATATTAATATAGGACTTCAAAAGGTCGATTATTTTGAATATCCGCATTTAAATTTCCTAAATATACCATTCGATGAAAATTAAGGAAGATAAACAAGTTTGGAAAAGAGTGTTCATGAAGTACTATAAAAATTAAATATCAAATTTGAAACTTAATAAAGGATTATGATTTATGATGTTGATTTTGTTTTATCAAATAAGATGATAATAAATTGCAATGGTCCTTTGCATTTTATTTAGAATCTTAAGTAAGAAATTATTGATTTCAGTCCAAATCATAATGCAGTTCTAAGGTATTAATTAAGAAAAATTAATAGACATCTTTAGTAAGGATTATATCAAGTAGTTGAGATAAACTTTGGTAGTTGGAATAATTAAAGCAGTTTAATTACTAAATAAACTCATTTGCAAAAATTAATCAATTTGTATTGAAAACAGTTATGCTAAAATTGATTATATATTTATTGTAGAAAATAGAAATAAGCAATTTTATAATAATAAATAAAATTATGTAACAATCATTCTTAAGATTGATATTTTCTGATATAATTTTTGATTGGCTCTATCTACTCTATTTTTTTTAAGGGAATAAATGAAAGCATCATTCTATTCTAATATATTTCTAATCTATTCTTCTATAATCGAGGAATCCACATGAAAAAATACAAAACTACAGATAAAAATGAAAAACTAAGAAATATTGTTACAAATTGTAATTTCATCTGATCAAAATGACTGTTTAATGAGCTTTGAAGGATCTCAGTTAAGGAAATTAATAATGTTTTTACATATATTTTAGACATAATTCTATTTGAATTTAAATCATCTTAATTTAATAGATTGTAAGCATAATTTAACTAAGAATCTGCAGATAGATTATATGGTAAAATTACATCATATATTGATGGAACATAATCTTAATATGACTATAAGTAAAACTTAATAGTTTCTAAGAATTTAGTGATTCCCAAAGACAATCCTTGTAATAAAATTCCATCATAGAATAAAGAGCAAACACTTTAATTGTCTTCACCTTCATCGATGATCAAACATGGATTTAGAATATAAATTTAATTAAAAGCTTCTTTGTAATCTTCATCCAAGATATCTGTATTTTATTGATTCAGTTAATGAGATTCTGCATCCATTTCATAAAGTACATTTTGCAAAAAAGTTAAAGCTTCGAAAGCATTTAGATTAAAAATTAATTTCGATTAATTCCAAAAAGCTTCTCTCATTGTATTATCAATTAAACTATATTAAGATGCTGCTATGGATGTAATATTTAATAATGGAGTTAATTATTCTGTTTGTGAAATTATAGTCTATTAGAATAGTATGATATATTACATCTGATATTATGAAGATATATATAAAAAAGAAAGAATAGCAAATCAAAATAATAGAAATATAAATGATATTTTTTTTTGTTTCTTTCGTTGAAAAATGTTGCCTTTTCTTTTTCTATTTATTGAAAGTAAAAAAATCATAATGATCTTCTTCTACTTCTGGTTCATCTTCTATTTCATCTAATTATTTATCTTCAACCAATCTTAAAGCACTCAAAAAATCTTAGGCATTCTTATTGTAGAGTTTAATAGTTTTTTCATCTAATTCTAAAAATAAAGATAATATTTCTCTAAGGTAATTTTAATGTTTGTTTAAGAAAATCTGAATAACACAATATGTGAACATTATCAGAAGTAATTGTGCTATTTAAAAATACGTTTATAGGTTATCTAATTTGTCAGTTTAATATATAATGTTGTAATAATAATAATCTTAAGCCAAATGTTAATTTAGTAAAACGGAATTAAAAAGATTTTCATTGAAATAGTAATAATCTTGATTTTAATCATCAAAAACACTCAGTTCGCTTGAATTTAATGAAATAGCTTTGGATAATAATTATTAAATAACTTCTTCAAATAAATAGCTCTAAGATTCTCCAGTTACTTATTTCATTGCAATTTTTTGGTTTTGAAATAAATTCTAATATACTGCATATTCTCCATTCATTGTAATTTCATCACTTTGCAATGATGCTTAATATTCCATAGTGAGATTTAATTCACTAGCAAGTTCTCTTCTATTAATAGATTCAAATTGTCCTTATGTAGTTTATTAAGTATATGGGAGAATTTAGAAATTAGTAAATTTCAGATCTTAAAGATTAGATTGCATCTTGATGAAACTACATAGTCTTAGATTGTTAGCAATTAATAAATTTAATGCTTAAACAATTTTTTCCTAAGTTTAATTAAACATAACAAACATTACAATTGAGACTACTAATACACACAAAAATAATAAGCTGATACTAATTGATAATTTTAACATAATAAGTGGTAATTTTGAATTATTGATAACATTTATTAATCCTATTCTTGAAATTATTTATAAACTTCTTTATTCAATTTTAGTTTATTTCTCTTAATCGTTTTCTTCCTCTCCATTTAATATATTTGCTTTATTTTTATTTTTTTCACTATATTCACTTTCATCCATAGAATCCTCTTCAATTTCAATAATTTTATTCTCAAAATATCTCATAGTTTTTATATCAGCTCCATATACTCTTTGTTTAAGTAAGGAATGTTTAGATTAAGAATATTATTTTTTGCTACTTGTATTACTATGCTATGCAAATAAGTATAGTTATTAAGGTTCCTCCCAAATAATACTTTTGTCTTATAAAGATTCATTGTAAGTATGATCAGGATCAACATTTTCAACTAAAAATATAAATAATATGTTTTACGTTAATAGGTTTTAGAAGCTACATAAAATTTAAATACTTATGATATTTTCTTATGTTTAATCAATAAAGGAAAATTAGTGGTCTCAGTATTATATTATTCTAATTTAACAACATAGCCATGTATTTAATATACGTCATCATTTTAATTAGAATAAGGAGTGTCAATCAAGTGAAGAGAACAATTAAAAATTTTATCTTCAACTTCATCGAAAGAATGTCCAGGGTCATCTTTGGAATAAGAACCTCTTGATGAATTACTTTAAAATTCAAAATGAATAAGTGTTTATTTACTTAAATATTCTTCTCTATTCATTAACAACTCAGGAAAGAACTTAGTTATGTTAACATCCTTCAAATTAAGAAATTACTAATCCAATTTCAAAATTTGCATACACGAAGATGAAACATTTAAAATTTTCCCATGTAAGTCTATAATAATATAACATTTTGGTTTATAATGTATTTCTTATTTTAATCTGCTAGTCATAATGAATCCATTGATAGTATTTAAGACTTAAGATTAAGCATTACATGGGATCACATAATTTTATTTATTTTTAACCATTAAAAATCCTTCTGAAAATTGATTAATTTGATTAGCATCAAAAGATTGTTTATCAAAAAAGAAATCAATTAATTAAACATGATAATCTACAAAACTTAAATAATAATTAAATAATTTTTACATTGATGGCAAAATAACACTGATATTTCTATTAATTAAATCCGTTTTGGAGAAACCTAATAAACTATATGCTGCTTTATTAACATTTAAGATAACAGCAGGATGTCCTGAAGATATAGACAAAACAATGAGAGGATCTCCAGAACTTTATAGATCTTCATAGTAGTCATTTCCTCTTGAGTTATTTTTTTTTTCTTAACCATTTTTATTAATTAATCTAATGCCAACTATTCATCATGAACTATCATTTCATAATATTTGCTTATAATTCTATGAGTCCCAATCTCATCAGGATCAATCTCTAGAATTTTATTCCATTAAAACTCTACTTTTTCAACTGACTTTATTATTTTTTATCCATGCTCATGCAATACCTGGAAATTAGGAATTTCTTCTTATAATTGGGACCAAAAATATAAATATTCCATACAGGAATCCTCAATTAAATAATGAAGATTTTTTATTTCATTTTTTAATGTTTTTTCAGTGACAATATCAAGTTTTTTCTTATTATTATTATTATGAGATTATTAATGTTTTTATATTTATTCTTCTATTATTCTTTTATAACGATAGATAAAAAATTATTGATCAAAACTTGGGTCACAACTTTCAGCCAAATTCAATTAATTCAACGCTTATTACTTTAATTACATGATATCTAATAAAAAGTATGCATAAAATATTTTTAAATTTACACATTCTGGAAATTATTCTAAACCATCTAAATATGTTTAATTAACCAATAAGACAACTTGTTAATTTCTGTCTTTAAAAACATTTGTAGTCTTATTTTTCTTTTTATAGTTATTTAACAATACGCAATCCAGTTTACTACAAGATTGTCTATGAAATTCTATAAAACCAGCTAAAAGTATCTAAGATTTCTAATTAGTTTCACTTTCACTATTTAATGCTAATATGTATGTACAAATGTTAACTGTTTCTATGCCATTTTCATTAGATTTCATACAAGCAGTAACCAAATCAACATATGAAAGTTCTTTCATTGCCAATATTGCTATTATAAATGGAATACCAATTATCCAAATAGTAAATGTCTTCTATATAAATTTACCTTCTAAAAGATAAGCATATAGCGACATAAATTAAGTCCAAAAATTAGTACATGCTATGATTGACCAGATTCTTTGCATTGTTGTATTATAAAATGGAATATACTAATTAATACTGTAGAAAAAAGTGTATGAAGAGATCAATTAAAATAATATTATTATTATTGTGTATTTTGGCTCTTCTAATATAGAATATGATAAAAGAGAGACAAATATAAACAAGTAATAATATAGCATTGTTTGACCTTGCTTTTATGCATATACATTCCATTCAACTTCTTTTGATTCTATACATATCTAAGCAAATATTATCACCATGATCATATATTCTGCAAATGTTATTATTGCAATTACTGCATGCAATAAATAATCACTAACCCAACATTATTAATTTTCAACGTATCTCATCATAAGAGTTCCTGTGTTATCTGATTAACAAGCTAAATACTTAAATAATCGTAATAGTATACTCCTAATATTATTCTTGATATAGGTTCAAACCCTATTGTCATCAGTATTGTTAAATTTACTCTTAAAATCTAAAATGGAATCGAACTAGATGAATGATTTTATTCCAGAACTGCCAAACTTATTATCAAAATCACTGTTATCTATATTAATGCAACGCACAAATAAAATATTGTTAAATATATATCGAATTCTTTATTCTCTGCATATTTCATTAAAGTGAAAAATCTATTTTCAACCAATATTTATACTCCAAAATGTAATTTACCAAATATGTCGAATTTTCAGAACGCCAAACATATCTTAGCTGTTCTTAAAATGAAAAATAAAGAAGCTATCCCATTTAAATAGTTGTTGAAATTATTGCTACATTTAGAGGATACTATTGTCTCTTCAAAATATAATACACAACACTGTACTAAATCAATGATTTTAATACTTAAATAACTTATATTTAGTATTGTTTATTAGTTTTTTTAGAACTTCAGATTCAGCTTCCATTATTTAATTAAAATCAAAAATTATTAATACACTTATTATATTTTCAAATTATTCCAATAATCTTTTAGTCAAATATTTTTACTAACCCAACATTAATTTCATTTATTATACTTTTATAATATCATATCAATCAAATCAAATCCCTATTCTCACATATATAACACATCCTCTCAACTTTATTTAATTTTCTCTTTCAAATATTCAGCATTTCTTAAAGTCATAACTATCTATAACTATTTCATCTCTATTAAATTTACATATCTAATATCAACAGTCTAATAATCATATTAGAATCCCTATAATCAAAATTATAAATAAACGACAATCAAACAGTATTCTTCCTAAAACATCAATTTAAAGTTTTCGGATAAAGATATATGCATTTCATCCTTTTAAACTAATTTCAAATCAAATAATTCGATTCTAATCATCATTTCCTTAAATTTATTCTTTACTCATTACTTAATCATTAAAGTAAGTTGATTCTTTTAAAAGATAATGTTGTTGGATTAAACGAGACCAATACTCTCCGAGATTAATAGAAATACTTAAATTTTATAAAAATCTTTTGGTAATTTTTAAGAGTTTTTCTTCGTATTTTAATACATAAATTAGTCATCAAGTTTTAACAAATTTATAGTTATAATACAAATCAAATTTTAGATAATGATCTTACAGATTATCTAAAAATGTATTTTTTTTAAAATAACCTACAAAGGCTATTTAAAATAGATTATTAAATCCTTGCTTATACATTAATATTACTGAGTAATTTATTCATCACTATTTTTAATTATTATAGAAAGTTTTATGAAAACTTTATTTCAATAGGAATTATGAGATCAAATAATGTAGTAAAGTTTATCATTATTATTACATCTGTAATTCTAATACCATTGTTTAATTTTAGAATTAAAAATACAGCATTCTTATAATAACCCCAAATTTCTTTATATAATTACCTGATATATATGTGAGTAGACAAATATAAATAAATATTTGTATAATTATAAAATTATTATTAATAATATATATGACATTATCAAATAATACAAGAAATTTGTTATTCAAAAAGAATAATAATTTAATAGCAGGCTTAATTAAATAAATATATTTTTACATATATTATATTTAAGAATCAATTAACAATATTTCAACCTTCTAAAAATTTTTAATTTATTTAATCTTTAAAACAACATAAAAATGCAACATTAATTAACCATTTTAAACTGTAATTTCCTTGAAATAGAAAGAAACTTTTTGGATTAGTTTATCATTTAAAAAAAAAATTATGATTATAGTTCAAGAAATATATTTTTTTCAATTATTAATTTTATCTTTGAAATATCTATCTGAAATCAATATAAACTAATTTAGCTTCTTTTAATAATATTATTCTATTTGAGTTATTGGTTTATTAATTATTTTTTCCAAATTTTCGAATAAGTCTTCATAATATTTACTTACATCATCAATTTGTTTTACTCTACATTCTATCAATATCTGATTTTAAGTAAATAAATCATCATCTTTAGATTTATTTTTTTATAAATAATCTCTTAAGTTCCTCCATTTTTCATCCAAAAAATTAATATCTTTATTAGTTACATAGGTTGGGAAATAAAATTTTAAAATCTCCCCAATTAATTCTAAATCTTCCGCGCTACCCATTAAGTTTAACATCTTGAATAGTTAGTCTGAATATTAATACTTCTTTGAAGGATATAATTTTTTTTCAATTTTAAATCCAAATATTAGAACCTCCTTACTTTTTACTTACATACTATCCAAAGCACTATAAGCCTATTTATATTTACCTTTTTGTTCCTACTCCTTTGCTAATTCGAATAAGTATTCATCACTCTAATAGCATCCAAAATTTTCTTAAAATTTATATGGTTCTGTTTCTGAATTTTCAGTTAAGAAATATAAATTTTTATCTGAATAATATGAATCACGTTTTAATATTTATTCTTTTGTTTGGTTGTGGTCACTAATTTATTAAGATTTTTATGTAATTTATTAATTTATTACTGATTTTATATGAGGTGAATTACTAGGGGGAGATTAAAATTTAGATTCAATTGTAGTATTCTCTTCTTTGATGATGTCTAGGTTCTTCTGATACTTTTTACTATTTTTATGATATTACAATTCTTATTATAACCTGTTGATGTCTGTAAACAAGGAATGCTAATTATATACATTTTTTTTTAAAAGTTCATATGATGTATTTAAATGATATGGATTATTAAATCGTTAATAACATTCAAATTAGAATTTAGCAAAAAAAAAACTATCATTTCCAAAAAGTTCAATACAATATCTTTTAAAATGCTCATTTTTATTTTCATCTTCTACCTTTTGCTCAAAATATGTTTTTTATCTTTATAAAAAATTGAAGTAATTGATTGTAAATTCTTCATTATATTAAAATTAAAATTCATTATCGAGATCTTTAAGAGAGTCAAAAATTAAGCAATCTGAAAAACCAGAAAGATCTTAAATTAATTTTTTGATATTAAAATTAATATTAAAGTTTAAATGATGCATAAGAGCTTTAAGTAATTATGTATCGTTTTTTAAAAAGAATTCATCATCAATATTTAATTTAAATTATTCTTATGCAACTTTAATAGCCTCTTAACTAAATATCATTTTTTTCCCTTAATAGAGATTCTTTAGAATCTATTCAATTTCATAAAGTTTATTTTTTTAATACTTATTTTGCTGACTTAAATATATCTTATAAGAATGAGCTACTATAGCTGCACCTACAATATACTTATTAGTGCAATTTTTTAAATTATTATAGATGTAACCCAACGACTCAACTTAAATGTTAGATTTTTTGAGTTCTTTTTCTAAAGATTCTGTATCTACAATATAATCATATGTTTCAGATAGTTCAAATTCATCAAATTTCTTAATAAAAGCATCACAGATTTTAAGATTATGTCTAAATTATTTTTATTTCTCTAATTATTATAACCTGTCTTTAATTTTTTATACTTCGCTCTCTTAGACTACCTTAAACTCCCATTTAATAATTCTTTTTGGACTTTTTTTTTTTTTTCTTTGACCTCTTTTTATACTTTTAGATCTGGATTATAATTTACTTTGTGCCATAAGTAGAATTACAAGATAAAGTAATACTCTTTTTCATTTTCATCAGTCCAATCAAATTTCTTTTAATCTTCATGATTTTTAATATTATTGATAGACACACCAACTTTTTATATGGTATAACCATGATTTTCAATATATTCTTATTCATTTACTTTTTAATTATTCTAATCTTATATCCCATTACAATCTTTTTTCTCATCTTAGTATTAGATAAATCCCTTATTAGATGTTAATATTTTATTTTTAGCTTGATTATTTCTTTTACTTGTTTTTAGAACTCTCAAATCTTGTCCATCAAGCAATTCTTCCAATTTATCATAATCATCTTTCAAGTTTTAATTCATTATAATTTACTATAATGAAATTATTGATTTAAAATAACTCTTTTTCACATTTTTCTATTTAGAATTAAAACTAACATTATAATAAATTATATAAATTGGAATACCCTGTCAAAATTGATAGATCTTTCCTTAAAAGGTCTAAGTTATGAATTATTTTTTTTTTTTAAATGAGGCTAATTCTTAATTAATTTAGATGTTTTCATAAAATCAAAAGCTTTATTCAAAAAGTATAATATTAGACCCTTAAAACTTTAATAGAATTATTTTGAGTAATTTAAAACAATATTTATTTGATTGATACAATACATAATTTGATTGATAAAATACATAAATTGATATTAATTTGTCTACATTTTATCAATAAATATATTTGAAGTCGAATTAGTTATGAAATTTTAGAATTTAAATAGAGTTTGATATCTTAATATATATTATGTTATGATAATTTTGGTTATCATTACATTATTTAACAATAATTACGGTAATTAATTACCAATAATAAAAATAATCAGATTAAAACTTAGATTTCAACTAAAAACTACATTATTAAAGTTATGAACAAATTTTTCAGTTTGTAATCGAAATATTTTAAATTCAAATATTATTTGCGCCAAATCTACACACCAATGAGTTTATCTCCTCCTAAGTCTTAATCGCTTTCAGCTGAAAGAAGAAAAACTTCGCTTTTTTTGTATCCATTCCCAAAACCTCCAAGCGTTTCTCATTTACCTATCTTTAATCTGACAATTAATAAAGAAAATGTTCGTCCTTAAAAATAAAGTTGGAATAAGTATTAATAATCACAATAATTGATGACAGTCTCTTAGAAAAAAAGACCTTAAAATTTTATTGAGTTTGAGTCCTAGAAGGATCCTAAAGTTAAATATAAATATCCTATTTTTACTGATAATTAGGTTGGCATAAAAAGAGAATATTAATAATTATTATAAGAAACATATGATAATGATGATGACGTGAATACTAGAGAAAGTGTTATGGAACATTTTATTTAAATATGTAAATAGGATTTAATTTAAGGGATGAGAGAAAATCAAAAAGTTAAAGATAAACAAGGGTAATAATTAGTATTTAATAAAAGGAACCCAATAATTAATTTTGCAGGATTGTAAAATAGATTAAGAGAACAATATTAAACGATTCAAACTGACACTCTTTGATTTACTATTTGATAATAGTATTATCATTTTATAATAATATAACATTTATTTATAAAAAATTAATGCAAAAATTGTATAAATTTGCCAACTCTTTCGAACAAGACTTAAATTAGTTAGAAACACCTCCTCATAGATCACTGAATGGAAATTATGAAATATTAATAAAAACAAAGAATTATTTAGATTAAGTATTTTAGTAAAAGTTGGAAAAATCTTCTATTCATATTTAAACAATATTGGCATCATGTGTAATGGATAATAAATCATTAGTTCTAGATTCAGAAAGAAATACTAGATCTAGAACTATAGATTAGTTTCCATAAGAACTAAAGATTGACTCTTAATTAAGGTCTATTGCTGGAAAAAAAATCAAAGTTAAAAACTGTTCTCAATCAAAACTAAATTCAGGAGAAACATAGTGTAGTTAAACAACTTCAAGAAGAGAAAGCAACAGCAGTTTTTTTAAGAAAGGAATTTTAAAAAATCAAAATTCTAAAGATGACCTTAAAACGAGTCAAAATAGAAGTTTAAGTTCACGCTCAGGAAAAAGCGTAAGGTTTAGTTTAACCAATAACAATGTTAGATAATTAATTATGTTTGGAAAATGATTTACTTTTAGTATTAAATATCTCAATATAAGAAAATTGTAAGTCAAAATTCATCATCATTATTATTTTCAGGTTATTTGTCTTCAAATAATGATTTTAAACCTTATCCATCCATTCTAGAGTCAAAAACAATTTAAAAGTCGTTTAATTCAGGATAAACGTCAATTAATCTTCTTTTTTCTTTAGGCCAAATTGATGGTGAAGGAAATAAGATATCTACTGAAAGTTATATAGTATTATCAAATAGCTACTAAGCAAATTCTTTCATTTAATCTGAACAAAAGTTAAGTTCTGTTTTAGGTTTAACATCTATAAGCCATGGTTTATATTAATTATCAATCACTATTTTAACTTCGAGTAACTAAGTCTTATTTAATGAATACTTCAAAATTATGATCTTTGACTGGCATTTGAACAAATATTGACCTAATATATTCACAAACTATTATTTTTATATTTGGAAGGATCTTATAATCATAATCAACTCTACAATCATCGAAATATTCTAAAATAGTTTTCATCTAAATCTTTTCTTATTTTTAATCTAGATTTTATTGCGTATTTTATGTAGATTATAAATCTTTTTCAAATGGAGAGAAATTTATTTAAGATTTTTCTCCATAAAATTATTCAAATAAGTAGGCTCTCACTATCCCATTTATTTGAGTTATCAGTAAATAATAACATAAATCTAATTTTATTTATTGATATACAAACGATCTTATATATTATTAGATAATAAAGCTTTATTAAAATCTACTTGGGGTCGAATACTCTTTGTGAATAAAGTTAAAAACACTTTTAGTATTTTCGCATAACTAAAATTTTTATCCTTCATTCTCACATTTCAAAACAATCCATATCTCTGTTGATGTTTTATAATTTCTAATAAACTCATACAATTATTCTTCTCCTAAATTATTTACTATTATTGAGAAAGGACAGTAGTCACAAAAATTTTGATTTGTTAATAAGCAATATTTTTATAATCTAGATATTAGATTTTTTTTGGTCCATAAAGGATTCATTACATCTATATGATTATGTATTTTTATATACGGAGATAATAAACAAAGTTTTTGTTCTATAGCAAATTTCATTTAATCTTCAACATTATCACATAACTTTAATATCTATTCAAAAGGTTGAAATTCAATTTTATCACTTATGTGTCTTGATCTTTATTTACTCAAGAATGAACTTGAAGCATTACAAGTCCATAAGAATTATACATCCTCTTCATTCTCCTCTGCTTCTTACCACCACCATCTAAAACTAAAAGATTTTTTCAAAATAGCTTCATTATTCACATCTTAAATTCTATACTTTTATATTCTAATTGCTGATGGACGAATATATATCGTATGTATACATTAATTTTCGAATATGCTTTTTTAAAAATGCTTGAGTTTTCTTTGAATTGGATCTTCTTAAATCTAGTTTTGAGGTAAGTACATTGTTTTTTTTCTTTTCAATAATCTTTTTTTCAATTTATCCAAAAACTCTTTCGGCCTTTATATTTATGGTCTTTAAGGATAAATTAAGCTTCTCTCTGTTTAAATAGGAGAAAGCAAGTTCTCTCTCTGCTATTGGAAAGGTCTCATTAAGTCTTTTACAGACTTTTCAATCTAAAAAGGATACAGTTATTTCATATTTTTAAGATAGTAAAAATTATGAACAGGAGCGTTTTTGGTTTGAGGAGATTTTTCGAGTTTTTTTAATTTGATATTATTTAGTTTAGCATCATCTATAACATTCTCTAGTATTTTTTTTTGGCTTTCAATATTTTTAATAGATGTTGGAGATTATTAATTTATATTGTAAGGTGAATAATGCTACTTTATAGATCTTTTTCTACCACGAAGTTGTGCTAAATTATCATCTTATTTTTCTATTTTATATTTTTAAAGGGTTCCATAAATATCACATTGAGAAACATCACGATAACTTGCATTTAAAAAAGTTTCTTTTCTTTGAACAAATATTGATGCTTTTTGAGTAGCCAATATTTTAAGAGTTGGTTAGAATAAATGATTAGCAAATAAATATGAAGGAGATTTTTGCTAAGGTGAGATTTCTTATCTTTTCATATATTCGTTATGAGGTTGAGATAAATTGGAATTAGCATCAGTATGAAGTTTATGAATCGAGGGCATTTTCAAGTTCATAATTATAAAAATTAATACAATCTGTAATTAATAACAAATTACATTAACATATATTTTTTCAACAAAATTAAATACTATATGGATAAACTATTGGAATCTAAGACCATTTTTAATTTAGATTGGATTTTTGTATTTAACAAAATTATAGAGATAATTTTGATGATAAACTTAAAATTTATTTCTTTTTTGACAAAAACCTTACCACAATCTAAATATATTTTTATAAGAATTTAATCAAAAATAGTTTTAGGTATTCATAAACAATGTTGAAAACATATCAAATTAACTTTAGTTGAGAAATAAAAAAATAAAAAATATATTTGCTATAAAATCTTTAAATTCAGAATTCTTAAATTTTTCTTCTATTAAATATATCATATTCATCCTTCAAAAAAGCATTTTCAATTAAAATAATATTGAAAAATTATGTATTGATTTCATTCTTTATATGTATAATAAATAGAAGTTAAAATTTTTGTTAAAAAATAACCATTATTATCTATTTGCTATAAACATTATATAAATTTTGATCATTAATAAACATTTTTAACTTTTTTTTTCTATAAACAAGAATGCCTATAAAAAATATATATTAACAAAATATCTATTTCAAAAGACATTATATCAAAAAGTACTTTGGTTTACATAAATATTACTCTTCTACACTTTATTTGTTATTTATGAAAGTTAAAATAATCTAAAATATATAATTTTATTCAGACTATTAATATTATCATTATAAAATAATTTTATTTATGAAAATTCTCCTTTTATAGTTAAATTAATAATATATAATTATTCTTAAGCTTATAATATGCAATGACACCGTATATTTAATTTATAATAATTTTAATACTATTAGAAAAATAAAAAAAGCGCTAATGGAAGGGTTTGAACCTTCGACCTGTTGGTTAACAGCCAACCGCTCTGCCGACTGAGCTACATCAGCGTGTTCAATGTAAATTTAGTTATTGAATAAATAAAAAGCAGATGATATTCATATCATTAAAATGTTTATTAATTCAAAAATATTCAATTAGAATGTCCTTCAAACACTATAAAATTAGAATTAAAGTTAAGTAGCTTTAATAATTGATTAAATATGTTAAAAATATCGATTAATTTATGATTTATAAATATCTTTTGTTAATAATCATTTGATCTATATATCGAATCTCTATACATCGAATCATAGTTTTTAAAATAAAAAATCACTTGAATGTGATCTTTTGAGAAATTTCTTTTTAGGGGACTTCTACTAATTAGGAATACTTGGCTAATGCTAAAGCCAACTAATTTAGGTTTATAAAGTTGGCTTATGTTCTTTTAGTTTCTTGAAAATAAACAATTAATCTATTATAATTTTTATGCAATTTTAATAATGATTAAAGCGAAGTCGTTCATCTTCTTTTATTCTCTAGCTATCACAGAGGCATGAAAGTTAAATCTAAAATTTATTTTAAAATATATCAATAACTTAGTTTAATTTAGGCGTCATTAAGTCATTATTAAATTATGTAATTTGAAAAATTAAATTCTAAGTATCTTATTTTATTTCTGGCTCGTTGTGATGAATTAAAATATCTTCTATTTTATTAAGATTTGCTTCAAAAAGCTTTAATAAGTTAGATGTAGCTGAAACGATTTAATTTTCTTATTCATCAGAATATTTTTATATAGTATCTGCCATTTGTTTAGCATTTTTTATTTGATTAGAATGCTAATTGTATTTGACTTAAAATTAATGTAATTCTGTTTATTTATTTTCAAGTTATACTTCAAAATTAGTTAATTGAAAACTTTATTGATTAAATTCCCTTTATAAACGGATATTTTATTATTATAACTTTTCTAGATTCTCATCAAGTGATGTTATTTATTTTTTAAAATTTTCGGTTTTTTACTTTAAAATACCATTTTAATCCTTTAATTCTATTAATCTAGTTTCTAATTAATAAATTATGTTCATTTTTTTTTCCAAACTTTTTCTTAATTTTTCTAAATCTTTCTCAAGTTATATGATTTTTGAGTTTTACTCCGAATTTTAAGATTTTAACTCTTTAATTTTTTTGTTAAGTTTGTCTATCGTTATTTTACAATCAGAGCATTTTTCTTTTAATTCCTTTATTACATTTTCTTCGAATTAAAGGTCTTCTTTATCTTTTTTTTAGCTATCTTATAGATTCTTGATACGATCCTCATAATCAATATTTTTAGACGCTAAATCCTTAATTATGTTTTTAAATTGATTAATTGTGAATTCTAATTCATCAATAATCTCCTTAAATTATTAAGTTTTTTTATCAAATTTCATTTGCTATGTAAATTAATCCAGAGAATCAAAAATAATTAAATCATCTTATTGTAATGCATGTAATTGCAATTTAGAAATTTACAAATCTTTCTATTTTAAATTTTCTAATAATTGTTTTATGCTTGATTCATATATTTATTATAATTTTTTAACATTGACATTTTATAATTCAAATGGAGTTAAAATATCTTCATAGTAATTTGTCATTTATTTTTGAATGTTATTATTGCTTTAGGTTTAACAGCTCAATTGATGAAATTATTGTTCTGATATTTCAATTAATGATTTATTGCCAAAAACTTTAAGCTTAGAATACTAGAATTGCAATTCTTTCGAAAATTTTTGTTAATTTCTCAATGTTTAGAATTATTATTGAGAATTAAATGTAAACCTAATGACTAAAGAAGTCGTAGAAATATCAGCTTTAAAACTCCCTTCATAGAAAATAGAATTATTTTCCTCCATCTTTTTCACATGTAAAACTGGATCATTTTGACCAGGACATTTTTAAGATACTTTAATTTCTAGTCCTTTTATTATTGCGCTCTATTCTGAGTAAATTCTTAGGATAATTTCCTTTTTATTCCAAATATCTATTGTTTATTTTTTTTCTTGGTATAAAAAATTTCTTAGTCCTTTTTCGACATCTATCTATTAATTTGCTTAAGCAATTCTATATTTGTAACTATATTTGACTCTCGGTAAAACTAATACTGAAGTAGAATATAAATTATATTCTTTATGCATTTTATATGCTTTAGGGATTTCATCGCTTTAAATGATTAGGTAAATATCTTGATGGTGTTAAATGTCCCTTTCGATTGAAAATATTGTTCTGATTTAATTTTCCGAATGAGTGTAACATTTTTAATATATAATAAAAAATATTTTCTTAGTAATTACAATAATTGTTTTGATTAAAAACAACACATAGAAAATAATCAAAGATTTATTGAATCTAATTAAACTATTTTGCTTTCAAAAACTGGTTGTAATTGAACAGAATAACAGATATTGATAAAAAGAAGGGAAGAAACAAATGATGAAATTGATGATTTTGATTTAGAAACAAAAAAGTCATAAAAATAAAAAGTTAAATGCATTTACAATTCTAAATCAAATTTCTCTTTGGGTGTGAAATAATAAAAATAATTGATCAAAAATTAATTAAAATCACTTGGAGCAGATGTGTCATAAATATTTAATCCTAAAAAATAAAAGTTAGTCCGATCTGACCGAGAGAGTAGAGCTAAAGAATATAATTTTCGTTTGGTTTAGACCACAAGAGATCAAAAGCGAAATGGTACCTTTTCTTCAAATCGAAGCGTTGACAACAGTCAATCTCCACTTTAATTATCCCTAAAATAATAGAATCATACATATGACTCTATCAGAGATGAAATTAAATCTGTAAGATCTATGAAAACTACAAATTAATAACAATAAAATCATGGAATCTTAAAATAAAAAAAAGGAAAAGCAAAATCTATGTATTATAAAAGAACAGTTAGATTTTAATTTTGAGACATAATATTATTCTTATTCTTTTTGTATTAATTAAAGGTATACTTAATATTCTTATACTTCGTTAACTTTCCTTATTTCTGATAATTATTGAGCTTAGGATTTAAAATAATTTTATAATTATTCAACATTTATTAAAATAATTATTTATTGTAATCCTTTAAATGAATAATTATGATAATAAATATAATAACCAAAGAATCAATTATAAAAAGTGCATAATCACTATTCTATTTAAAAATTCCTACAGGATCCTAACAAAAATAAATCTCAAATTTCACAAGATTTATTGCATCAATTTATGTATATTATCTTAATGATATATATTTTTTAAATTTTCGTATAATTAACAGTGAATATTAGTTAAGATTTACCCTTAGATTTTATATTTCAAAAGAGATAGAAACTAAACATGATATATAGATCGTACTTTCAATCAATTTATAAACAAAATATTTTAAAAATATATATATATTGATTCAATAACAGCCAAATACTCGTTTTATTTAATCTTCTAATTATTTTTTTTAAATTATCAAGAATATTTAGAAAAAAAAGGTAAGCTAATGATTTCTCAATAAAATAAGAATATAAATTAAAGTGCTATTGTTGATTGTTTTTGCTGCATAATAATTAATGAAAAATGAATTAATATATAAGATTATGAATGATAATAGTTAAACAATATATGTGACAAAATTTGACAAGATTATTCGAATTAATTTTTTGGTTTGAATTTGATTCTTTGGTTATTATATTTATTATCATAATTATTCATTTAAAGGATTACAATAAATAATTATTTTAATAAATGTTGAATAATTATAAAATTATTTTAAATCCTAAGCTCAATAATTATCAGAAATAAGGAAAGTTAACGAAGTTATAAGAATATTAAGTATACCTTTAATTAATACAAAAAGAATAAGAATAATATTATGTCTCAAAATTAAAATCTAACTGTTCTTTTATAATACATAGATTTTGCTTTTCCTTTTTTTATTTTAAGATTCCATGATTTTATTGTTATTAATTTGTAGTTTTCATAGATCTTACAGATTTAA